>CM024267.1:31430624-31978488 GCA_013621005.1 Aeschynomene evenia
GGAGTCAGGAAAATCAAATGCAACTATTGTGTATACCAAATGAATTTTTCAGGTTTTCAGTGTTGTGAGGATGTTTTTAGGCCAAAACTTTTTGATAAAAGAAGAAACAATCCCAGAATCTGCATGGTGCTTTGTTTTGTTCTTACAAGTTTCAACCAAGGAGTTGTGGTTGAATTGGTGCATGCCATTACCAAAGTTTTGCTTTGAATCTTGGAGTGTTTCAAGTGTGTAACCTCTGACAGATTTATTTTGGATTGTTTCTAGGTTCACCTGATTTTTCTGCAAATGGGAGGGAGGACTTGCATGTAATCATGAACTCTGAAGACATTGGCAAAACCTCAGATAAAGGGGATTTCTATTTCATTGTTGCTTGGAATTTTGGTGGAAGCCATTGTATGAAGGGAAACAAACATGTGAATTATAAAATTAAAATTCCCGAACCATATAAAAACAGAAATGATTTGATTTTTAAATCAATTTTATTATTTGAAATGTAGAGATAAGAGAAATGAATTGATTTGTAATTCTCATGAAATTGATAATTGTGTATTTTTAAATCTCATGGATTTGGAGAGGATTTTGATGGAAATAATTTTTGCAGTATCATCTTTCTCTCTTGTTACTTAAACTTTATATATATATATATTATTATTATTATTATTACAAGTTGCAATCATTGGAGATGCTATGTCTTGTATACAATAATAAACTTAATGCAGGTATAAGATATGTTGAGATCATGACAACAAATCCTAATTATGAGAAAGATAGAGGAAGATTCTGATAATAAAGATTGTATTTTGGTCACTTTTATCTTATTTATTTGTAGTTACTTAGATAAAAATCAATTTAAAAAGATTTTATTAGTTACCAGAAGATTTGTTTTTTTTATCTAATATTTTCCTAGACAAAGTCTCTCCAAATAAAGATTCACCTATATATTTGAGTAAGCATTGCCGCTTGTCGAGTTAATTAAGGTGGTAACTTATTTTGATTGTATGCCTAAAACTCAGTTTGACAATATCTTTGAGATCAAAAGCTAAGACTTGCGCGCTGAAATATTTGAGTATATTTGAGTATATCAGAAAATCAATTATCATTAACTACTATATATAATAATTAAATATTTTAAAATTATTAATACAAATTTAATATTATATATTAATTTAAAATTTTTAAAAATTGGATTAGTAGTTTTAAAAAATTGGATTATTATAAATAATGATTAATGGTGGTTGATTTTATAATGTACATGTAATATTACTTGTAATTAGGCATCTAATTACGCGGCTTTGAATGGATTTTTTTTAATACTTTTAATTTTAATATTTTCGATTAATATCTCTGAAAAAGATAAAAAATATTTTATGTTTGTATATTAGTTTAATTTATATTTAAATATAAACTTAAAATAGCTTCATTAACTCTTAAGAACATCTTTTATATTATATATTTTTTTTCAGGAAGATAGTTTCTAAAAATAAACCTACTAAAAAGATGGTACACAAACATATAAAAAATATTAATTGGTTTCTAATGATCAAACAATTCCTACATGATTTATCAAAAAATAGTGTAATACATGATGATTAATTTTTTTTTAATTTACTTATTTGTTTGTTTATTTTATTGGTATCCTTGTTTTATTTTGACGGCAGTTTATTCTGGAACACTAGGTGAGAGTATTATATAAAAAGCATAAAGCATTACAAAAAGACCAAAGTTAATACCAAATTGAGAGATATCACACTCAAAGTCCAATTGTGCCCTAATCTCTCTCTCTCTCTGAGCCTTCAACCTCACCGCCCACTCCGATCAACGCTTTCGCCGTCGTCACTCACCAGGTAGCCCTACCCCTCCATCATCTTCCTTGTCATGTTATTCCTTTTCTTGGATTTTTTCTTGTGCGTCTAATTCACGAGTTCAATCGATTACGAGTAACGTCTCTGTAAAGGTGCCGATTTTGAGTTGTATCCTCAAAGAGGAACAAAATTCGTTGGGGTTCCTGTCATATGGATCTGAAAAGATGCCGCCTTTAGTTTCTTTATAAATATCGGGATAAGGGTTTTGCTTTGTATTTGTATGATTGGTTTGGTTGTGATGTTTACATGTTTATATTGGTTGAACTTCGATTCTAGTAAATTCTCTCTCTATTTTATTTATTTCTTTATTCTAATAGCTAGAAATCTTATTAGCTAGCTGGTAGCTACTTCCTTTGTTATCAAGTTCGTTGGTTTCAATGTATTGCTTACAACTTTATGTTATCACTTGAAAAAGCATGCTTTTTTATTTGTTGAGAAACCCTGTTTATAGTAATAGAAGATTAGAAGGACGGTCTTGGTTGTGTATTATCTCTTTTCCATCCTTCTTTCTGGTTTTAGAGTGGTTGAGGAGGTTCTGCTGGTTGAGTTCTTTTTTGGTTATGATTGCTTAAGATATCTGACTAATTTTGTTGTACATGTGTATCCATGCAGTTGGTTGGCTTGCATATAGTTGTTCTGTTTTATTGACGAAGTGAGACAACAAAATGGACGACTGGGGTATGATTCTGATTCATGTATTTTGTTTATTTTACATGGGTACTTTTTTTTTCAGTACATGGAATGGCTAACAACATAGCTGAAGTAATGTTGTCAAATTGTCGACTTGAGCACAAAAACTTCATTCGTTAAGAACCAACATAAATTTCATTCGTTAGCAACCAAACGAATTTCCATATTTTGTTATTCTAAACATTACATATGTGTAAATATAGAATTTTCACTAAATCAAGTGTGATAAATAATCACTCAAATGTATCATATTATATCTATTTTATATTGTATTACTGCTGATTTGATGAATGCTTGTGTATTTATTTCAGAGGATGAGCAAATTGAGCCTATTGATCTTAAATCAAAAGACCTGCCCAAAAGTAAATGGGATGATGAAGATGTGGATGAAAATGATATAAAGGAATCATGGGAGGATGATGATGAGCCTGCTCCGGTATGAACCATTAAAAAAAATGTTGCTCATTTATTTGTGTATATGGTTGTGTGTAGTTTTTTAAGAAAGACTAATGCTTCTATGTAATAGCTAGCCAATCTTATTTGTTGGTTAGCACTTCATTTTAATTACTGAATGCTACCACAAATATTGTTTCTTTAATCCTTTGCATTGTGCATGTTACCAAATTTCTCTATGGTTTTTAGTGAGTATTCTATTATTATCAGCAATTACATATCCATCCCTATTTTATCTATCTATGAAAACTAGGACTAGTGGTGCAAGTTGTTTGATTCTACAATTTAAAAAATTATAAATTTGATGTTGATTTTTGCTTTTGATGTAGTGATTGTGCATTTTTTTAGTTATGGTCTTTTAGGTGTTCCGTAGTTACTAATGGCAGTTCATTGCTTCTTTTCACAATAATGGCAGGAACCTGCAGCACCTGCAGTTAAAGCTACTGAAAAGGCTCCTAAGAAGTCTTCTGAAAAGGCTGCTGAGAAGAAGGGAAAGAACGTAGAACCAGTGAAGGAAGAACCATTGGATCCTGTGGCTGAAAAACTTCGCCAACAAAGGTATATCTCTCTTCTTTGAATTTGTTTACCCTGTTTTTTTGTTTTCTGGTGTAGTCTCAACTCTCAAATATACAATATATTGTTGTTAAGACTTAAGATGCTTTCATGTAGTTCTCTATGGCGGTTTGTTGGTGTCTTTCAATATGTAGAACATGTAGTATGTCGATTTTTACGTGATGAGGAGCCAATTTTTGGTTTTCTACTTTACATGATTATCAGCTAACTCCTGTGTCTTATTTAATTTAATTTATTCTCTCAATCACAGACTGGTTGAAGAATCAGATTACAAGTCTACCAAGGAATTGTTTGGTGGGAAACCTGATGAGAAGAACATTGATACATTTATACCAAAATCTGAGAGTGATTTTGTGGAGTATGCAGAGCTCATCGCACACAAGCTTCGTCCTTTTGAGGTGAGTTAAATTCATTTCTTTTCCCCTACATTGAATATTTTATCAAAAAGAAATCCTAATTTCTTTTGTTCTGAATGCAGAAAAGTTTTCATTATATTGGTTTGCTTAAGGCAGTAATGAGACTATCAATGGTTTCGCTGAAAGGAGCAGATGCAAAAGACATTGCATCTTCGGTAACTGCCATTGCAAACGAAAAGATAAAAGCAGAGAAAGAAGCCAATGCTGGTAAAAAGAAGACAGGTAACCTCACTTCATATTAAAAGATGTCGTATAGACATGTGCACAGATCCTCTCTCTCTTTCCTATTTTTTTTAAGAGTATTTTCAAGCTTTTTCTTGGATTTCTCTGCAGGTGGCAAGAAAAAACAGCTTAATGTTGACAAACCTGATGACGATTTTGTTGCTACTCGATATGATGACGTGGATGATTATGATTTCATGTGAAAATTTTTGGTTCAGATCCATTCAGACAGTCATGGGATTCAACTGTTTCAACCTTTGAAGTTGGGGCAAAGACCCTTCGGCATACCTTTATCTAAAATTGATGAGAGCTGGTCCTGCTGTAATTTGTCTAATAAGAGTGTGCATCAGTGTTTTTATATATCATTGTCGATTTTGTCACTATGATTATTACATGGTCATCATCAGATTCATATCAGTAAAAAAGGTTTGAAGATGAACTTGGCAACATTTAAAATTACTTTTTTCCCGGGGTAAAATTTATATGTTCTTGGATTCTAAGAATGGAATTGCATTTTTCATGTTAGAGGAACTTGGGCATGCCATAGCCCTATTTATTTATGCTAAAAAGTTTGATGGTTGCTAAAATGTGGATATTATGTTCATCTTGTTACCAAGGCATGAAGCAAATTTTTCTCTTTTCCCTGGTGTACATTTAGATTAGTTACTCTCTTAAATAATTCCTCTTCTGCCATTTTTATCCAAGGCAAAATGCAAGGTTCAATCAACAATTTCTTCAGTGAAGCATTGTTTGCAAATTAATTAACTAGTAAAAGATGTTAATACCAATGTCAAATTATTGAGGGTTTTTTGGTAGCCCTTTTAAATATTTGTGATCCAATCATAACTGTTAAATGCTTAAGTGTGCTTCACCCATCTTAACCAATACTTAACTGAGAGAAGAGTTTGATTATAAGCAAAGTTCCATTCTATCCATCAAACTTGACTTGAAGATCTAAATTAAATGTAATCGTTTTGGACTATTTCAAGTAATCGATCCAATTTAAGATAAAATTGAACCAACTCAAATCAACCTACTTATATCTCCTAAGTTTGATATATGTGTGAGGCAAGTTTCAAGATAGGGATACACAACAAGAAGCACCATTATTATTCCTTTATCATCCATAGCTATACATAAATATTTGAAGGTTTAAAAGTTTCACTTATTCTTGTAGAAACCGTAAAGAAAGTCTCTAATGAGTCCTAAAGACTTGGCTTTTCATAAGGCTCAACAAACTCTGATGAGCCTTGTGAAGCGCTGTTCCAACATAAACCACCTGAAACAAGTCCATGCCCACGTCATCCAAACCAGCTTCCATCAAAACCTGCTTGTCCTAGGACAAATCATCATGTTCTGTTCAGAACACAGACACATGAATTATGCTCTCTCTGTTTTCAGCACTGTCCAAAACCCAGATACGTTTCTATGGAACACCATGATCAGAGGTTTTGGCAATACTAAAGAACCCCAAAAGGCCCTTCATTTCTACCATAGAATGCGACACAGAAAGGAAACTGTGTCACCAGACTCATTCACTTTCTCTTTCTTGCTCAAAATTGTTGCTTCAATTGGACCCGTTATGTTGGGGAAGCAACTGCATTGTAACGTTGTTAAATTTGGTATGGAAAATCATGCTTATGTTGGGAACTCACTTATGCACATGTATGGTATGTTGGGGGAAGTTGAATCTGCACGCCAGCTGTTTGATGAAATGGGGGACCCGGATTTGGTGGCTTGGAATACTGTTATAAACTCTCACATTCATTGTGGGAGGTATAAGGAAGGTTTGGAGTTGTTCATGACGATGGTGAATGGTGGGGTGCATCCTGATGATGCCACTTTGGTTGTGACTCTTTCTGCGTGCGGCGCAATTGGAGAGCTTGATTTTGGGAGGTGGGTTCATTGTTACATAAGAGATACTGGTCTTGGTGAGATTACAGAAGTGTTCAATTCGCTTGTTGATATGTATGCGAAGTGTGGGGCGGTGGAGGAAGCGTATGAGGTGTTTAGGAGGATGAAAGGGAAGAATGTGGTTTCATGGAATGTCATGATCTTGGGGCTCGCAACGCACGGCGATGGACGAGAGGCATTGGCGCTGTTGAGAAGGATGTTGGAGGATGATGTTGTAAGGCCGGATGATGTTACTTTCTTGGGAGTTTTGAGTGCTTGTAGCCATGGAGGGATGGTTGACGAAGGTAGGAGGTATTTTGATGTTATGAGCAAAGAGTACAACATTCAACCCACAATGAAGCATTATGGTTGCATGGTGGACCTTCTGGGAAGAGCTGGTTTGGTTGAGGAAGCATATAGGTTGATAGAGAGCATGCCAATGGAGTGCAATTCGATCGTGTGGAGGACGCTGTTGGCAGCGTGTCGAGTTCATGGGAATGTTCAACTTGGTGAGAAGGTGAGGAGACATCTATTGGAATTGGAACCAGACCATAGCAGTGATTATGTTCTTCTTGCAAACATGTATGCAAGCAAGGGTCATTGGAATGAAATGAGCAAAGAGAGAAGATCAATGCGGGAAAGGGGAGTTCAGAAACCAGTGCCCGGTAATAGCTTCATCGCCATTCATGGAATGGGGCCGGAGAAAGTGACTGTTGAAAGTTTGTTATAATGCTGCACAAGGATTTTCTGTTGTGCTAAGTAAACTGCATAGTCACGGAGCTTTGGAAAATATTGTCATAATTTTGTCAAGTTCTATGTACAGCAGTACAGTTATTTATAAGCATAAGGATATAACTGTATAATTTTGTTTCAACTAGTATTGAAAATCAGATTGATGAAATCTCATAGCCGTATGGAATCAATCAAATGTAACTTTTAATGGAAGGTTAGTAAGTTGATGTCAATTTCAGGTATGATAATTAGAATTGTCACTAAACTGATCTCTCAATAGGAAAAGTACTCAAAAGCCTTGTTTTGAAACAGAAATCTAAAGCAACAGCAGCACAGATAAAAATGAAAAGGCTTTCGGACACCAAAATTGTTCCATCTAGGGCATGTGATAAGAAGCTTTCAAAGTTCAGTTCAAGAAGTGGTCCAGCACCTAGGGTTCCAAGACCTGCATCACAAGTTTGTTTCAGTATCAATGACTCTACTCAGATTTTACTGTTTCGAGGAAGCATTCAACTCAAATCCACAAAACAAAAAAGATTGCGGCGCAAGAAATCTGAGGCAGAATACCTTTAACAACACCAAATGCTGCTGCTACCCCTGTTTTGAGCTGAACATCATCCAAGTTCTTCCTTATTGTGTACCGAAAAGTGACACCGAACAATGCACAGCTAATGAAGTTGATAGCCAAAGGGAGAAGCAGCTGAGTAGTGTCTGTGACATGAGTGAAGCATATTGGGAGCCCTGAAATGGTACCAACAAGGGCAGAGATAGATGCTGCTTTCACTGATTCCAATCTCTCTCTGTCTCGGTCGATTTCTTCTCCATATTCAGCTCCACCCTCACTTAGAGCGCGTTCTGCTTCCTCGACCAAGGCTTTTGCCTGTGATATTTCTCTCTGACATTCTTCAATCTTACATTGCAGCCATTCAATTTGTATTATTAGCATTGACTCGAAGAACAAATGAATGAATTGAAAGAAATCATGCCAAAGACACTTTTATCTCAAGGCAATAAACTGAAATTTTACTATTAATTATAAGGCTTTGTTATCCTAAGTGGGGTCGGCTACATGAATCATGTCACGCTATAAAGCTATATCATGTTATCCTGCTGAATTTGTCAGGAAAACATGAATCTTTTTTCAATAATTGTGTATCGTCCTTGCCCAAATTGCCTAAAATGTTATCATTATCCAAGTCATGATGAAGCATGAGCAGAGCCCATGATCTCTCAACTTAATAGTTATCAATCCTATCTAACCTGCTAGGAATGACACAAGAATTCAATTCATTTGATTAAGGTATGAGACTAAAGTTCATCTCATGACAATAATAATAATGATAAAAAAACAAAGCATTCCATAAATGAAGAACTGATGATATTATGATACCACATACCTCAGAAGCTTTTCCTTCAAGCTGGTTTACATAATCCCTAAACTGCATAGCAGCAAGTTCTTGTTGTTGAATTAGAGCAAGCTGTTTCTTTGCCATCTCAACCCTAAGAGTTGCTTGCTCCAACCCATCAAGCAGAGACTTGTTCTCTTCTCTGCTCAGAAGCTCTTCAACTTGATCATTCACAATCCCAGACAGAGACACACTCTCCGTCTTCTTCTTCTCTTCTGACTCTGACTCTGAGCCACTACTACTCATACTGCTGCTGCAGCACCATGTGAATGGTTTTGAAGCTCTGAAGGGTTTCATTAACAGAGGATAAGGAACCCCAATGGAGTTCATAGCAAGAGTGCAAGGATTTATAGTGTTCATTGATAGTAGGATAGAACTTGGAAATTTCCAATTCTTCTTCTTCTTATCTGTATTCACTCTGGTGGCCAAGAAAGAACAACATCAGATACTGTCTCTGCCCCGTTGTTCCACTTCTTCCCTATAATTCATACCTATTTACAATCTATATATTCTATTTTAATTTTAAATATACATATATAAAAAACTAGATTTACTACATTTATTTTATTTTCCTACGCTAGTTGAAGATTAGTCCCGACTAATTGATTCCGTATTTAGAAGTGACAGGTAAGGTTTACCGGAACTTTATTTTATCTACAAGACTTAAATTCGAATTAAATCACGAGACGTAAAGCTAATAGCTAATAGCTTTTTAATTATTTAATAAAGAGTTATTGAATCACTTTTATAGTGAAATCAAATCTTACAAAAAATTATAGTAAAGTAAAATTTATAAAAATAAATTTATTTCACATTAGTTAATACTTATAAAACTTCAGCTATAGATAAAATAAAGTACATGTATATGTATATTATAAAAATACTGATATATACATTCTTTTTGCTTGTTGTGTGCATAAATAAATTAATCCTTTATAAAATTAATTAAATTTTTAAATAATAAAAAAAGTAATTACTAATTAGGAAGAAGAAAATGTTTGACAAAATGAAAGTTTTGGTTTTGGTCACTTTGGTGCCGCCCTAGTTCGAAGCCACACTACTCTCCACTCGCTGGCGTTTTCACGGCGGCGTGTGGTTCTCAAACGCCGCAAACAATGGCCTCTTTCCTCCGTACTCTTCGGAACAAACTTGTTTCCTCTTCCTTCTCTTCGCGTCACTTGAAGCCTCCGTCACCGCCTCCGTCCAATGCGCCGCGTTTCTCAACCTCCGACAACTCCTTCATCCGACAAACCAATAGCGTTACCAGAATGCTGACGTGTTCGGCGCCACTCGCTAGGAGCTACAGGTTCAGGCACCGGAGATTGATAACGAGAACGATTCCGGTTAGTAAGGAGAACGTGATGGCGAATAGCGATCACAGAGCGGTGGAACTAGCGTTGAACTCTGTGGTGAAGGTTTTCAGTGTTCTGTGTAGTCCTAATTACTTGCTTCCTTGGCAGAACAAGTCGCAGCGTGAAACTATGGGCTCTGGTAAGTGCTTAATTTTCATTGTTACGTTTTTTTCTATAGGTTGTTTTGATAGTTTAGATTTCAGTTTTTTGTAGCTATTAGATGAACTAGAATGAAAGTATCAGAATCAAAAAAATGGATTTGATAGTTCTATCATGTGTCGTCGAATCGAAACTTGCATTGTAGCATGATATAGAAACATGTTTTCATTATGATGAACAACTACAATAACTATGTCTTGTTTCAATAAAATATCTTTGACTCATAATGTATTAAAATTGAAATCATTAGCTATTTCAATTTGATTCCGTATGCAATGACAGAGCTAAGCTGTGATTAATTCCGATTTATGGAATCTTATTGGGAAAATGTAGGGCTTTTCATGTTTATGGTTCTGGCTCTGTTGTCCTGTATAATCAGTTTGGTGAGAAATCTGTGATGGTGATGCAGGGTTTGTGATTCCGGGAAGGAAGATTCTAACGAATGCTCATGTGATAGCCGATCACTCGTTTGTGCTTGTAAGGAAGCACGGCTCTCCAGCCAAGTATAGAGCAGAGGTTAAAGCTGTTGGTCATGAATGTGACTTAGCTATACTGGTTGTTGAGAGTGAAGAGTTTTGGGATGGTATGAATCCTTTGGAGCTTGGAGACATCCCATTACTACAAGAAGCTGTTGCTGTTGTGGGATATCCTCAAGGTAGCAATATAGTGTGGATTCATTTGTTTCTCTTTTTGCTGTATTCCTTGTTTTGCGATAAAAGGATTGTTACTAGTGAGGGGAGAAAAGAGCGAACCGAAGTGGTTTAGAAGTTCGCAAAAACTTTCCAATTATTTGCATATCGATGATGAAATTTTTTATGGCAACATTTGAAGTAAATAGTTAAGAAATGTTTTGGTTTGCAGGTGGTGACAACATTTCGGTCACTAAAGGAGTTGTCTCCAGGGTCGAACCAACACAGTATGTACATGGTGCATCACAGCTAATGGCAATTCAAATCGATGCCGCAATAAATCCAGGGAATAGTGGTGGCCCTGCAATTATGGGCAATAAGGTTGCTGGAGTAGCATTCCAAAATCTTTCCGGTGCCGAGAATATTGGGCAAGTATTTCATCCTTTCATGTTCTTTCCCTTTATTATTATAGAGTTCACAACTTCAGATTCATTTACCCAAATATTGCCATGCTATGCTGCCATTGACAACACTGATATACACCAAGTTACATGATAAAGTGCACAACCCTGCAAAATTGTCATGGATATGTACATATTATGTTCGTGTGATCAAAAATATAAATTTATGCATACTAGATTACTTTCTTTCATATTGGATGTTGCAGTTACATTATTCCTGTACCTGTAATAAAGCATTTTATATCTGGTGTAGAAGAAAATGGAAAATATATTGGATTTTGCTCCCTGGGTTTGTCATGCCAGACTACTGAGAATGTCCACCTCAGAAATCATTTTGGTATGCAACCTGACATGACTGGGGTACTTGTAAGCAAAATCAATCCTCTTTCAGATGCTTACAAGGTTTTGAAGAAAGATGATATTATACTTTCATTTGATGGTGTGCCCATAGCAAATGATGGTACAGGTATGTTCTTCTTGTCCTCTTTTTTATGTTCTCAGTTTTCATGTATACGATGTTCGTGTTTAGAGCAATTTCCCATTAAGTTCATAACCATAATATGACATATGCTGCAGTTCCTTTCCGAAATAGGGAACGGATAACATTCGATCACTTGGTGTCTATGAAGAAGCCTGATGAAAAAGCTACAGTAAGAGTTCTGCGGGATGGTGAAGTGCATGAACTCAGTATTATTTTACGACCTGTAAGTTGTTGTTAATGTTTTCTGTTTGAATATGTGTTCTATGTTATGCCTTGGAGATCCACTTTAGTACAATTTTAATTTAAATTTAGTGGATGAAATGCTAAAGACTAAAGAGAAGGCATTCTATGTTTGATATCAAAAGTGTGAAAATACTATGTCTACATTCTTATACATAGTTAACTACTATTAGTTGTAACACAAATAAGTTATGTTGAATAGTATTGCTGTCAATTTCAGCTCCAACCCTTAGTTCCTGTTCATCAGTTTGATAAACTTCCAAGTTATTACATTTTTGCGGGTCTGGTGTTTGTTCCACTCTCTCAACCTTACCTTCATGAGTATGGAGAAGACTGGTATAATACTTCGCCTCGTCGTCTGTGTGAGCGGGCGCTGAGGGAATTGCCCAAGAAACCAAATCAACAACTTGTGATCTTGTCTCAGGTTAGAGCATCTTTTAAACTCTACTGCAGAATTTCTGTTATGTACAAGACATGTATTTTATGTCTCCTTGATTGCTAAGGATTTTTACCTTTATTGGTCTTGGAAATGGTTCTATTCATTATATAATATCTTATTATTTGTTTTTAGGTTCTTATGGATGACATCAATGCTGGATATGAGCGTCTCGCAGAACTTCAGGTGTCAACTTGTTCATGTTTAATTAAACTCATATCTTGGTTTCTATCCATCCTTCTCCTTTAAAAAATTTGAAAAAAAGAACATTTTTTTCCAGAAGTTATTTAAAATTTGAAAGAAAGGTAAAAAGGAAAAGAAATTTGGACACACCAAAACTCGTTTTATCCCCTTTATATTATTATTATTATATGTAATAGATAAGCAATAATATTGGTCTTACAATAGAAATACGTCCCTCAGGAATATCTTAGTGGAAAGAAACAAATCCATTTTGATCATTTCAAGTTAGATTGTTCATGTAAGTGCACATTCTATTACTGACCATTTGCTTTGATTTGTTCATTCTTATAACCAGGTTTTGAAGGTTAATGGAACAGAAATTGACAACCTAGAACATTTATGCCAACTTGTTGAAAATTGTAGCTCAGACAACCTGCGGTTTGATTTGGAAGATGATCGTGTCATTGCCTTGAATTATGGAATTGCCAAAATTGCCACTTCCAGAATTTTGAATCGTCACAGAATACCTTCGGCAAAATCCGCAGATCTTGTCGATACACAAAACAATTCATAATTTTGACACTCTTGCCCATGTTCAGACTGTAACCACAATGTTTTATGTATTACTGCATAAAATTTGTTTTACTGTAAGGATCAGATTGATATAAATCTTTACATTGTGACATTTTCTTATAGTGAAATTTTCATTTGAGCTATATGAATTTTAGATTGTTCAGAAAAGGAAGAGGAATATGATGGGAACCATTAGTGCCAAAGTTTTTGTAATTCTAAACAAATCCAAAGCTGGAAAATTATAGTGAAAATAGTCTTCTTCCCTCAGTTTCGAAGTTTGAGTGTTTCACACAACCACCCTAACATCTAGAATCTAATAATACTAAGTAGTTACTACTGTATATCAAAAGCAATGCAACTAAATGTGACAATACTTCTACTAAGAGTATATCACAAAGTAAAGCGCATGGCAGAAAACTGATGTGGGAAATGAAAATAAAAAATCTTCAAATTTGTTTCAGTATCCACAATTTCAACCAAGTTCAGACCTCTATGCCATCATTGGAAAATTTCAAAGAGAAATTTTATAAACATGGCTCAGGGTTAAGAGCAAAAATCTTAACATTATTGGGAACATAAGGGGAGTAAAAGGACAACAGAACATACAAACAAGACATCAATGTTTTCTGACAGAAAGGATGAAATCATACAAGAAACCTAGCAGAAAAGAACTACACAACATGGCAATGAAAGTCTTGGACCGGAGTACCTAAGACATAAAGCCACCTTACTCACAAATACAGGAGATGCTGAGAAATCAAAGAAGAGCAACTCATTCATAATTCATATTTCATGTCACTAGGAAAAAAATTTAGACATCACCAGCAAAAACTTGGCAAAGCTACTTGCCTATCAGTGTATGTTGTGCAAACAATTGTCTCATTAATAGGAAAAATTCCGTTTCTGGCCAGACCATATGATGCAAACATGGGAGCAAATAGATACATATTTAAGAAAAAAAAGAAAATCACCAGCTGGAACATTAAATGTGAACTACTGCGGGTATACCATACAGCAGACACTTCAACTACTTGATGAAAAACCGAAGTGCCAATGTTCGCCTCTTTTCAATTTATGAATATGATGCATACAACAGACTGATACGAAGTACACAAAACACCAAGTTCCATCATGATCTCATTTAGAAAACTAGTGATTGAGAAGACAAATTCGACAAAGACTACCATTGCTTTCATAGATATACAGAACCCTATTAAAAAATATCAGAATGATTCATACTAACAAAAAGTGTAACTTGAGTCTCTTCAGGCCTGAGAAGATGAAAATGCTGAAAGAATTGTTTCTACTTTCTAGGAGCAACAAACAAGTGCCTATACAAATATCTAACTGACAGTAGAAGATGGTATCATGATAACATTCATATAATCTAACTCCTTTCAATATGAATAGCTTCCAAGACTGACAATGAATCTTCTCCAAATACGACGAAATAGCAATATGCATACATACCTATATTGATTGCTTGAGACTCACCCAAACGATCATCTTAAACTCACCCATATTCACTTTTGTGCATATCTCAAAAATAACTGCTCCCTATTCACTTCCCTTCTTTTCCCTTTTTCTTTGATTTTTTTTTTCTTCCTTTCCCTTCTCCATCCAAAAGTCTGATTGGATGTTCAATGGAAATTGGTAACAGAAATATATGGAAAGATTCCCAGAAACCCTTGCTCAGTTTAAAAGTTCAATAGAAAAAAAGAAGAAAAAAGCTCCATTATAGACACTTTGTAATTACTTCACATTGGGAGGATTATAAGCTTCCAAACCAAACAAATGAGTGGAAACAAAAAAATTTCTTCAACCCTCATCCTTTTCTCTCCCTTACTCTCTCTTTTTTCTTTTTCTTTTTTCTTTTTTCTTTTAAAATTCAATTTCTTCCATGTCGGTATGGACTGCACTATAATCACAACACCAAGAGTTCAAAAGCACACACAGAAGCAAAACATCACCATCAACATTCAACAACAAAACACAGAGGTGAAAAAAAAAGGCCAAAACAAACAATAACAAGAAGGAATCATGTCATCCTTACTCAACATTATTTACTTAAGATAATAATAATCACATTCATAATCATAATAGTAACAACAATAATACTAATTAGAGAAAAATAGGAACTGTATCAACCTACAGTTTCATCCTTCATCATGATCAAACAGTTATAAGAAACTAAACAAACTCAAATTCATCTTCCTTGAGGTGCGCGGAGAATTTAACCTTGCCACGCCCTTCAACCTCCGTAAAAAACTCAACCTTAAAAGGAAGATTCGCAGAGATTCGCTTACCGTTCCAAATCGCAACGTGCTGCTTGATCTCACCTTCCATTCCATTGAGATCGAGTTCCGCTACTTTGGGAACATGGTACACCTTCAGCGGCACCTTCACCCTAACGCGAGCGCCAACCTTGGAAGATTCCGATTCCGATTCCTCTTCGTCTTGCTGCGAAGACACTTCCACTGCGACCTCGCATCGAACGACGCCGTTTAAGGTGCGGCGAGTGGGGAGCGTGAGAGAAAGAGCGCGTGAGGAAGAAGAAGAAGAAGAAGGAGGAGTTGGAATCATCCATGAGGAAGTGCAATTCGGGGAAACGCTAACCAAAGAAGAAGATGATGATGATGATGCTAGGTGAGTGCAGCAAGTGCTGCAGCTGATGCTGCTCATTTTGGTTTCGTGAGAGAGGATTTTATGATTTTCTGTCTTGTGTTCCTTTTTTTGTTCTTCGCTTTGTTTTTCTGTGTGTGTTGTATCTTCTTATCTTATGGGATTTTGATTAGCAATTAATTTAAACTACGTGGGAGTGAGAGTGATGGATAATGTGTGTTAATTGGATGGATTTCTGATTCTGATTTTAATTCAACCACTCGCCAAAATGGATAATTTTGGGGATATTGGTAAATCAAATCTATAATACATTGCTATATATAAATAAAAGATTAGTTTAATTTTAAATTTAATAATTTTTCATATACATTAGAAATATTCACTCTCATGTACTCCATATATACATAGTAAGTAACTAACTAATTAAGTTTTTTTTTTTTACTTCTTCTTCTGCTTCTCTATATTTTAATGGGAGTAAACCCAATTATGTATTGTTAGAGTACAAGGAGCAATACTCAATTAATTTTGATAAATTAACAGTATAAAAAGTGTTTTATATTATTATTTAATTAAAAATTTTAGTTTTATGATTTTTTAGGTGATGGTAGAAAAAAAAACACTATTATCACACATGAAAGCAAATAAATGATGTAGCTAATAGATGAAAATTAAATTCATAATGAACTATCTTATCAATTAAAATTGTGTAATTTATAAATTCTCTCTTAACATACTACATGTACACCACAAAATCAGTTATTATTTGTAATAATCCATCTTTTTATAATTACTAAACCAACTTTTAAAAATATTGGATTAATGTATGATATTAAAAGTTGGATTAATAATTTAAAAATATTAAATTATTATATATTGTAACTAATATGATAGTGACTGATTTTGTGATGTTTAGAAATTATTTGTTGTTTTTTTATGATTTTTAAGAAGTTATTATTTATCCTAGTTAAGTATTTGTGATATCTTTATTATTATCATTATTGTATAGTTGAAAGAAGACACGTGAGGCATTCTGCAACACACCTACAATATCCATTATCCATCCGTTCGTGTAAAAGTAGAACTCTGATCTGATGTTTATTCTTGCATTTTTTTTTTTGTCTTGATACATTTTCTTTTTCTTCTCTTCTAATTTTCGGATAGATATCTGTTTGCTACATGTTGTTCTTATCACAGATGTTCGATGCTTTCATATGATATTTTCTAGTTTGAGACACAAATCGTTTGGTTGATATTAAACTTGAGAGGTCTAGGATATTTTGTATTTCTTAAACTCATTATCATAAAGGACATTTTTTGTGGTGGCCTTCTCTTTTCAATTAGTACTATGACAATACAAGTTATTATCAACACATTCTTGAATGGTTTTTTCTTCAATTTTGATAAAATGTGTATATATATATATATATATAAATCTAAGATGACAATATCCCATAATGTAAAAGCTTCGGAGTATTAAATGTATCACTGAAGTAATATTTAATTTCAAGTCTGTACCCTTCATATTTAATCTACCACAGTTTCTTCTTCAACCCCACTTTTTCTAATAAATTCATACACCGCTCCCATTTAGATAGGTTTAACTTGCCCTTAATTGCTCAACAAGTACAAATTTCTCACCACGCTTTCCCCTTTATATATTACTTTACCTGCTCCATCTACCATATGCAGATTCTGGATTAAATGTAGACCCAACTGATTCATATCAATCTTCAATGATGTTAGGGTAGATGAATATGTATGAGGAGCTTGATCCTCCTCTAAAATGAATTAGTAAGAGATCATTTATCTTGAAATCAATAATAGAGTACACAGAATCTCTCACTTTCTTACTTTACACTTTACAGTGGCTTTTTTTTTTTTTTTTTCTGATATGAGATTAACATGAGAAGGTAATCAAATATTGAGAAAAAGCACATCAATGGAGCAATTCGAGGAAATGTTGATCTGCAATACATTCAGCAGCTTGTTGCGGGTAATGCACACATGTGTAGTTTTTTCTGTTTTCTTTTTAGTTGATGAAGAACAAAATAAAGAAGACAGATGAACAAGCAAACAACAGATACATATAACCGGAACAAAAGATTTACAAAAAAGCTCAGCTGTTACAGCGCGACAAGAGAGAATTGGGTATCTGGATTCATTCATATATTTGACAAGGTAAGGTACATGTGCTTCCCAGAACCCATCAAAGAATTGAAAATAACTCACAGTTATCATATTCGAGAGCGACCGATAAGCCTGCACTGTTCAGGAAGCATCGTAGACATTACTTGTCCATTCAGCGGGAAAAGCTCACCATCAATACCACATCCATTGTGAGTGTGCTTCACAGACTTAATCCTCACAGACTTTACCTGCATCCAAACGGACACCGCACTTATACAATGAACAGAAAGAGAAGTAATAATTACCAGGATATGAGTAAATGAAAAAGTGTAGCTTCTGCAAATAAAATAACATAACCAGATATGCCAACCAATATGTAACTCCCTAACAAAACAATTATGCGTAACAGTCTAAGGAAAATCATAATTGTCAATTGTAGTATTGTAAATATGCAGGCAAAGAATGGAATGAAGTTACACATTAATTGAAGGTTGTAGCAGTTCGGCCATCATCACAATATTTGTGCACCAATGTAATGACTAATGTTGTGTATAGTTTAGTTGGAAAAACCTTGAGTGAAACAAATATAAAAGCAAATACCTTTATATATTCAACATATGGCAGGGAAAGGTGTCGACCCATCTGCAAACGTATGAAAAACCTCAACAGCCTCAGCCTTCCACTCCCATGAACCAGGATTAAATCTAGCGAGTTATCATCGTGCTCAGCTCTGGGAGCAACCACCTGAGAACTCTGAACAGTTCTGCATGCATGATTGCAAACTAGAATTCCAAGAAACTGTCCCTTAGAAACAACCCATTTGTCTCCAAAACGAGGCACAACCTCCTTCGTGGATCCTACTTCTGCATCATCTGGAGGCCCAGGCAACTCAATTGGGTTTTCCACATCCCAATTAGCCTCGGCATCCCACTTTGGTTCAGCATCCCAGATAGGACCTGGATCGGACAGTGTTGATGATATATCCTCTCTATCATTTGTTGCAGTATTGCCCCATCTAGAGGTATCATGTGTGGTGGTCAATCCAGTCCATCCTCTATCATTCCTTGACTTAGACCTGGTTCTTGGCCAGTTTGGAGTGGTTGATAGGGGCAGCTGAGGATGTATGACTTCAGGCTCAGATGTTACATTTCCCCTTCCAGATGATAGACGTTTTGACTTTGGATCTAAGCCACGCACCAATTCAGAAGGTTCAGTGCTAGCATGAGTACTGCTACAGGTATCCAGGTCTCCACCAGACATTCGACTTGGAGTCATTATTGAGTCAATACTGGAAAGACTAGATGCTCTGGGAATTCCATCCTTATTAGATCTGCCCATGATGTCAGTATACAGATCTGCAATGTCAACTACTTCACGTTCACCGGACACTTTTCCTTCTCTCTCAGTTTTTGATGCTGGAAGATATTCAACTTCATAACTGTACCGCGGTAAGCACAAGAACTTGAGGAATCCAGCAACAAAATACCGCAGTGGGCCAAAGCGCTTCTGGTATTTTTCAGAAAGCTCCAACACTGCAACATGAAAAGTATATAAGCACTTAAGCCTATTTAAATGCGGACCTTAAGTTTTTGCCACATTGATAAACTATCTTGCAAAGTAAAGCTTTTATTGCTTGCCTAGTTTTTCATTTCTTTTTGCCTTTTTTCGGTTAGAAAGTGCCCATTGTTCAATTATCATAAAGATTACTAACTTGAAAATAAAAAAGTGATGGTCAAGATGATATGGAAAACCTACAAAGAAAGCCACCTCAATGCAGCATTTTGACCCCCTCCATTAACTCTGTCAACTAGATCAAAATAGAGTTGTTCAAGTAATATGCAAACTAGAAACAAACTAACAAAGTAACCCACACAAAAGGTAGTGGAAATCAAGCAGTTTCCCTATTTTATCCTAAAATTTCTGCCATAATTTTTATATACGGGATGGATTATCAAACGAAATAATACAAAGTAGGCATTATTAATTTTATAAATGTGTTGACTTACCATCACCAACAAAACCGAAATATGAGACTGTTAATCCATAGTGAATTTTATTACTCTGAATCCATTCAACAGCAAAAACGTCTGTAGCAGTAAGCCCCCCCTGATGCATGAAATGGAATGAATACATTAAGTAACTTAAAGAGTTTACAGATTATTAAAGATATCAAAAAATCTAAAAAAAAATTAACATCGAAAATAGAAATGTCATTTAGACCCAAAATGGTTGCCTTTAAAATTTTATTAAAAGGATTACAAGGACCGAAAAAGATTATGATAATAATGAAGAACTGCATCAGAAAAGGCAGACCAGTAGTGTCCTAAAGGCGAAGAATAGTATTAAAAAAGAATATGGATGAAGTCCAAACATGGATATACAAAGTTGTCAATGTACCTTTACAATGGCCATTGCTGCAGATACTGGATCTCTCACTCCAAGTACAGTCCATACCAGTGAGTTATCAGAACCAGCTGGTATAATTCCAATAGGTATAGATATTCCTTCCTTTTGATTGTCCCTACTAAGGAGACCATTAAGAACCTGCAAATCAACCATGTCATATAACCAGGACACTATTTACAAAACAAGCATGTTGTTCAAAGTATGAAAGAACAGTACTAACTCTGCAATTAGCACGACCTTAAAATACTTGTTTTGAAAAATTGTATGCCTTTCATGGTTTGCGAAAGGCCCATACATAACATAACACCCCAATCTTCGAAATTATCTATATATATTCATGATTAACTGGTGAAATTCTTACGAAGGAACAAAATTTAAATTATGGTCACGGTATACACATTACATAATGATGTTAGATAGATATCTCATATTTCTTGTTCTTGATGATATAGAACTAGACAAGGGAATCCTTCATCTTCTTTCTTGTTTACTCTAGATGATACAGTTCCTTTTCCAAAAATAAATAGCTCCACCATCAAATTTAAAGTGATGAAAAAAGCTACGAGAACTTGAATGAACAAGAAAGATAACCAAGAGTCCTCAATCAGTCCTATATAGTTTATGATCTAATCACAGATGACATACAAAAGGCTTTTTAGGAGGGAAAACAGGCAATAGACACAAACAAGGCAATACTTTCAACAGCCAAAACAGTACAGAGAACAAGTCACTGAATCATTAAAACAGCTTGCTGACAGCTAACCTCATTGATTATCCCATCACCACCAACACATATTATTCCTGAAAGAAAAAACAATTCCAAGAACAGATAAAAGGTATAAATATAAAAAAGGCATTTAAAAGTTAATAAATAAAACTACAATTGACACATGTTCAGGCTATAGAAGAAGCATTTTACCATCAGGACAAGTACTGATGTCCACAGTTGATGCAAGAGATTTAGCATGACCAGCAGAAGTAGTTTTGACTACCTCTAATCTAAACCCAGCAAGCTGTCACAGTACATGCCTCACGTATTAGTAAGAATGTATAAAATAATACAGGTTCTTCAACTATAAAGGTTAAACCGTTAAAAGTAATGCAATAAAAACTGACATGACATGATAATAATTCTAAGAATCGTATGTTGAGAAAAGAATGAAAAACTATTCAAAATATAAATAATAATAAACATACCTTAAATATTGGTTCCACAACACTGTGAAAAACCTTGCTTGAACGACCTCGTCCTGAGCGAGGATTTAAAATTACAAGCATCTTAGGTGGTGTTTTACATCTAAAGATCAATTCAGGAGGAGTGTCAGCATGAAGTAATTCTGAGGACGCTTGCTTCTTCGAAGACACTAAAGGGTGGGGAAGGCAGTGCACAAAACACTGTTGATCTGCAAATCCACCAACCCATTGAATTGCCTCTTCTTTAGTAGAAGCCACAAAACGGAAGTCCTTGCGACTCCTTTTAGATTTGATAAAACAAGAAAGGCCACACGAAGCCTTGTTCAATGGGTACGAGTGCACTGTGAAATGTCTAAGACCAGAATAATAAGAAACCTGTTTAGAACATGGGCTAAAACTAATTAGTCATATATGATATGTCTCTTTCATTACCCCTATTACCTACAAACAGTACATCACAAAAGCATTCAATTCATTCAACCATCCATGTGACAACAGAAGCAATATATTACCGAGATGACATCGTCAAGGTGCAGCACATGGGATCCCCATACCAAAGCCTTGCTTGTTAGTTTAGCATCTACAGCTTCTTGGTTGGTAACGTCAAAAGAGGCTAGCTGAGCATCACCTTTGTCATCTACAGCAATCTTTCTCTTATCCAAAACCAGCTTCCCAGAGAATACAACATATCCCAACAAATCAGACTTCTCATCCCCACCTCCACCACCACCTATATCAATCCTATGCTCAAAACCCTTAACCCCATCTTGATCATTGCCAGCACCACCGACCTCCCCACTCTTCCTTGAAGCCTTCACCTTTCCCCGCTTCTCCGGGAACACGATAGGAGACGAGTGCTCCCCAGTAGCTATCTGGGAACACAATCCCAGCCGCCGCAGCGACTGCTGAGGCGACGATAGCCTCAACGCCGCAGGCCTATTACTACCACTACCGTTATTATTACTACTCCCAGTGGAATTCCTCGAAAGACTCCGACTCCTATGCATATCCCTCATACTACCATCAATCTTGTTACACCCACCACTCAAGGGATACAAAAATTGCCCAGTCACATGACGCAGGAACCTAGCCACACCTCCTAAACAGTGAAGGGCAAATCCCCCTCTTCACTCCAATAAAGAAACAAAATATCACTAGATTTGGGATTTTAACAGAATTTAGGGTTTGGGGATTTCTAATTTAACACTCTTTTTTTCCCTTCCTCTTAACACTATTCAGCTCAGATCGCGAATCAACGATTGGATCTAAAATCAACACCCCTAATTCACAAACGAACAGCTGAAATTTCACAATCCAATCAAATCAGCTCACTCTCTCTTCTTCTTAAACCTAACTTTCGATGTTCCGTTTTTCGAGAACGGAAGAAAAATCGAAAACGATAAATTGGAATTGGAACTGGAGCCGGAGAAGAAAAAAATATTTGAGCGAGAAATGGAAGATATCAAACAAACCAGTGATCGAAAACAATAGCAGAGGATTTTAGAATCTAAAGAGTGATGATGATGATGATGATGATAATGGACGCTCAGGATCTGTCCTCAAACCTTCTTCAACGGAGTCACCACTTTCTTTCTTTCCCTTGCCGTCATTGTGGTATGGTGTTCTGTGTGTTGTGAGTAGTTGTTGGTGATGACACCATTTTCTTTCTTTTTTATTTTCCTTTCTATCTTTCTTTTTTTTCTTTACATCCTTTTTATCATAGTTATCTAATAATATTTTATTTCATTTCATTTCAATTCAAAGCTTTTTTATATATATACAAAATTGTATATCATGGAAGACACACCTCATGTAGAGTCAGAATATACTATATTTTTAATAAGGATTTATGATAAAATTTATATATTATTTATTAAAAAAAAATTTAATATTTAAACTTAAACTATATCTAATATTGATATAAGACCGAACTAAATGTGTCAATTCTAATAAATATTTAAAAGTTAATTATCGCCCACAACAACAAACCAACACCAATACCTGCCACTACACCAGCTAAGACTCCATTACGGGTGAGTATATATATTCACCCACTGAAATTAAATATGTTTTGAGTACTTTTTAAGAGTTTATTTTTTTAGCTTTTTTATTTATATAGTTACTTTCTAAATATTATTATCAATTAGAATGGATAAATATAAATATAGGTGAAGCACTAATTAAATATGTGTCATAGCTTTACAATAATTTCACGTGAAATAAATATTGATTAATATTGTATATATATTATAAAATTAGTCACTATCAGTCATTATATATAATAAATTAATTTTTTAAAATTATTAATTCAATTTTTTAAATATATTAAATTAATATATAATATTAAAAGTTAGATTATTTAACGGATGATATTTGATTTTATAGTGTACGAAAAGTATTTCTTATAAATATTCTATGCACTGTACAAATTGGATATGTCCTATGTTATTGGTTTTCTCTTTTTATGTGACTTGTGTTGTGTGTGTCAAAGTCTAAGAGTTGATCAACTTTATAATAGTACCTATCACCAAAGAGAATAATAATACTTTTCAATAATGACAACTCATCATCCATATAATGATATGAATATAATCTAATATTTTTTTCTTATATTCGATTTTGTTAACTAATTCAACTTTTATATATAAACTCGTTTGTATTATACTGGTCATATTATATTAATTCATTGGTAAAATATAATGCTATTTGTCTTTATTTATCAGATAATTCAAATCCAAAGTCAATTGTAGTATAAACGTGAAATAAAAATAATGATTAATTAATATTAGAATAATTGAATAGTTTTTAAATAAAATAAATGAGTTATGATGGTTAATATTTCATTTATGAATTATATATTGTTAATTTAAAATTTGAATAATTAATTAAATAACGTCTTGATATACAACTTGAGTGATTGTATAAACTTTTTTACTAATACTAGTTATACATCAAAATCACGCATGTTATTTTTATTTTAAGCTAAGCTAAGTAAAAATAAAATACTAAAAGAATTTAACATTTTTTAATGCCCACTTGATATTTTCTAATTTTTAGGTAGTTTTTCTTGTGTCAATCAAATACTAGAAATTGAATTAATTTCCATTAATACTTTTAATTAGAAAATTTTAAAATAAGAATATTAATTTTCGCATAGTTAATGTTATACCGCCTAACTTTCTTTTCATGCTATTCTTTATCTTTATTTTTTTTTTCCAAGTGGTGTTTCTTTTCACGATATTTAAAATGTTGTCTCGACTAATTCATTGTTATAGATCTTGTATTTGAAAATGACATGTGAGATTTTTAGCGAAGATTTCTTTAATTTATAACACTCAAATTCGAAATATGATTTAAGAGACAATAAATCGTTTATCATTTGTATCAATAGGTGGCATGATGTTTCATTTATCCTTTATGACCTTTTATATTACTTTGTTTTCCTCTTTATGATATTTTGCTATGATGATTGGAGGTTGTGGCACGTATTATACTTCCCATTTTCTTTCTTGCTTTAACAATTTTGTCAAATAATTTATTCAAAATGCGTTTGGATAGAGTATCTTTAATAAAGAGTAATCACACATTTTATAAGATTATTTCAATTTGTTATGTATGAAGGTTCTTGTTTTGGATTAAAACAAAGTAATCTTAATGTAAATTGACTTATGAGCTATGTGATGAGCTTGAAATTGATATTATAGATGAACCTGCATTTAGGATATCTTAGTTGAAAAGTAAATAATGATGAGGATAAAATTTTCACATAGATATGTTTGGTTTAATTTTTATTTTTTACTTTTTTTAAACCAACCCAAAAAAATGCATATCATAAGCTAGACACTTCGCCTATCTTTTATATATGTTTATCATATCATTGTATTTAAATATCTTTTGTCACTTTTTTGAAAATAACTAAATGAAAAAATGCAATACAATTTATAAACAACATTATATTGTTGTCGTGAAAATACATATTGTAGTTAAATCGTTTTTAAAAAATAAAAATAAATATTGGTAGATTGTTTGTTTGAGTTTGTTCCTAGTTATTATTGCAGTGAGAAAGCAAAGAATACTACCTGCGGTTCAAAGATCCACATTGAGGGCAATATGACAAGATTTCTGATTAATTTGGAGACAATTGTAGTTGAAGCATGCAATCACACCAACTAGTTTGTATTTAACCCTAAACTCATTATTATTATTATTTTAATTTTTATATATTTACAGTGTTAATAAAATTGTAAAGGAAAAATCTTGGTATACTATAAAAATCGACCAAAATAGTCAATAAATTGTGCATAATATATAATATGTAATATGCACAATGTATATTATATATTATGTACACCAAATATGACATGTTGTGCACAATATATATCACATGTTGCAACATCATCTTTCTTTACAATATGTGATATATAATGTGCACATCATGTAGTATATGTTGTGCATAATATATTAGAAGTTTTGACTAAATTTTTGTTTTACATGTCAAAATACTCAATTGTAAAATAGAGAATAACAAAACTCACCCTGAATAATCCACTATGGTGATTGTCTAATATGATTTGGCATTTGGTTGATGAAGTAAAATAATAATATTGATACATCATACGTATAAATTAAAGTCTACTACTGTTCTTATTATTATTATTATTATGATTATTAGTTAAATTTGGTAGTTGTAACTTGTGGTTGAGATGGCGTATTTGAAGACGAAGAAGCTGGAATTGTACAAATAAAAAATGAAGAGTGGTTGATTGAGAATATAAGGCTGGAATATTCAGCCCTTCAAATTTTTTTTTTAATTTTAAAGAAATGTATAAAATGGATAATAATGGAATTGGGATTTATTAGGAGCAAGTTTGGATGGTTTAGGTGACAAATTAATCTCAAAGAAGCTTGTTAGGTTGGAGGTTGGTTGATTGCAGTTGGAGTTGGAGAAACGAAATTCTTGAAAAGCCTTATTTGAAACACTATACTTACTCCATTATGTATGAACCATATCATTTTCACACAATTTCAACTCATATGGATTATTTTGGTTTTCATATGGTAATGCTCACCATGGTCAAAGGAATAGAGTGATTCGAATTCTTATATAATTAGGAGGAATAGATTATTTATACTATTTTTTCTTAGGAAGTCACAAATATTTTATTCATTATTGGATGATGTGTAGGTTATGTTTGAATGGAGTTAATATTTTATCTTATTTTAGATGTATTGTTTATTGATATGAAAATTGAAAAAATAATGGTATAAATAATACAATTATTTCTTTAAATGTTATTTGGGAATAAATGAATGATCATTTGTAAAAGTTAGGTGTAGTAATTTTAGAAGAGGAACAATTGAAATTGTTGAAGTTGGGTGTATATACTCAAGTTGGAACAATCTCGGATATGGTTCAATTTTTAAATTGAAGATTTGTTTTAATAACTCAAACCTAATTTAATGACTTGATGAACAACTAGATCAAATCGGGTCTATCCGGTCTTTATGAAACATATTTTAGAGTTTATACATTTATAATTATAAGATATTATGCATAACAAACTATATAAATATAAAAGGAGCATCAAGTAATGAGAAAAATATCATTTGAACAGTAAAATACTAAATTTGTTTGACTAATTATTTAAAAAAATATATTTCTAAAATAATTATTTATTTCATGTTGAACTAGACAAACCTGAATAATCATGGTTTCATGAAACTAACTTAAAAATGCATGAAGTCAAAATTTAAAGTTGAGCCTGACCTAGAGTTTGGTCGAGTTGGCAGGCTGAGCTGGATTATTAACTTCACTAAGTTTGTGGTAGACACTTAATACTACTTAATTTTAGAAGAAAATTCAATATATGTGAAGAACTTTTGTCTAAGAAAATTGATTTTTCACATCCATTTAGATGTAAACATTCAAAATAAATCTCTAAAATATAGAGAGATAATGTGTAGACAAAAATAAATAATAAAAAACAATAAAATCCACATATTTTATAAGTAAATTTCAATATTTAGAAATGATGTATGTTTAAAATGATATTGTCTTTTTGTCTAATTAGTTTGGTAACATGGTTTTCTATATGAGAAAATATATTTTAATATTTACAATTTTGTAATCCATATAGGCATTTAATTTATCACTGTTAATTTTTATGAGACCCTTGTTTACATATTTTATCAACAATGTTATATGTACACCATTTGTCAGTTACTTTCAGCCACCAACACATTTTTAAGGTGGTACTCACAAAAATATTAGTGACAAACCATTTGCATTTATTATGGGTGGCTGATGGTGGCAGTATTTTAGTGTACAAGAAATATTGTTGCATATTTTATCTTTCACTCTCCTCCATTAAATTTAAACGAATCGAATATTTATAAACATCTAAGTATTGAACGTCCAAATAGCAAAACTCGTCCACTTTTATTGCATGCTGCATTTTGATGTTAAGTAATATGTTGTGTTAGTTAGTTTCAAACGCCTCTTAACCAATACAATTGTTTTGAAAATGTTTGAAGCTAATAACTTCAAACTATATATATGGTATAATTTTCTATGTAGTAGTAAAAGGCAATATCCATATGACACTGGTTTATATTTGATTAGTTGATAAGAAAATAAGTTGTCACAACTTTATTCATTCTAATGATTGTGACCCCAAGATGCATGATTAAAGAAGGTAAGTGAGTGGGGGAAATTAAAAAGAAAGAAAGAAAAGAAGGTGAAAAGAAAAGGTGAAGAAGAGAGTCCACACGAAGCTAAGGGGTTGAGGTGCTCTTTTCAATTTTGATTTATGAAGAGAGGGAACAGAATGTGTTAAAGGCACCAAGAAAAAAGGTGGATCGAAAAGGTAGAAAACGTGCAATTGCCAAGGTTTCTTCTTAACACAATATATCTAACCGGTAATATTTGTTGTACACCATAAATACGTCTAACGAGTATCTAACGTGTGTTATATATAAGATATAATGTACATTATACGTACGTGTATTATACATATAATACACATTATATCTTATGTATAACACACGTTGGATGCTCATTGAACGTATTTCTGTTGTACGACAAACATTATTGATATTTAACTCTCATAATTTGATTAATTTCTACAGTATTGTATATGGAAATAAATAAATAAATGAGAATATAAACTTTTAATGATAATTAAAACTAAATCTTTATAACTTTATGCATCATATTATACTTACCTTGTAGAATTATTTTATCCTTTTTTATTGTACATTAGTGAACATTTTAGTTAGGGTCTGATTTGTAGCAATGTGTATAGAAAATAAGTTTTGATTTTAGTAGAGTATATGAAAAAATGTCATAAGATCAAGATTTACCCTTTTATAAGAATTTTCATCTAGAAGAGATTAATCATCATTGCAAACTATAGATCTGAGAAAGAAATAAAGAAAAAATAGATAATAAATGAAAGAAAGATCAATAACGTCATTCACTAAACAAACAAACAACAAAAAATCATCTAAAATTTTGTCAAATTCAAAGAAATATTAGTATACTATTATTTTAAGAATTTAATTTTAATACACTAATAATATAAAATACTTTTACACTGTCATCCAATCAAAATATTCTGTTTATATGACTTTTTAGACAGTAAAAAAGAGAAAACATAAACATAATTAATATAACAATGCATGATTGAATAACAATATAAAAAATTGTACACTGCTATGAAAATTAAATCTTTATTTTAAACTGAATTTATGTCTACTAAGAGTATAAAAGATTTTATAGATACTCTATCACATATTGATACGTTTAATAAAAAGTTTAGACTGAATCATGAATTATAAATCAAATGAGATTTTATTTTATTTAATAATAATAATAATAAAAATAAAAAAGATGAATGGGGATTGGAGAAGATAGGTTTTGAAATATTTACTGAATTTCCACAAAATTCTCTTGATTCAACAATTTGACCCTCCCCTTCCCACCACTCTGAGGTTAATTTGAAACACAAGGCACACCATAACACAAACCACCATTATTATCATCATCATTACACTCTCACGCACAGATCGTGAAAAACTTTCAGATCCCTCAACCACACCAATGCTCTTCCACCATTGCCGCTAGCTCCGAAACGCACCGTTTCGTCATTCTCATGCTTCGCTTCCTCGCCACCTAGCTTCCATTCTTATGCTCCACACTCTGCTTCTGCAAGTAAATGCTTCTTACGTTTCCGCTACTCTCTGAACTACGAAGCAACGTTCTTGTGAGGTTCTTCCTTCTTAGTTCCGTTTTTCACTGTTTCTTCTGCTGTTTCGTTCTGATCTGAGTTTCGAGGTTTTGACTTCAATCACTGCGCATTTTGCGTCTCTGTCGGCAGCTGTTAGTGGTGAAGACCTGGAATCTTCTAGAACCAGGTTACTGGGAGTTTAGATCTGTGTTTTATTCTCTCTCTCTCGAATGTTTCGAGTTGGGAGAATTTGCTAGGGTTTTCGAATTTGACTGTAATTTGCGTTGTTGCGACTTCCGATGACTACCAAACGCGCCTACAAGCTGCGTATCCTTCAATGCGTTTGTTTGATCTGTGTTTTTTCTTTCGATTTTTTTTTCGGTTTGCTTTGTTGGGTAGAACATGGTTTAGATCTCTATGTTGTGGTGTGAAGTGTTTAGCTACTTTGCTGTGTTGTGTTATGGTTTGTGTTTTTAGGTTTTGTTTGGATTTTTCCTTGACGAGTTAATTGCAGAGGAATTTGTGGCGCATGCTTCCACTGTGAATTGCCTCAAGATTGGAAGGAAGTCGTCTAGGGTTCTTGTCACGGGTGGTGAAGATCACAAGGTCAATCTTTGGGCTATTGGTAAACCTAATGCTATACTGGTTCGTTATCTTCTCCCTTACACTTTTTTTATAATTTTTTAAAATTCTTTAGGGTTTTATGATGCATTTATTATGCATTTAATGGAAAAGGGAATGGGTATTGTTTTTTTATGTACGTTTCAGTGAGAGCTGTTTTTTTTCCTCCTTTTTTGCAGAGTCTTTCAGGGCATTCGAGTGGGATTGATTCTGTAAGCTTTGATTCCTCTGAAGTGTTGGTAGCTGCTGGAGCTGCGAGTGGTACCATCAAACTTTGGGACTTGGAGGAGGCAAAGAGTATGTTGTCACTTGCTCGCCCATTTCCTTTAATGATTATATTACAACACTGATGAAAAGAGATTTGTGCAGCCTTGTAAATCTTATTTGATATGTTTACATTAAATTCTTTACTCGTAGTCGTACTGATAAATTGTTTGTTTTGATTGCAACGTTTCTTTGACAGTTGTTCGGACTCTTACTGGTCATAGGTCGAACTGTACATCAGTGGACTTCCATCCTTTCGGAGAGTTCTTTGCATCCGGTTCACTAGACACTAATCTTAAGATATGGGATATTAGAAAGAAGGGTTGCATCCATACTTACAAAGGCCACACTCGAGGGGTAAATGCTATTAGGTTTACCCCAGATGGACGCTGGGTTGTTTCCGGTGGAGAGGACCATACCGTGAAGGTTAGAGTTGCTTTCCTTTTTCTATAGTAATGATAGAGTCAGATTTCATACCAATGTTGTTATTATCAATTGCAATAAAACCAATAATTTAAACTTCTCCATGATCTGTATCAATTGAAACTTAAAAAGATTACGGAACCCTTCGAAAACTTATACAGAAGTTTCCTAAGAATTATTGTGATAGTTTTTGTTATCTGTATTAAATTAGAAAGGAGAAATTAATCCATCATATTGAACTATATAGAATAGAATTGCATGATCTCACAATCACAGATTTGATGTAATTTTACATTGTTTATCAACTTTTTGACACGGCTGTTATCTTTTTATCTGAGCTTGGGATTGACTATGTAAGTATTTGCAATAAAGCATAGCATAAGTAGAGTTATGTTTTGTCTAGAATAATAAGTAGTGTTAAGAACTGTGCTTGGAGCTTGGTCCATGTTGGGGAGGAGGTAGGTCAGAGAATGGAGGTGGTTGGTGGAACAAAAATGTGAATCAAGATTTCTACATGAGGACGGCTGTCCTTAATAGAGATTAATAGCAATTCCAATTGTCTACTATAATGACCAAGGTAGCTAGGATCAAGAGTTTTCATGTAGGATCACCTGATCCCATGATTGATACCTTTGGGTGATCCTGATCACTGACTTCAGCATGTGGCCTCTTAGTTTTAAATTTTTAACATAATGTTCAGTGTACATTGCTTATATGTTTGTACTACTTCTACTGTATATAAAGGAATTTATTGATTTTTCTTAAATACTTTTGCAGTTGTGGGATCTGACAGCAGGAAAACTCATGCATGATTTTAAGTCTCATGAAGGCCAGGTCCAGTGTATAGACTTTCATCCCAATGAGTTTCTATTAGCAACAGGTTAGTCGTACTTTTTTAATGAACTCTTGAAAATAGTACGTTAACTATAAAGTGTACTATCTCGTGCTCTAATTTAACATTAAGTTTCACTGGCTGCTGGTGGGGAAGTATCATGGTCATGTTTGGATAAACAACTTATAGAAGTACTGATTTCAGTAGAACTTGTTACATAAGCTCTGCTGTCGTAAATTCTGCTAGAAGCCTAAAATAAGCTAAACAGCAGTTCGATAGACACTTCAAGATGCACTTATATGTAATTTTGTTTATGGTGATTACGTCATATACAATGCTGGATTCTTGAATTATTTTCTTTGGAGGCTTGTAAACCTTTTTTGTCCATTTTCTCTTCGAATGAATTTAAGTCAAGTGTAATTTTTATTTTATCTGTTTCTTTCTGTGCCCAGGCTCTGCGGATAGGACAGTTAAATTTTGGGACCTTGAAACCTTTGAGCTTATTGGTTCAGCTGGTCCTGAGGTACTTTCTTTTATGGCAGTTGTGATATTTTCTCCTTGATGATGGAGTTTAAAGTTAATGATTACGCAAGTTGTTAGTTCGATTTTTTCTTTTTTAAGTTCTTGAAGTATTTTGTATTCTTTGTACTGTAGACAACTGGAGTTCGGTCTCTTACCTTCAGTCCTGATGGGAGGACCTTGCTTTGTGGTTTACATGAGAGTTTGAAGGTAAGCTTCATTTTAGTTTGATATATTTGATTTAAACAATCATCAAGGTAATAATGTTCTACTTGCTTCTCTGTAGGTTTTCTCTTGGGAGCCTATAAGATGTCATGATATGGTGGAGGTGGGTTGGTCTAAATTGTCAGATCTCAATGTTCATGAAGGAAAACTTCTTGGCTGCTCATACAATCAAAGTTGTGTTGGAGTCTGGGTTGTAGACATCTCGGTATATTCATTTGTCTTAATGGAAAAGTTGGTTGCTTCTAGTTGTATTTGATACTATTTCATGCTAATGGGGCTTTTTCACATTTCTGACCTCTTGTCCAGCGTATAGAACCATACATGCTTAATAAAGCGAACCAACTAAATGGACATTCAGAAACTAAATCTTCGAGTGGAAATACGACTGTACTGAATGAGATCACGGCTAAGGCTAGGGTATCTGTTTCACAAAATCCAGATCCATTGCTGAAAGAAACAAAATCTCTTGGAAAGCTGTCAATTTCTCAAGATCCAGAGCCCTTGAAGGAAACCAAATTGACATGTATGTATCCTTTCTCATTTTCTTATTTAACTTTTTACTTTTTTATATTTCTTTTGATTCATTTGTTTGTTTAATTTATTCCCTTTCTGGTTTTGATCCATTTGGATACTGTAATCCCTTAATATCTACACTTGCTCATTAGTTAATTTATGGATTGCATGAAGCCACAGGAAGTGCACCAAGTACTCCTCAAAGGATCAATTTGAACTCTGGTCCAAGAACTGTATCTAGCGGTTCAACAGCAGTGCTTAATGCAGCGGCTCAGAAAAGGAGTTCTTTGAGATCTCATACAACATCCAATGTACCACTTGTTAATAAACCAGATATTATTCCTGTAATTGTCCCCAGAACTAGCATGAGGTCGGAAACAGTAGTTGATTCTAGAAAAGAAGTTGGTATTGTCGAAAGAACAATGCCATTCTCTTTGCAGTCAAAGGCTGCCGATATACGTAAATTTCCGAACAACAGAGATGATGTGGATAAGTCACCCCTCTCACCTGTAACTGAATCTGCAGCTTCCAAGGGTAGTGAATTAAGTGGTTTTGAAGATAAAACTAATTTCCCTGTTGCTGTAAACTCTACTCAAGGTATTCATTCTTCTATGAAAAAGGCTTAAACTGTTGGAACTGGTTAACTGGCAAAAATTCTGATAAATTGACAGAGCTGAGTGCTAGTGATTAGTTTGAAATTTTGTGCAAAATCCTTTATCCGCAAGTTTGCTGGTTATTCAATGACTGATATATATGCAATATGCTTGATAAATTTTGTTGGAAAATGGGTTTTTGATAGTGAACTTAAGTTAGGTTGCTTCATACGTATGTGCCAATAAAACAACCTTGTCTGTACGCTTGTCTTTGCCACATAGAGAAACTCCAAATTGCAAAGATATTGTCCTTGAGTTTTCTTTATTTGTTTGTCTTTGCATACTAGAACCACCCTGAACATAAGATGTGAGAGCATAGATGCCTAAAGTATAGAGACAGTGTTGACTTTGCAGGGAGTTGCACCTTCCAAAAGTGATTTTCTTATTAGAAATTGCTGGGGTGTCTAATTGTAATCAACTTGTTATGGGGTGGGGTTGTGCTTATGGCCTCTCATTTGGTGTCGTACACATAGTTGTTATATTGTCTGTGTGCAATTTCATGGATACTAAATCCAGGGACACAATGAAACTAAATATAAACTATTCTATGTTGCACTTGCACCATGTTGTGGTTGGTATTATGATTGATGAGAATTTTCTGGTAAAAAAGCTAGATGTCTTTACTGATGCTTAAGTTCTGTTGTGTGCCAGATGAAGCTCGGGGCCAGAAAATGAATAGAGATGTATGTTCTGTCGAATTACAGAGAGGAGGTATTGCTGTGTAAACTTTTGATGATTACATCATTCACATAAAAGGTTTCTTAATTTATGCTATTTAAAATATACAGGGAGAATGCGCTCCCTTCTCAATTTGGAAAAGAGAGAACGGCCTCTCAATTATGAGGGACCCAGACAAGGAATTTCTCATAGGAGGATATCATCAGTTAATGTGCTTCCTTTCAATGGGGTAATATACTGTTTCTTATTGTTTTCTATGATAACTGTCTTTCCTATCTTTTACCTATGTTAGAGGGGACTATGAATGGATCATATTGTTTACCGATATGTAACATAACAAAGAATAGAAGCAATGCCTTTTTTATTTTCTTTTTTAAAGAGTACTGGTAACTTGTATAATCAACTTGATTCCTTTGTTATGTTCAAGAATATCATGTTGAACTTGAAGAGTTCATGGTTTTAGAAGCAATGTAATCTTCTTTTTAATTATACTAAGGATTTTGTTGTGCGTGTGTATTTTGTTTTCAAAAAAAGATTTGTTTTTGTGTGTGTTTTGTTTTCCTGGAGGATTTAATTTCCTAATCCCTCAAATTCAAACAGAGAGCACATTCCATATCCACGGAGAAGGCCACAGTTTCTGCTAGCGATGAAGATTCGATTGCTGATGTGATGGAACAACATGATCAATTTCTTAGTACAATGCATGCTCGTTCAGCCAAGTTACAGGTAGACAGTTGAACTTGTGTTTATGACTAATTTCTGCTTTGTCGTTTGAATCTGCTCTGATATCTATATTGGCTACTATCTACCCGATAACATAAACCTTCGCATGTTTTTAAGTAACCAGTACCACAATGAACAAGAAGTGCTTCACCTTCTGTGTTTTCTTTTTCTTCTTGGATACGAGGAGAATAGTAACTGAAGAGATGGTGAGTATTAGAAACTACAAAATTAAACTTCTGAGTGCAGAGGGGAGAAACTTACTAGGAAATGCTTGCTAATCACTCTGTATATCAAATGAACAAACCACTCTTAACATAACTAGTATCCAAGTACTGCAAAGATATTAGTACCCTTAAGACCATTTTATCCCATAAAAGAGGCATTGGCAAAACTTGATTTCTGTAGATAGTTAGATACCAAATTTCCTCAACCAACTGCAATATTTTGAATCTACCTTTTTCGGTGAGTTGGAGTTGTTCCCAAAAACCAATTTGAAGGATCACAGCCTGACCCACAGGTTTTCCTGAACGAGCCCGAGAACATGATTCTCCTACAAAAACTACATACCTTTCATAAAAATAGTTTTCTACAAAAAAAGAAAGACTAATAAATGGAATTTTGGCAACTGAGTGATACCTATTGCCATTGATAAATTTGCTGAACTCTGTACGCAACGTATTGCAGATGGTTTTCAGATGTTGGGAAAGAAATGATGTCAAGGAGAGCATTGATGCAATGTCAAAGATGAATGATCATGCTGTGAGTATTTTGAGTTCCTTGATTTCTGAATGTTATTTAATGATCTTCTCTCCTTAGTGACATTGATGATAATCGGTGCTGACATTTTTCTTAGCAAAATATTGAACCTCTTCATGATATCACTTGTCTTATTGTTATTTATTCCAGGTGACTGCCGATGTTGTTAGTATTATAATGGAGAAAATTGATATTGTCACACTTGATATATGCACTTGCCTTCTGCCGCTTCTGACTAACCTCCTACAAAGTCAAATGGATAGGTAACTGTTGTCTCTTCTGCCTTGTGCCGCTTATTGATATCTGTTTTGTGATTGTATACAAAAAGAGCATCATCAATTTATTTGATGTGTTTTTATTTATTTACTCACATAGCAATTATTATGCTTTAGAAATATCGATCCATGTTATTGACAATTTGATATTTATACCTGTAGACATCTAGAAATATCCTTGGAAATGCTATTGAAGCTGATCAGAATTTTTGGTTCAGTTATTTATTCAACCATATCAGCTACACCGTCCGTTGGTGTTGATATAGAAGCAGAGACAAGGTGTTAATTCCATCATCTTGGTTTTTCTTATTTAATTTTTGTGTAATTATTGAATATCGACTCAATTTACTTTGTGTTTGTCATTGAGCTTCAGGCTAGAACGTTGCAACATGTGCTCTATAGAGCTTGAAAAAGTCAAACGTTTTTTACCATCTCTTACAAGGTACCGTATCAAATACTCCCTTTATTTATTCACTTTTTTTTTTTAAACCAATTTTAGCAAAACGTTAAAGAATAAAGAATATTACGTGGATTATTATTTATTAATTGAATTTAATTTTCATCCACTAATAGTGTACATATGTTTTACATAGTTATCCAATCATGTACTGCCATGTCAATCATAATTGTGTTTTTTCTTTCACTACCTAAAAAAGTCATATAAGTGAAGTGTTTTGATTGGATGACAGTGTAAAATACCTTTACAATATCATTGCAATCAAAATTAATTGAACTCTTATTAATTTGCTTGCAATTTCTTTTGCTAATTTCCTCATTTATTGTGCCATGACCTGTAGAAGAGGAGGATCAATCGCAAAATCAGCGCATGAGTTAAATCTGGCTCTTCAAGATCCATCATGATTCCGTGTGAATTGAACTACTTGTGCATTTTCTGAAGTTCTGCGAGTGCTTTTAGGGGTTTGTGCAATTTTAAAGATTAAAACCTCTAGACAAAGTCACCGAATATAGTAGTTTGATGCATTGAATTGCATTGTATTCTGGGATTGGTGTTTGCACATTTCATGATAAAGTTGAGAGGCACCGAATGAGATTGGTGTCTGCACATTTCATGACAAAAGTGGGAGGCACCGATAACACTCCTAATTCTGCGACAAGCCATGTTCTGCTGCTGCTAATGGTGGTTGCACAGTTTCTTCTGACCATAACCTTATCTGCCATCTGCTTCATGTAAAGTTCTCACCATGTTTGACCACTGACCTCATATGTTGTAGTGCAAGATACTGTTCTATCATCATCTATCTAATCTTATTTGAAATTTTATGATTTTTGCAATGATGCTTCTGTTATAATACATAGTGTGTGTGGTTGGTGCTGTTCATGTTTCCACTGATTGGAGTATTTAGTTCCCAAACAATAGACACTTTCTTGTCCTAAGATTGGTTATGAGTTCTTGTGCATATTACTTTTATGAGTATAGATATCTTTTAAGTAGTCTTGAATATCTTCAGAATCTAAAATATTATGTGTATTATTATCTAGAAACTAGAAAGATGAGATGGTAGGCTTTAAACTATTCTAATTTCATGTTCATAAGCTCTCAGTTCTATGAGTGATAACTAAGCTTAGTTATATAAATTCAAAATGAAAATCTCTCACATCAAAAAGCTGTGCTAACCATCAAATTGCAGGTTGAGTACTCTAATGTTTGTGTTTCTAACATACTATTAAAAATGTTACATAAAAAAGTACTGCTCAGAAAGAAAAAGAAAATACAAAAAAACACCATATGATGTAACCTAATTAACAGGATATTGGTTTACAGATAAAGTAAAAAAACTAATACTACCGATTGGGAATGAAACAACTTTTTAGACAACAACTTTTTAGACAAAATACTATTGATGTATGTGGATGGTGCAAAAACCTATGACGATGTTCTTCTTATCAATGTACTGTCTCTGAATTTCCAAGGGTGCTGTTTTTGAACCATATCACAAGTACAACCATATCACAAGTACAGTGCAAGAAATGATGAAGCCAATCACATTGGTATCAGTTCAAATGTTGAAGTTTTTGTAACCATACTCAGGGCTTGTCATCCCTTCTTCCCAATCACCCATTTTGCGACCTCCAAAAATAACCTGCTGGATACCTAGGTATCTGCCATATCCATAGAAAAAAGTCAACCGTAATTGCTCTTCAAATTCTTAGCATAACAATGTAAAATTTCATACCGATCCAATCATGTATAACCATGCTATTAGAACTATTTAACTCTACCTCAAAAATCACATATTTGATATAAGATTTGATTGGTTGACATGTAAAACACATTACACTGAAAATGTATATAAATTAACTAATCTCTTTGTATTAGATAAGATTAGATATCTAAACTTACTCGGAGCTTAAGACAGTTAGGCAGTTGAGAAGCACATCGATTCCAAAATAATCAGCTGTACCCAAGTCCACCCTGTAAATAACATGTCTAGGGTTCAAATATCTGTATTCACATGAATCTTGAGCAAAACACGTTTCATGCATACACACACAAAAGAACAGAGTTCTAGAGCTTTATACCAAACACGCCCCCAGTTATCTTGAAACTCAATGTCACCAATATCATGGAACGACGACGGCATCACTTTGAAACCCTTATCTGCATCATATAGAGGATCATACTCCACCGATGAATTCGCCAGCTGCCATCAATTGAAGATGCTTTAGTTCTTTTGTTAAGAGGTAATAGCTACTAGTCCAAAACCAGTAAGTAAAGAAGCTAATGCAATCAGATTATGCTTCTAGCCTCTCTAAACCATGTTGGAACTATGACCATAGAATGTAGATTGTGAGAATGTATTGTGACACGATGTATGTTCAAAGACCAACATAATACTCCTATTTACACTAATTCTTCAGGTCAACTATTAATGGTATGTAGTAAAGCCAGAACTAGCATAACTCCAACTACACTACCAAAATAAAGATTACTGAAACTACACGAATCCTAATGCTCCAATAAGCATTTTTAGTCCTTTCATATTCTCAAAAATCTCTCTCTCTATATATGTGTGTGTGTGTACATAATAATTTTGGTTAAGACTTAGGTATTAGAACATCTAAATTTTACTTTCTTCCAATAAAAATATCAAAGGTGTGTCCTTCAAAAGTGAACATGGCCTAACCTGCAAATTTGAAGAATTGAAGGCACCAAGGCGACCCAAGACATACCATGATTGAATAACCTGCATATCTTACACGAATCAGAATATAAGTAACTACATAACTAACTAAAAGATGAAATTGCAAAATGAAACACACTTACACTTCCAAGAAGATTAAGGTCCTTATCAGATGGTGATCCATACAACTCAAACCAAATATATGAATCAGCAGGATTGAAGCTGCAATAGTAGAGATAACATCAGAGTGATGCTCTAATGAAGGTTCAGAAATCAGAATATATATTTGCAGTAACTCACTCTCTAAAGCTGACTTTGAAAGCAACAACAGATCCTGTTTTGGACTTGCGAAAATCTCTACCCTTCTTCCGAACTCTATCCTCCACCTACAATGTAATGAAACCAAACCCAATAGAATTAGGGGTCAAATTAGAGTGTTATTGATCTACCAAAGAGCACACAAGTACCCTAATTTTAAAATTAGAAGCAACCAACAAAAAAGAAAATAATGAACGAAAAAAATGATTTTTTTTTTGAAAATGAAATGGTTGAAGGATAGAAGCATAGGAACAAAGAAAGAAAGGTACCCGTTGCCTCATGAGTTCGGGGTTTCCGATGCTGTCTCCAAGAACAGAGCGTAGCTCAGTGTCGTCTTTGCAAGCATCTTCGAGTACTTTAGCCCAAGCAGGGTAGTTGTGAATTCGTTCGTACTCTCGTTGCTGCTTCTCTTCGCGGATTTTGAGCAATCTGCGACTTCTGGCGCTAGTTCCTGACCCTCTGATATTCCCAGAAGAAGAGGAAGAAGAAGACTTGCGAGTCTTGGTGAGAGAGTTATCGTTACTACTATCATTTGAAGCAGAAGAAGAAGAAGAAGAAGAAGATGCAGAAACTCTGAGAAGGGAAGGGCGTTTCGAAAGAAGAAGAAGGGAGGAATTGGTGTCGGCGGCGGCGGCGGCGGCGGCGGTGGAGGTGGGGCAGCACCACCGCAACCGGCAGCTACATCCATATGCTATCGCCATCTCTTCTGGTTCCTCTTCCCACACTATCTTTCTCTGTTTTTCAATTATCTATCTCTCTTTCGGATTTTTTAATTCAACCTACTTTTTCTTACAATAATTTAAAAATTGTTTTATTTTATTAGACTGTAATTACTTTTGTTTGAAATAGATGGACTCACGGTAATAAGTACATTGAATTAGTTGAATTAAGTAAGCTTAAATATGTAAAAGAACAAAAGATTTAAAAAATTATCCCTTTTTTATCTCACAAACAGGATATTTTGGGCTGATTTAATCCTCTAAATAAAAAACAATAGTAAATGTACATCAAATAACTCAAGTCCGTACACATATCTCTTACTCTTTAATGATAATAATCTCTTATAGATACTTGATTGATCACTTTTTAATGATAATAATCTCTAGTGATAAAATACTTATGTACGCTAACCATTTCCCAAACACTACAAATTTACTCTAAATTTACGAAGAGAGTAATCCTAATTTTTCATCAAGTGCTTATAAAACCAACCAGATATTAAAATGCAAGATGAAGTGCTAGTTATTTTCATACCAATTCTGAAATTTAAGAGTATTCCTCTTTCAAACAGAGAATATCAAAACTCCTCCTCTAAAGGCTAATAGCTAAATGCCTCCATCATATGAAACAAACAAGACAACACACAGTTTTTTTAATATAACAAAATAAAAAGCCAAAACATAAAAACTGCTGCATCAAATAACACATTGTGCAATCTGATGAACCATTTATTTAACTATGCAAATCTTAATCACAGATGCAGCTCCAATACGATGTAGGGCAACAACAGCATCACCAGGCTTGCAAAGTCCCCTTTCTGTTGCTGATTTCAGAGCTGCTTCAAGAATCACTTCTGTTGATTCTGCATCAGTTGCTTTAGCAGATCCTTCAGCCAATATAGGAATCAATCCCCTGTATATTAAGCTGTGCCTTGCTGGTGTTTCATCACTGCAGGTCCAGTCAAATGAGTCTGTCGTCAACACCGGAACCACCACCGACAAGATCGGAACCGCTGGCCGGTACTTTGCCACTAGCTTGGCGGTTGTACCGCCGCGGGTCAGCACGACGATGAGCTTTGCTTTGGCTTTGTTTGCCGTGCGGACGGCGGATGATGCAAGACTTTCCAGTGGACTCATTGGTAAAGGAGTAGACCTTATCATCTCCTTGAAGATAGCACCATAGTCAAGGGATGATTCTGCTTCGATGCAAATTCGGGCCATGATTTTCACGGCGAGTTCAGGGTATGCTCCAGCTGCACTTTCACCACTAAGCATGACACAATCTGTTCCATCAAGAACTGCATTGGCAACATCAGTTGCTTCGGCTCGGGTTGGCCGGGGAGACTTGATCATTGATTCAAGCATCTGGGTTGCAGTGACCACAGGTTTGCCAACATGGTTGCACTTGTAAATCATCATCTTCTGTGCCAGGAAGATCTTCTCAACAGGAATCTCCATTCCAAGATCACCACGAGCAACCATAAATGCATCGGTCTCTCGCAAGATGTCATCAAAATTCATGACTCCCTCCTGATTCTCAACCTATGAATTTCATAAAATCATTCAAACAAAACAAGTTAGATTATCTCAGACAATATGAGATGCACTCAACACAAAATTTTCAACACAAGAAAGTACCTTTGACATCAACATAATATGTTTGGCATGTGGCCCCAGAACCTTCCGGACATTAACAAGATCAGAGCCCTTACGAACAAATGAAAGAGCAATCATGTCAATCTTATTAGGGACACCCCATTCAAGGATATCTTCCTTATCCTTCTCAGTGAGAGTGGGAAGATCCACCACAACACCAGGAAGATTAACATTCTTCCTCTCACCCAACATTGCAGTGTTTTCACAACGACACCTAACAGTACCAGCATCAGGATCACATGACAAGACAGTGAGGGTGATTGTTCCATCAGAACACAGTATGGTGTTTCCAGGCTTCAAATCAACAGGCAGTTTCTTGTAACTCATAGATATCATCTCAGGGTCTCCCTTAATTGTATAATCAGTAGTTATGGTGATTTCTTGTCCTTCTTTGAGTTGAATTGGTTTTCCATCTTGCAGAAAACCAGTCCGAATCTCAGGACCCTACAAAAATACAGCAGAAAAAAAGATCCACATAGAACAGTTAATAATGAAGAAAGAAATTTTACCTACAAGAGAAACAGAATAATAGAATGAAGGGGACAAAATATCCCATTTGAACAACAGATATTTATGAATAGAAACAATCCAATAATCAAGTGTTTCTGGTGTTTGAGATATTCCAAACACCATTCAAAACAAAGGCATTATCACTTCCATTACATTGACCACTTTGATTTTCAAAACAACAAAAGGGGGAAATAATGCATTCAGAACAAAAATAGTAAAGTGACCACTTTCACATTTGACTTAAATCATGTTAATTACTACTACATAATCAGTTGTTAATTATACATAGAGCAAATTACCAAAACTGCTACACCAATTTCATGAAAATAATAATAATAATGTAAATCCCTTAAAATGCAGAGTTAATGACTCAGTCCACCAGATCAAGCAACGAAGCACCACAAAAAAAATTAAAAATAGAAAAAATATATAAACAGCAAACATAGAATCTAGCTTAATAACTAAAACTAAAATACTAAAAAATAAAAATAAATTAAAGAAGACCTTAGTGTCAAGCATGACGGCGCAGAGGATTCCAGTGTTGTGCATAGCAGCTCTGAGATTATCGAGAGTCTCTTGATGGTACTCGTGAGTTCCATGGGAGAAGTTGAATCTAGCAACATTCATGCCAGCTTTGAGAAGCTTCTCGATCATCTCTACCGATCGAGAAGCAGGGCCAAGAGTACAGACGATCTTGGTCTTCGGAACTCGACCATCGTGTGGCAACTGCTTCAACATCCCTTCAATGTCTATGTTCGCCATTCCCGATCTATAATAACTTAACAAATTATCCCTGCACAAATTAATAAAATAAATAATAAAGTAAATTAAAAGTTGAATAGTTATTATTATAGAAATTAAGTAAGTAAGCGAGGATGAGGATGAGGATGATGATGGTGATGAATGAAGGAGCAGAGAGAGAGAGAGAGAAGGAACGAACCTTGTGTTTGTGAAAGAAAGGGTAGTGATGGTGGTTGGTGTCTGAATCTGAAGAGCTTTAAAAGGCACTGATAAGTAAGTAGTAAGGGTTAGGCACGAAACGAGTTACTATTTATTTGCGTTTCCTATGTTTTTGTGTCTGTCTGATTTTTATTCGGCCAATTTCTTTTCTAGAACTTGACTTGTTTTTCTTGAGTTTCAATTTTGTGTAAAAGAAAATAGGGTCAATTCAATAATATATTAGAGAAATTTTTTAGGGATTTAATTTAAATAATAAATTATTATAATCCAACTAAATGAAATAGGGTGACTTATGCGTGGAATTTTGGTCTTTTTTGTGGGCGTTTGGCTCAAGCTAAAAGTCACCGTACCAGCTAACCCAATTCACCGGTCATTCCCAAAGATAGACTAACCTTTTTTATTTATATATTTATGAGGGAAGGAAGGTAGTGGATGCGGTTCTTTAGAAGCGGATATTCCTGATGTTTAAACCATTATTAAACAAAGAAATGAATTTAGAAGATATTTTAAGAATCACAAATGTTTGGCACAAAAAAGAACCGGTCAAAATAGCTAACAAAATTCATTTAATATTTTATAGCTCAAATAACACTTTTAATCATGAGTATATTTTTAATGGGCTGGATGATTGTGGCCTAAATTCCTATTTGTTAACTGTTTTGACTGGTTTTTTTATTGACTCTTTAAGAGAATTGTGTGTGGGAGTATCTCAGTTTTATACTGCGTGGGTTTACATTAGTAGATGGTATTGGCGTGCTGAGGTAAAGTATTGACATGTGTCAAGGGACGAAAACCGAAGCGGCGAAGGCTAAAGAAAGACTGTGGGCTGGAATGGAATAAAGGGGTCCACTGATTTGGACTCACTCACTCTTCCACGCCAACACTCGTCCTCTTCCGTGTGCGCCTCATGGTTTTCTTTTTCTTTTGACCTCTCAACCACATTCATTCTTCACAACTCACCTTCTATTCTATTTCTTCACCCCAACCCATTATTTTATATTTTATTACTCAAAAAATTATTTAATTATCATATATTATCAATCAATATAATAATAACTGTTTACCATCTCAATTAAAAATCGAATTATTATTATTATTATTAAGAGTTTAATTATGATATACTGATAGTCAATATAAAAATTTTTATATTATTAACAAATTAAATTTTTTTATTAATGTGTCAATTCATAATCAGAAGTTTATGTATATTTTTGGTTGTTGAGTATTAACTGTTCTTGTATGAGTGTTTTTCTTTTTTGGTCAAAGATTAACAATTCTTTTTGCTAGTTAAGCGAAGTCATGGGCTTTACCTTGGGCTTCATGAGTATGAACAGCTTTTTGCCTTCGATTTCTCTGTCCTATTCTTTCTCGTTATATTGGATGCCATTCTTTGAGGGCCCATAGGTACTTCACTTGCTTTTTTTATGATTTCATATAAATTCATTTCAGTCACAAAAATACAACTTAAAATAGTTTTGGACCTTAATCCTTTTAAATAAATTTCTCATTTACCAAAATATAATCAGGAAGAACAAAGAGAGAACTTTGGCCCGCCATTCCACCTTTAATGTGCACTCACAAATCAATAAGAAATTAATCATTAAAATGATAGAACCGTTCCGATAATATCCTGAGAAACCAAATAAAAAATAAGAACAAAGCTGGTGGCTTTTTAAAGGTAGCAATTTTCAAACCACAACCCGCACAAGGTAATAATAAGAAATTAAATAATAAATAACAATTTAATTGTAATGCACATTATTATTCAATCAAAACATTTTATTTATATAATTTTTTAAGTAGTAGAGAAGAAAATATAAGAATGATTAATATGGTAGCAATAATTGAATGATTATGTAAAAAATTTTACTAAATAAAATATGAATAATAAATATCAAATTAAAACGTAATATTTACCTTTTCAGTTTTTTAATTTTGAAATACTTTTTAAATTATTATATTTTTAAATAGAATTTAAGCTGAAGGAACAGGGTTTTAGGGTTGGGTTCGTGGAGAGAGAGAGAGAGAGAATGGCGAAGTTCAATGAGGTGCAGAAGCAAAGGAGAGCCATAAACGCAGAGAACAAGAGGCGGATTCACGGTGACCCTACCACCGGCAAGCTCAAGGTCAAGGATCAGCCTCATTCCCTCTCCGGCAAACGCAAGCGCAAGCTCTTCAAAAAATGGCGCCGAGTATGTATCTATATACATACTATACACACACATATAGTCGTTATTCTGAATTTCGCTCACTTTTTCTTCTCTTTTTTTTTTTGTGTTTTTTCTATTGGAATTAACTGAAGGAGCAAAAGGAAGCCATGGAGAAGGGTTTGGTGAGCATGGAAGATGTGCAAATGGCAGTTGCCGAAGCTGGTATTCTCGCTCTCTGATTGTTAATTTTTTAATTTTTTTATTATTATTTTTTCTGTTAAGAGTAGGATTAACAGTATGCAATCGATCTCTCATATATATAAGACTTTAGTTATGTTAATAAGAATCAATTCACACTTTAGATCTTTTTGTGCCTGTTACTAAGTTCATTGCAATGTGATTTTCTTTTTCTGCGAGTTTTTTCTGGTGTCTGTTTTTTTATTGTTAGTGAAATTTGAATGGACGATTGTTATTATAGAGTTGTTTCGGTGTGTTGAACAAATAGCTGAAAAGACATGTTTGTTTGGATTTGCTGGTGCTGATGTTATTTCGTTTTCCAAGCAGGGGAAACAAAAGATAGCGGTAGTGGATCTTCGGCAAAAATTCACTTGAAGAAAAGCTTGAAAGTTAAACAACTGAAGTGCAAAGTCAAAGGTAAATGTTCATTGCTTATGATTTCTTGTTTTGTCTCCAGCAAGTGCAGGTATTTTTACCACAAATTAGAATATAGGGATATGATTGCACATTATATATAAATTACACCATTGCAATCATGTAAACAGGATTAGTTTCAGTTTCATAATAATAACAACCGACCCCAGGTTTCCATAAAATCTGAAGTGATCATTCATAGTTTTCAACAAAAGCTGCATACATGAATCTAGGAAGCAGAAGGGTCCTAAACTCTACTACTAACACCATCATTGTTGGTTTGACCACCCCCTTCTCATGATCATGAAAGGAATAACTATGCGGTTTGTCAAGTGAAACTTTGAAATATTGAGAATACTAGCCCTATATCTAATTGTCAACCATGCTTCTGAACAAATGTATGACATTTTTGCTCACTCCATTATAATACTTGTCAGACTTTCATGATGGAAGACAAGGAAGGGTATTTATGCAGATAGTCAAAGTTCAACTCATTTAAAAACTGTTGATTTTATTTACTGAGCTTCTTGCCTTCTTCCTTTGGGTTCATGCCTTCAAGGGCTTTAGGTGCCTATAGTGGACTCTCTGCCGCATCCTCTTATTGCTTAATACTGTTTAGATATAACCAAAAGAAATTGTATCCTTGCAATTGGCTATAGCTTTTGACCTAGTGATCCAATTAAGATTAAACCCACTTCTGTGGTGTGGTTGAGCAAGGAGGCAAGGGATTGAAGCAAAATGGCTGAAGCCCTTATGTAATTCACTATTTGTTCATATATATGAATATGGGTATTCCAATTGGCTACTATACTTGTACTGGCCTACTGGGTATCGAGTATGTGCCTACCAATCTGGTATTGGTACATGTAACTTGTTTAGAACTTGTTGCTCAAGCATTGTAATACGAAAATGTAACCCAAATATTGTTCGGTCTCTACAAAACATTAACATTGCAACTCAACTATTTAGTTTGCTTTTAAATGAAGCATTTCATCCCTTTGAATCTTGTGTCTCTGACTCTCTTCAAATATTTTTGCTTTATTGGTATATTTTATATTGCTTTGATGAAAACTTTTGATTCCAGTATTATATTTATAACTATAAAAATTACATTTTTCTTATGATACAGCAACTTTTTTTATGATTTTATTTTTTTTATGCTATATATCATATTATCATCCAAAACTTGTATTCTAGTTTTTGCAAAATTTTGCATCTCGGACCCATATATCAGTTACCTACCAGAAATGACGTTCTCTATTTCACATATATGTACAACACTAGCAATAAAATGAATTTGACATCAATCAACTGCATACGCAAAATGATGTGATCTAGTTGATTAATGATTACATAGTATCTTGATGCAACTATGCAGAGTTCTTGGTAATTGTTATGTTGAGCAAGATGTAAAATTAAGTATACTGAGAAGATCTGACCAATTTCAGATTTTTTTGGGTCTTTCTCAAATTGACTAATCCAGAATTTATGAGTAGGAAATAGTTGTGTCCTATTACATGCAGTCAGTTCATTCTCAGAATCCATGTTTTGGTAATGTATTTGTTTCTTGATGGAAAATAGAACTTTAAAAGACAAAACTGTCAAATTGTAGAGCAAAATAGATAGTTTCTCATATCTTCTGCTTTGTGATGTGTAATTGATAATTTGATATCTATGTTGGCTTCATACAGGGAAGAAGAACAAAAGAAAGTCTAATGTGCCTGCTACTGATAGTTCAGCTGATGCTATGGTGGAATGAATGAATATTAAAGTGTTTTCTGTGCATCTTTGTGCTGTTTTGGGGACTCTGGTGCTGCCTAGAAAATGTGGTTTTGTACTTTTGGGAGTGTTGTCTTCTGCTTTAATAGGTTAGAGATACAAGAGGCAAATGTAGTAGAATGATATAAAATGTTTTAATCCTTGAACTGAATTATAGGCTCTTCAAATGTTTTTTTTTTTTTATTAATGAAATATGGAAAATACAATTAATCCAGAACACAGCATGCACGACAATTGAAAGCCAGTGGTATATATGAGTAAGGCCTTGTATTGTATCTATTGTTTGGGTTTGTCTCCATTTCACAAAAAAGCCCAAGAAGATCCAATTTCCTTCCAAAATGAAAATAGTTTATAACATAAAAAAGAAGATAACTTATTTTATTAACTTGAAATATTTGTAACAATGAAAAAGAAAAGAGAGACGATTTAGGTTTGTGGTTTCGTTGTAATAACTGGTAAGGACCTATTCTTAGGATTTTGTGGCTCAAAAATGTTTCAAGTTGACATCAAGTATTCACCAGGAGCAGAAATAATGTACATTTTGGAGTATTGGTTAATAAACTTACAATTAGAAAACTTTGGTGATGTATGGTTTCTGATTTATTTTCTATTTTCTCTGTTTTCAAAATTTTGTGAAGGAAATACTGAAAATAGAAAAAATAAAATACTGAAAACTGAAAAAACGTGATATTATTATTTTCTTCATAAAATTTTGATAATAGAGAAAATAGAAAATAAAAACGGAATCCAAATAGCGTCTTATATTTCTGAGTAGTAGGTAGCTGGATCTGGTATGTATAAATCGTGATGTAGTGATTTATGTCCACAACGAAATAATGTATATTTTTTTTATTATTATTAAAAGAGAATATAGTATATACCAAAAAAGAGAGCATATATTAGTCAATTATATTGAACCAAAATAATTCTCACCACACTTTTCCTGTGGCACATGTCAAAGTTTAATCTAGTTTTAGTTAAGAGTTATAAATAGAGCACTTTTGAGCTTTAAGGTACAAGTAGAAGTGTGTGATAACTCATAATCTCCAATAAATATTTGTTGATTCACATTGTAATGGTACCTAAAGGCTGAACAAGTCAGTGAGTATGTAAGGGCAACTAGGCTCAAAACCAAATGGGTCAAATAATTTGCTCCCTCTCTCTTTCAATCCTTGGCTGGCATTCTTAAATCTCACATTACTATGCCCTTTTGACAGAGTGGTGGACAACTATTGTGGATGCATATTGTAGGGTCCTCATGCAACACATTTTTATTGTAAAGGTAAGATATTAAATTCAAAGCTGAATAGCTAGGGGAAAAAAGAGAGCTAAGATTGCATATCCCAAAAGGCTAAAGAGAACATGTCTCTAGAATCTTTGATGCATCACCACTCCATAATTAGAGGAAAAGAAGGATAGGTGAAAAGAAAATATTTTATATTAATTAAATTAGCTACTCAATCCGATACCATCTAACATTAACTTATATTTTGACTTTATTCAATACTATATTCAAAATTTTATATTGAAATAGTGACAACTTTTATATGAAACACTGACATTTATATCTGTTCAATCTAACTTTTTGTGCTAGTGGCTGATTTAGTGTTACTCATAGACTACGTTTGTTTTTTCTGACTCTGGGGTTAGGGTCAGGGAGTCAGTGAAAAATTGACTCTGTTAAGTGTTTGGTGCGAGAGTCACAGTGATTCAGTGAACAAAATTGTCAAATTGTTCACTCCAATTTTGGAGTCACTGTGTATTGAAAGGGAGTCACTGTGTGTTGGAGGGAAGACACAAATATGTGAGAGTGTGTTCGGAGTCAATTTTGGAGTCACTGTGACTCTGACTCATGTAACACTGACTTCATGACTCCTTTGACTCTTACTCTAGAATCACTGAAAACAAACACTATAATAGTATACACGTATCATTTCTCTAAACTAATTTAGTAAAATAAATAGTTATTGAATGAATAGATGGATTGTGTCACTATATTTAATTTTAGGGTTAAAAAACTTAAAGGAGTAAGATTTTAATTATTTTTTTTTTCCGGTTATATCACACTACTCAAAAGAAAAAGGTGTTGTTAATTTATCCCTTTTCTTTCCTTTTTAGTGTCCGTTCTTTTTTATACATTAGAGAGTAAGAATAGCATGTGATATGTATTGGGTGAAGCAAGTTGCATTTGCAAAATTCCCTCAAATTAACCTTATCCATTATTAACTATTAATTAATAATATACTATTATCCTCTTTGAATCATTATATTGCACCACCATTAATTTCTATCCAATTTTAGAATTTGTATAATAGGAAAAAATACTACAAAAAATAAAAAAGTAGAGGAAAAAAAAAAAAGAAAATGGGGTATCTAGCATTGTTTGTTCCTCCGTTAATTTCTCAAATTTCTCTCCAAATTTAAATAATTTAAATAAATAAAAAAAGTAGTCAAAATGAAGAGTTCAGAATCCAACGGCCCTGATTCGATGTGATGCATGTTATATTCATTTGTGTTGGTGTCTGAGACTCACTCACTCTTTCTCTCTCTCTCTTTCTCTCTCTCTCTACGTCGCACTTCTTCTCCGCATTTCCCAAAGGTAATCATCAATCTCTTCTCTGATTTCACGTCTCATCGATCTCATGTCGTTTTCCTGAATCTGCATTCTCTTGTTTTCAGCTCTTCCATCTACGTTTTTCTATAATGTAACTTATGTTTATATTCTCTTTTATTTTTGGTTCGGTTTTGGATTGATTTAATTCAGTGCATTTTAGGTCAGTGTTATTTAGATTTGTTGTGAATGGACCTGGATATGTTGTGCTAGGTAGAATTTGGTTGGTTTTAGCTCAAATCGAGAATCGCATGCTCTGCATTTGGAAAAATATATATATATAGATAAAAACTTAAAATGGAAATGATTTATTTATTTTTTAGGTTTTTTAGGGGGATCAATATGTCGACAATTGAATCTGATTTGGTCTGATTTGTGAATTGTGAATGAGCCATTGCGGTGGTTCCATTGTTGATTTGTCCTTTTTTTATTGTAATTTAATCGAAGTGAATTAAGAAAGAGAAAAATGTAGTATTGGACTAGGATGATAGCTCACTCATGCATTGTTGCCATTTCCCATATGCCAATTTTGTTTGTAGAAGTGATGAATTTCTTTAAGTGAGTGATTATTTTTCCGATTGTATAGCAGAAGATGGCAGACGGCGAGGATATTCAACCTCTTGTTTGTGACAATGGAACTGGAATGGTTAAGGTAAATGATAATAGATTGGTTGTTTGGATTAACTTTGTCTTGGTGAATCTTAGATTTATGAGAATGAGATAAACAATTTGCGAATGTATGTTTTCAGGCAGGGTTTGCTGGAGATGATGCTCCACGAGCTGTGTTTCCTAGCATTGTTGGTCGTCCCCGTCACACTGGTGTGATGGTTGGTATGGGCCAAAAGGATGCTTATGTTGGTGATGAGGCACAATCTAAGAGAGGTATTCTCACCCTCAAGTACCCCATTGAGCACGGTATTGTCAGCAATTGGGATGATATGGAGAAGATTTGGCATCATACCTTCTACAATGAGCTTCGTGTTGCCCCTGAAGAGCATCCAGTTCTGTTGACTGAGGCTCCCCTTAACCCCAAGGCTAATCGTGAGAAGATGACGCAGATCATGTTTGAGACCTTTAATGCCCCTGCTATGTATGTTGCCATTCAAGCCGTTCTTTCGCTGTATGCTAGTGGTCGTACAACTGGTAAGCAATTATTGACGAATTGTTTGATTATGGTTAGGTTCAGGTTGTAGTTTGAGGCTTTGAACTTATCTAAGGATCTTTAAGATTGTGGCAAATGATATGATAACATGCACCTTGTGTAAACTGAGATACAATGGAATGACCTCTATTGATTGTAGAAAATTGTTTTGAACTATCAGTTCCCCCAATCCCCATCAACCAAGAGGTGCACCTCTGTTGGGTCTGTTATTCATTTGTTAATTGTTACATAAATGATGTAATCTTTGGCCCTTTTTCCTTGAAAGATAGTGATCTATTTTCATTCTTTCTGCAGGTATTGTGTTGGATTCTGGTGATGGTGTCAGCCACACAGTCCCCATCTACGAGGGTTATGCCCTCCCACACGCCATCCTTCGTCTTGACTTGGCTGGTCGCGACCTCACTGATTTCTTGATGAAGATTCTTACCGAGCGTGGTTATTCTTTCACCACCTCAGCAGAGCGTGAAATTGTGAGGGACATGAAAGAGAAGCTGGCTTACATTGCCCTAGACTACGAGCAGGAGCTTGAGACATCCAAGACCAGCTCCGCAGTGGAGAAGAGCTATGAGTTGCCTGATGGACAGGTCATCACCATTGGTGCTGAGCGTTTCAGGTGTCCGGAGGTGTTGTTCCAACCATCCATGGTAGGAATGGAAGCAGCAGGCATCCACGAAACAACATACAATTCCATCATGAAGTGTGATGTCGACATCAGGAAGGACCTATATGGTAACATTGTCCTCTCAGGAGGTACAACCATGTTCCCTGGCATTGCTGATAGGATGAGCAAGGAAATTTCCGCATTGGCCCCTAGCAGCATGAAGATCAAGGTGGTAGCACCACCTGAGAGAAAATACAGTGTCTGGATTGGTGGTTCCATCTTGGCATCTCTTAGCACCTTCCAGCAGGTTTGTTCCGTTCTTTGATTCTTCTTCTTTTCTGTTTGATGCTATTATGCAACAACGGCGCCTTTGTATGATTATTGCTAACGAGATGAACCGTTATTTCTTCGAGTGCAGATGTGGATTGCAAAGGCAGAGTATGATGAGTCTGGACCATCAATTGTGCACAGAAAGTGCTTCTAAATCACTGAAACTTGGTGTTTTATTCTTCAGGAAGAAGTGCTGGCTTGTAACCCTTTCATTCTATTCTAGCTTTTGTTATCTGTTCATGTTATTCTTTGGAGTGATGATGATTTCGAGAAGGCGAGGAGTTGATTTTCAAAATGGTCCAATTCTTTTTTTCAGTATCATTATCATTCTAATTATTATTATTATCATTATATATTTTGATAAGTCTCTTTTTGACATTCATTATGCGTATGAATTAGCTGAGACTATCCCATAAACTAAAGCTTGCGTGCCTCTTCTCTTTGAATTTCTCTTCAAGTAGAGGCAATTAATTTCCTACTAGGGTTCATGTTCATATAATTTATTTCCAAATCAGTTCTGTGTTTTCAGCATGTAGTCTCGTGATTTCATATCTTTTCTTTCTAAAACTGTGATTAGATAGTAGAGTACTACAAAACAAACTTGGCAGAAAAGAGGATATGTTACCCAAAAAGTCAAAATTTGCATTTAGTGTAGGAGCATTAATTATAATAATTATACCTCTACAGTGTTTATTATTTTTGAAATAGATGGAGTATTTGATATAATGTTGAGTCAATATTATGTTACCCAAAAAGTCAAAACTGCATTTAGTGCAGGAGCATTAATTATAATAACAAAATTTAAAATAGTTATTACTTTGACCACTCAAATTAAGTATAGAATCATTTCAACCTTTAATATTCGTTTGAAAATATTTATTATTAAATATTTGCAATAAATTCAAAAAATGCTACAATAAAGGGGTCAAATTATATAATTTATGATATAGTCAACAAAAATAACTATGATGGAAATAGGCTAAATTTCAGTGTTTTTTACATTATATATATATATATATCACTCTCACTAAACATAATTATAGAACAAAGTTTATGATTTTTTGAGAGGCTTTAATTTGAAAAAGATGGAGAGAAAAAGTGAGGCACAAGGAGTAAGAGAGAATGAGAAGAAGGAAGAATCATCATTTTCTGAATTGACTCAACAAACTGTGAACAAGATTAAGAAAAATCGTCGTCCTCGAAATGAATCAATCAGCTATTATAGGGACCTCAAATCCCAAGGTTTTGAGTGGCTATTGCCAGGTTGGGTCGCTGAAGAACGCTATATGAAGAATTCTGGAAGAGTGTATAGGGTATGTATAATTATAAATGTATAAACTAGTATTTGATTAATTTGATCCATACATAATTAATATATGTTGCTTCATTAATTAATAACTATATATTTTTAACTAATTATTGTTATTGTGTATGTAGTATTTCTATGACCCTTGTGGACAATTGTATAATACCAAGTATGAGGTTATAGCTGCTTGGGAGCAAGCTGGGTTGATTGTCCTTGACGCTTGAGATATACATTAACTACCCCTAATTAATAAGTATCAATAAGGTACGTTATAATATAATGTATAAATTTTGCATTGCTCTTAGAGCTACAAAATAATCATATGTATGCGTTTAATACTTCAATTTTGTGATGAGTTACGTTACCTTGTAATTGTTTCTGACTCTAGGAGCCAACAAAAATTGGATTGAAAAAGAAATTAATAATTTTATTTACCGAGTTACTGTTAATTCCACACTAAAATACAGTACACAATAAAAAATGATATGTTTGTTTAGTGTAGATATATACAAGACATATTATATTTGTAAATTTTTTTTTGTATTTTGTATCTATACTTAGAGTAGATACACAAAATACATTTGTTGATACAGATATTTTAATAAAAATTTTGTTCCAAACTTACCCTTATTATTTTTCTATAATTCCACAATTTGTGCTTCTCATTTTTCATCAAAGTCTCTAAACACAATTTGGTACAAATACATGTATAAATTTAATCTGTACACACTAAAAAAATATAAACTAAAATACATAAAATTCATTGTATTGTAGTATTCTTATACTCTCTTTTATGTTTGATTCCTACAGGACGAGTACTGCTATGTTTTAGGCTTGTCTCGGAGCATTGGAGAAAATAAAGTAGTGCATATGGCATGCAATAATGTGTGTTTTTTTTTTTTTAAGTTTTGAGAACAGATCGAACTATTATTAGAGAACTAGTCTGTGTTTGTTTCTTGGGCTATTTTAATTTGTAATAATATGGGATGCATTATGTGTGCATCTTTTCTTTGGTTTAATTTATGACTGTTTGCATTATTGAAGTTTCTGCCGATTATTAATTATTTTATTCGTCTAAATATTTTGCTCTCATGATCAACAAATATTATATATATATATATTGGGGGTTCATATTAAAGTAAAGCTCGAATTTTAGACACAACTCAACTTGAATTAGCATCAAACTTTGGATAATAAAGAAAACTACAAAATCTAGGGCTTGCGGCCTTGTATTGTTTTCATTTTTCTCATTTCGCGCGCAACGTACAAATTGTGGGCTAGCATGTTGAACAGAGATCTAATTGTAAAATATACTTAGTAATTAGATTAAATAAAAAGAAGTAGTAGAAGTTACGTTGAACAATAATATTTGTTATATTAAATATTTAACATACATTATATATAATGTGTCATATATATAACACATGTTAAATATTAATTTATCAATGTTAAAAGTATATATATGTTGACTCAGGAAGATATATAATTTTATTAATATCATTTTAATGATTCTTAGTCAAAAAGATTAAATAATAGGTCAATATGTACATTTAATGTCATGGAAACACTAAAAATATTTGATAACTTTCTTGGTCAACATCCAAGAGAATATATACTAAAAAGGACAAAATAATTACTCATCCCATCTTTTATTTGTCTACTTTAAATTTTTATAAGTTTTAGATAATAATTGAAATTTTTTTGAAATTAACAAAATATTAGTGTAATTTAATATATCGCCCTTAATTTAGAATATGCAAATATATTTACGAGTAAAACAAGTAAAAATTAATAAATATCATCTAGAAATTCTAAAATAGACAAATAAAAAATAATAACTTGAAAACTCAAAATGGATAAATAAAAAAAAGGCGGATAGAGTATTAGGAACTTTAATTAAAAAATATTGAGAAATACTTTGCGTACACTACTTTTAGCCACAATTTCAGCCACCAATGTATTTTGTATAAAATACGGGTACATTTATACGAAAGTTTAAAGTTTGATTAATTTATTTCACGCGCTTATCTTCTCTCTCGTAACTACACAAATGTTATCTCACTCATTTTTGTTTCATCTTCTTCGTTTTTCTTCTTTCCCAGGTACACTCTTTTACTATTTCTTTTTCTTCTTCAACCTTCTTCTCTTTCTTCTTCTTCTTCTTCAACCTTCTTCTTCTTCTTTTACTCTTAAACATTCTTCTTCTCTTATTTTTTTATTTGATTCTCCTTTTTTTTTATTTAGTTCCTTACTCATTTGTTTCTTTCTTCTTTTTTGATTTTGTTCATCTATTTTTTTCTTTTGGTTCTTTTACTCTTGTTCTCTCTTTCAGTTTTATTGTTTCTTTTTTAATTCTCACTCTTTTTATTGTTGTTTGAGAAATAACAACAATGCAAAGTTAAGAACAAAATGTCATTCACATCATTTGGATGTTGAATTGTGGTATTTATTTATGTTGGATTGTGATCTTTATTATGTTGGATTGTGATCTTTATTTATGTTGGATAATGATCTTTATTTATGTTGAATTGTGATCTTTATTATGTTGGATTGTGGTCTTTATTTATGTTGGATTGTGGTCTTTATTTATGTTGAATTGTAGTCTTTATTATGTTGGATTGTGATCTTTATTTATGTTGGATTGTGGTCTTTATTATGTTGGAGGAACAAACAGAGCATGACACAACATGAAAGCATATATTAAGCATGATCTTTATTATGTTGGATTGTGATCTTTATTTATGTTGGATAGTGATCTTTATTTATGTTGAATTGTGATCTTTATTATGTTGGATTGTGGTCTTTATTTATGTTGGATTGTGGTCTTTATTTATGTTGAATTGTAGTCTTTATTATGTTGGATTGTGATCTTTATTTATGTTGGATTGTGGTCTTTATTATGTTGGAGGAACAAACAGAGCATGACACAACATGAAAGCATATATTAATTATGTTTTTTTGTGTCCATATTCACCCTCTTGGATGTTGGATTGTGGTCTTTATTTATGTTGAATTGTGATCTTTATTATGTTGGATTGTGGTCTTTATTATGTTGGAGGAAGAAATAGAGCATGTCACAGCATGAAAGCATATATTAAATATGATTTTTTTGTGTGTCCATATTCATACTCTTGGATGTTGGGTTGTGGTCTTTATTTATGTTGGATTGTGATCTTTATTATGTTGGATTGAAGTCTTTATTTATGTTGGATTGTGGTCTTATTTATTATGTTGGAGGAACAAACAGAGCATGACACAACATGAAAGTATATATTAAATCTGAATTTCTTTTGTGTCCATATTCACCCTCTTGGATGTTGGATTGTGATCTTTATTTATGTTGGATTGTGGTCTTTATTAGGTTGGATTGTGGTCTTTATTTATGTTGGATTGTGGTCTTTATTATGTTGGAGGAACAGAGAAAGCATGACACAACATGAAAGCATATATTAAATATGATTTTTTTGTGTCCATATTCACCCTCTTGGATGTTGAATTGTGGTATTTATTAATGTTGGATTGTGGTCTTTATTATGTTGGATTGTGGCTTTTATTTATGTTGAATTGTGGTATTTATTATGTTGGATTGTGGTCTTTATTTATGTTGGATTGTGATCTTTATTATGTTGGATTGTGGTCTTTATTTATGTTGGATTGTGGTCTCTATTTATGTTGAATTGTGATCTTTATTATGTTAGATTATGGTCTTTATTTATGATCTTTATTTATGTTGGATTGTGATATTTATTATGTTGGATTGTGATCTTTATTTATGTTGGATTGTGATATTTATTTATGTTGGATTGTGGTCTTTATTATATATATAATTTCATAAAATGTGACGATGCAGTGCAATGCAGGCAATTAGTGTTCGAGTATAGCCACATCAATCAATACTCACTCTTAGTTATTCTTGTTTTGCTTTCCCATTACTTTAATTATTTAATTTCTCCCATTATTTCACACACAACATGATCGAATTGCATTTAGGTTGGAGTGTGGTTCTTATTATGTTGGATTGTGGTCTTTATTTATGTTGGATTGTGGTCTTTATTATGTTGGATTGTAACATTTATTTATTTTGGATTGTGGTATTTATTATGTTGGATTGTAGCATTTATTTATGTTGGATTATTTAGGTGCGTGAGTTTCACTCTTTCAAATGTGAAAGTAGATGTTTTAAAGTTAAATTATACAAAATACGTATTTTAGTCATAGTGGCTGATTGGTGGATGATTTTCAGTGTACGCGTAGCAAAGCTCAAAAATATTAAATGGGTATAAATTTATACTTAATATAAGAATTATCACTTTAAAGAAGTCAATTTTATCTAATAAATTTTATTTTTATATATTGACAATGTAAAATTTTTCATTTTTACATCAATTTTTGAAAAGTAATAATAAATAGATAAATAAATAAATAAGATGGTTTAATTTAAACGTAAAATTTTATTTTGTTATTCCTTCATCAATTTAAAAATGCGCGTCCATTTTATATGACATTAAAAAAATGATAATTTAATAAGGACAAAATTATGAAGTTTCTAGACCTATAATCTGTAGAATACATCACAAATGGTGAACATACATGCATCACTATAATACAATGAACACATCAAATTTTTATTTGTGCAATTTATGACTTTATTTTATTTGTCTTTTTGTGATAACGGTGACATTTTTCTAATAATTTTTAAATTTTACTAACAAATATCCTAAAAATACTTATTAAAACAATAAAAATAGAAATATTTATATTTTCAATACAAACGATCGATTATAATATTTTAAACTTTATTTAAACTTATTAATTTGAGATGATTTTATACCAAAAAATTTTTAAAAAAAAAAATGACTGCATTTCTTATACTGCTAAGTGTGCTTTATATGAGTCTTTATAAGGTTTGTTCTTTGTACAAAACTAAAATGTAGGGGGAAATCATGTGAAGGGAAAATATATCCACCAAAATTAGTTATGTTTCTAAGTTTAAGTCAATCTCTTAGATACCAAAATCTATCTGTAGATTGTGGACCAGCATGTAAGGCCACAATGTATTGGGCTTATTATTGTTCCTGTTATTATTTTCACTCACTGGTTAGAGGCTTCAAAGTTGTCTATATTTCTTGCTTCCATTATTCCTGATTGCAAGTGTTTTCTACAATGCTTGTGGTCAAATAAAGCAATTTCCTCTTCTGCTAATAATAATACTGTATGTATCTGATCTATCTTTGATAGCACGGACACGGACACGGACACGGGACAATGGCAAGCTATTGAGGACACTTTTAACAATAGACACATGATTACAAAATCATGGAGCAATATTGTTAGACGAGTATATTAATTATTAGTGATTGATTAATTAATAAGCAAAGCAGAGCAAGGAAAACAGGGGAACAAGAAAGAAACAGAACAAACAATGCTAGTTTGGCATTAATTATTAGATGTTCAACAAGTAGTAATAGTTAAAACATAAAACAACATACATACATTTACTCTGCAGATTCATGAATTCAACTTTATGTTGGCAAATAAATAAATGTAAAAACTAAATGAAAGCAAATTAATACAAGTCTCTTTTATATGCATAATTATATGATACACATATAATCAATTAATTGAACCAGAAGAAGAAGAAGAGTTAATAATGTGCAATTAAGGTAAGCACTAGGGATTGTGTGTTATTATGTTGGCTTAGGAAGTCACTTCAAAGTACATTATTTCATTTTCGTCACCTGAGATAATAACTAACATAAAATTTGCAACTGACATAAATTAAACAAGAGAATGTAATATATATAGATCTCTTTATTACCACAAAATTATTTTGTTGAAGCTTCTTTTTACAATCTAAATTGATTTAAATTGATTTTAAACCTTATGGGGGCTATGTATCGATTTACATTCTCTGATTTAAATATGAAAGCTTTCATAGCTTAAACAAGAGAATGTAATATAGCAGAAGCTTCTTTTTACAATCTAAATTGATTTTTTGACATCCATATTTGAATGCATGAAATTGTACATCCATTTTTATATCATTGAATGTGATAATAGTCCTTACTTAACATATTTTTTTAATGATATAGATCTGAATGTCTACTTGAGATATTCAAATATTAAATATTAATAACGTTGCCTTACATTTGTCCATTTTAGACCTTATGGGGCTTGATCATCATGATTCATTCATATATATATATATATTCCTAACTTTTTACATCAATAATCATCAATAAAGTATATAAGCACGCGTCCCATCTTTATAATTATGCAATAATAATAATAATAATACGCAATATATATATATATAGTCAAAATGGTTATCAATTATAAGTAGAAAATTATATACTTTATGTATAGCGGCGTTAGTTGATTGTTGAGTATGCAAAGGCTATACTAAATAAATAAATAGCGACCGATTTGGCATTGTCTTTGGTGGGAGAAGAAATGATTACACAAATCACATCGGATTCAAATACACTAAGCCTCTTGTTAATAAATAATAATAGACGATGATTTAATTTAAGTAAGTAAAAGAAAATAAAAGTTTATATATCTATTGGGATGTGTGTTATTGATTAATAATGGGTAGCTACGTCATTCCAATAGCGAGAAAAGCCTAAATTTAGGGATGGAAGTATCATATGAATGATCTGAAATTATTTTCCAACAATTGTTAGGAGAAGGCGGGGCCTCTGAATAATTACCTAGTTTTCTTGCTCACGGGAACAACTTGCAAGCGCTTCTTCTTAATTCTTTTGGGAAAAAGAAAGAAATTTTAAAAAACCTTAACTACTTCATATTGTCTCGCAATCAAGTGTTTGTAAAAATAATATCTTAGCTTCTAGTGAATCATCAAATCTAATTTAATTCAATCTAGCCTTTTCTTGTCCTTGGTTAATGGAATGGTTGGCTGAGTGGTAATATTGATCAACGATAAATCCTTAAATAGAACTCAGATCCACAATAAATTAATTTTTTGTCTCTGTGTTTTAGAGATACCATAAGAAAAAAAAAAATATATATATATATACACACGTGAATTGTCCTTTGTAAATAGTGAATAATTCAATCTCCTATATATTATACGAAGCTTCTTAATTAGTAGCATATAATAGGGGAGTATAAAATTAAGATTATCTAGCTAGCTAGCTAGATCATGCTATATATATAGCGACTGAACTTAGTTTTTTTAGCATGTAATTAGTAACACTTGGCTATGAATTGATGTAGGACAAGTTGCTATCTTTGATTATATTGATCGATTTGTCAATTATATATGTCTTCTAACATGGCAAATATAATTGACATTCTATTTATTATTAATAAGCTTTCCTTTTCAAAAAATGAAATTAATGACAGTGAAGTATAATAGTGTTAGTTGTGCATTGAGTTCTAATTAATGCTATTTCCGTGCTATACAAGATCCAAAATGCCACAGTAATATATTTTCTGTTAGAGCATATATACGGTTAAGCTAATTAATTAGGGTGCCGAAAATAAGTTTTAGATCATAATTACTAAGTCCACTAAAAACTAACTTCTTAAAGCTTTTTGCTAAAAAGCTGTCAAATTGATCCATTATTTTTTATTGTTTATCAAGTATTTACCAATTAATTATTAATTAGTTTAAATGATAAATAGTGGTTAGTAATTAGCTACAACTACATGTAATTAGTTTAGTGGTCGATTGCTTTTTATACAATCATAAATAATGTATTCAAATAAATGATGGCCCATAATCAAACTAAATAAATAAAGTTTATAACTGAAACTATATAATAATATTAAATGAGAATAGTATTATGCTACATTACATGCATTAATGAACTGACTAAGCAATTCATGCATGAACATACATACATACATATATTGTCATTTAAATTGAATAATAATGGTATTAATTAATTAATTAATTATGACTACATGATAGAGCATGCATTAACGTTGTCATCATTGAAATAAGAGACAAGCTTCTCTTCAGGAGCATGAGGTGAATCAGGGAATGCTTGGACAACATTTCTAACATAGCCAGAAGGAGCCCCCTTGGAATAAGCTCCGGCGGCATAAGGGTAGGACACAAGATGCTGCTCCACGTAAGGCCAGAACTTGGCTCGTGTCTTGCCGGTGCTCCTCACTCTCTTCAACACCTTCTTTGCATCTACATAACCGCTCACTGTTACCTTGCTTTCCTCTCTCTTCACCTCCACGGATTTCACTCCTGCACCCACCCACCACACAGTGTTTTGTCAAGTCGTATTTTTTAATTTAAAAAAAAAATTGATTAGAAAGAATTATGAGTTAAAAAAATGAGCATTGCTAGAAGCACAACAAAAATCAGCCAACAAATAGGAATTTGGGCCACAATCACCAAGCCCATTAAAAATATACTCATGATTAAAAGTGCTATTTGGGTCATAGAGTGTTAAATGGGCTTTGTTGGCTGTGTTGGCTGATTTTTTATTGTGCCCCAAACATTTGTGTAAAAGAATATGGTAATTTTTTTTAAATGCATGACTAAAATAAAAGTGGTTTGAAAGAGTAAAAGGTAATTTTTTATTATTGATCAAGATGAAAGTTGTTAAGAAGATAATAATATTTATTAATTTATTTTTAATTCTTTAAATTTAAATTTTAGAGATAAAAGAGTAACTAATTTTTTAGAAATTATATATATATATATATATATTATAGAAAAAAAATGTACCTTTTAATGAAGTCACTGCATTTCGGACTCTTCTTTCACAACCCTCACAGTCCATTTTCACTTTAATTTCAACTGTCTGAAATTATAAAAAATAAAATAGTGATATATATTAAAGAGCAAATTAATCATCATGTGATTAGTTAATATTAAGGAATAATGAAATATGATTTATATACATTGATACATACCTGCATTGGTTTGTGCTTGGACCTGGTGGTTGTTACAGTGCAAAAGTTGGAGAGGTAATCAAGTGCACCCATTTTTCTTTTCTTTTCTTTTTCGTTTTTCTTCTCTTTTCTAACAAATCAAAGCGAAGGTAGGGGAGAGAAGAATAATGAGAGGGGGAGAGTGGAGATAGAGGTGTTTATATAGGAGAGGCACACTTAAAGCATTTGAGATGAGGAGTAAGGTCCAAAATAAAGCATACCAGTGTCTATAAAATAATACAAATGTTTTCTATATATCACAAAATCAACTATAATCATGTAATAATATAATTTTTTAAAATTATTAATTAAACTTTTAATAGTATACGTCAATCCAATATTTTAAGAGTTAAAATATTGTATATGATGACTAGAATTGACTGATTATATGATACATATATAACATTTCTCATAAAATAATAATAATAATAATATTTATCATAGACCGCCGAAATTATTAGTGCATGGGACATACATGTATATATATATATATATATATTTATCCTCATAATAATGCAAGATATTAGTGTTTCGAGATAATGAGAGAATTGGGATCTATCTATATATCTTTATATAAAATTTTGAAAAGTGTATTGATTTTGTGTTGCCCTTTCATTGTTGTTCCAATTCATCACTAGACTAGAATACACTCCAATAATGTTTTGGCTTTCATTTACTGATTATATATCCATTATTCTTTGAGAGATGAAAACTATTATGTCGAACTTTAGTTAACAGAATGACGTAACATAAATATATTAACTCTAGCATCAATAAATGTATTATTATTATTATTTTGTCAAACAAATACATCATAGTTTTCTGTTAAAAATAACTTTGTTCAATTATACTGCAACGTTTGTTTAATATGTAAAAATCATAAAATATAGTATCAAACAGAAAATGATAAATTTATTTAGTATAGACACATATAAGATATTTTTTTATATATATTGTGTCTACACTTAAAGTAGATACATAAAATATAAGAATTTTAAAGAAATTTTTATTCCTAATTTACCCCTATTATTTATCAATAATTTCACTATTTGTCCTTCTCATTTTTTACCGAAGTCTTAAAACAAAATGATTTTGTATAAATACAAGTACAAATTTATTTTGTACACACTAAAATAAACACAAACAAAATACACAAAATTTACTATATTGTATTGTACTGATGTACCTATATTTATGTATTGTATATATCAACTCTAAAACAAATCACATCTGGACTAATGTGCTAGTTAACTAAAATTCACATAACATTGATTATGACAATAATGAATATTATCTACTTATTGTTAGCAAGAATTAAATTCTTTCTTTTCTTTCACGTGAGTTGGATTCATGTTCTGTTTTTTTCCCTTCTTACTGATTAGGTTTGCAAAAGTACTAAAATAAAGTGCAAAAAAGTCTTCTTTTTCTTCATTTAGCAAATAGAAAAACAGAAATGAGCATTATTCTATGCCGAAAGAGACATGATTTTAATAGGTTTACTATTTCATAAAATAAATACACAGAACGACAAACAAGAGCGGCGCCAATACGGAACACCACAAATTGTTTGAACCATATGTGAATTTTAGTTTAATTTAATTTAATAATAATTTTCATAAGGGATAAATATTGACATTATTATTGATCCATCACAATCCCAGTCCCAATCCAACACTCGAATTATTGTGACCTAATTCAATTTATAACGTTTTGCTACCTTCCTCAAGTGTAAAGTCTCACTCAGGTTTGAGTCCTGAAAAGAGAAAATGAAAAAAGAAAGGAAAAAAAGTGAGAAAAAGAGAATTATGCAACTCCACTCCAAAAATCACATATCATTGTTGCCTTATGACTTATCTGGTCATTGATTTTTTCTTCTCTGGCATTTGGAGATGTTAGATATTTGTATATTTCATATCTTCATGTCGACATATACCAACAACTAACAACTGGTTTACAATAGTCTTTTAATTAATAGTTGTTAAAAGGGAAAAAAAGATAAGATATAAGAATGTAGAGTAATAAATGATAAAATATATAGAGAAATATTTATTGTACAATATAAATACATTCAACTAATATCCAATATATGTTATGTATCATTCGTAATGTGTGTTATACATAACAAATATTACATATGACAACATTACGTATGATACATAATACATATTGGATACTAGTTTGTTGTATAATTGTTGTACATATACTATTACTGAAAATACATATAATGTTTTTTATATAAAAATTTTGAAAAGGTTAGGAACTGATTACCCTACCATAATAAGGACATGTCTCTGTACTCAATGCGTGTTTACCACATGTACCCACCCTCATTCCCAAAAGAGAAATATTTCTTTTTACACCACACAATCGGTCATCAAATATAATAATCCAACTTTTTAAAATTATTAATCTAACTTTTAATATTTGACATTAATTCAATATTTTAAAAGTTGAATCAATAATTTTAAAAAGTTAGATTATTATATATGATGATTGATAGTGACTGATTTTATAGTGTACATGTAACATTACTCTTCACAAAATACATATAAGCATTGACCATCACTATTGCAGTGATAACTCAAATAATTTCATATGATAATCACATAGATGGTGTAAACTTTGAACAATACAAAGAATAAAAGTATGCTTGGTTGACAAGCCCTTTCACAAAGGAGAATTAAAGAAGTTGATAATTGGTTATACATTCATACAAAAATGAAGGAAGAAAGAAAAACAAAAACTTAATCAAAAGTAAATTAATCAATAATCTACACCTGAAACATGATTTCAGAATTCAGATATAGCTTTTCTGTGTAATAATATACCATGAACTCATGAAGTCTCATAATTTCTTTAGCTTCTGACCCCGCAATCCATTCCAGAAAGCAGAAGCAGCTACCACCTTTTTCCCTGGAAGCTGAAGTTCCAACACCTGACAATATGTTACAAAATCACTTAACACTGGCATTTTTATTTGAGGGAATCTTGAGAACGCAACAAATCTATGCTAAACTTGTGTTGAAAATGCTTTTTTTTCAAAATAAAAATGTAAAACCACTTCCTCAATGCTTAAACTTATTACCTCAAGTGTTGTGCCCTTTCCGCATGGAAATGCCAATGCCCCCTCGACAAATGTAATCTCGTTGGCTTCGTTGGACAGTGCACTTTCATGACTGCGAACTCGAGTGGTAATAACTTTCATCTCCAAAGTTTTCTGCTGTCCATTGTTCTCAACTGCTAAAACTTTTGCTCTAGTTCCTGGCCACCCTGAAAAAGCACGAACCTAAAATTGTTTTATGTCACAACTTCACAATTCATATAAGATCGTGAAGTTTACCTTATTATGTAGAACTGATGCTTCTTGATCAAAGACTAGCCACGATTCATCTTGACTTAACTGCGTAAGCCATAACATATCAAAACCAAAACAAGAGAAACCCTTTATAAGGAAGATATGCAATCTATTATGTATAATGAAATTTGTTAGAATCCGGTTGCAAGGAATCCTTTTTCTTTCAACAGGAGGATCTGATATTTTCTTAACTAATATTGATAGGATAACTTGCATGTATTTTTGGTTTTCAAAGTAATGTAATAAAAACTAACACTACCTTTGGAGCCAATGTAGCCTTAGAGTGATCTTGAGGTTGTGCTTTAAGTCTCGCTGATCCATCAAGTATAGAAGGAAGTTCCTCAACTAGAAGTTTAGATCCTGGTTTGTCAAATAAAGATATGAAGTCATTAAGTATCGAAAGCTCGCAAACAAAATGCTTCAAGATGAATAGCTCACAAAAGCATAGGTGAAAAGAACAGAGGAATCAGAAACATAACATAACAATATGGCACAGAGATGACTTATACCTTTACAAAACAGGAGCTCAAGCAAATCGGGTGCCTACATAGATATCTAAAGATTTGTCAAAAGCTAAGTTTCAATGAAAAAGTTCAGAGAGAGAGAGAGAGAGAGAGAGAGGAGTTATGGATGCAAGTCCCACAATGACTGGGCAAAACATGACATGGTAACTACAAATAGGAACAAAATGCAAGTATTGCAGCTCATGCTTGTACATTTATGAGCTGTGTATGTGTGAATGTATAGACCTTGCATATATTTGATTTAAGAAAGCATAAATATCAGGTACACATGTCCCTCTCAGCATTAATATTTTTCGTAGATAAAGCAAAAAGATTATGGAATCACATTCACAGCCTCTGTAGCACATAAAAAGCAAAAGAAAAGCATACCTTTATCTGATCATCAACTTCAATGGTATCGCTAGAAATGATAGGTCCAGCATCCAGTTCATGAACAGTGAATGCTAATGATACCCCGGTTTCTTTAACACCATCCTAATACATAAAACAATACATACAACAAAAAATAGCTTTGTGAAAAAAAAAGGCTTATAAGAGCATTCAGAACTTAGAGATCGAAAAGAATTGACACCAAGAAAAGGGATGAAAAAACCTGCAATGCTCTTTGTACAGGAGCAGCACCACGATACTTAGGTAACAGGCTAGGGTGAATATTGACAGTTCCTGAGATATTTGCATGTGCAATTCAGAAATTCCATCTATTAGCTACAGATTTTACTATTATATTTATCAGACTTCAAAGTTCAAAGTTCAAATTCACCTTCAACATCAACTTAGCAAGTAAAAAACCATATTCAGGAGTTTGTCCAAGTAAAAGATAGACAGAAGTTCATGATGTACACATTAGTGGTTTAAATTGGTAATTTGGTATCATGAACAGCCAGTCTTATACAAAATGAGAGGCACAAAAAAATCCTAATTAACTTAAGAAATGAAACCCAACTACCCAAGTTGAAATGGCTCATTGTGCTATAATTCATATACTCATAATCATGAAAGAAGAAGCTAATAGAAACACCAGCTGAAAAAGACCAAGTACAAACCCAATGGTGGAATATCTAGAAACTTTATAGGCAATATGTTCCCATATGCCGCCGTAATGCACAGCTCCGGCTGCAAAGCTTTTAAATTCGACAAGAAATCATCCTGCATTGCAAAAAATAAACAGATAATCATTATCATCCTTATCATACCAGTAACAGACATAAATTACTCAGTAAATTTTTTTATATATCAAACACGGTAATGTGAAATGTCAGTTAAATCATATCTGCATACTAAACATCATATTGCACAGCAATTTAAAATGTGAAAGTATGCAACAACTAGTTAGTTAGTGAGCTTACCTCTCCAGCACGTTGAGGAGTGAAAATATGGTCAGAAGAGAATCCTCTATTAAGAGCATACTCAGCCAACGGAGAAGGCATCAATTTCTTCCCCCTGTCCCTTCTAGCAGGTGGCTGAGTAACAATTGCCGCAACCTAAAATCAAAATCATAGCATATCATAACTTTCCAATTGTGCAATAACAAATTAACAGTTTAATGAAAATAGGGACCTGAAAAGATGAATCATTTAAAGAAGAAGCATTGAGAAGCGCGTCAAGAACAATAGCTGATACTTGAGGTGCGCCCAAGAGGACAATGGGCTTCTTCTTAGGGTTGGAAGAAGAAGAAGAGAATGCGAAAGACGAGGAGGGAGTGGTGCTTTGCAAGCAGCATAACCTTCGAATCATAGTGTCTCTGTTATCGGAAAATGGATACTGCAAACCAAACATGAGGTTCAAGGAAGTTCAACATAAACTCTTTTTGGGCCAACAAAGGAGATTTTTGTGTTGGGCCTAGGAAGCAACTTGGTCCAAAATCAATACTTTTTGTTTTGAAGTATGTGTCCATATATGGTAAAACTCGACCCGAAAATCGAACCGGTTGACACACAGTAGGTTACTGTTACTGGGTCAAGTTGAAAAATAATAATTTAAAACTTACTGAAAGTTGAAACTTGAAACCTTGAAGAAGAAGCAGCAGCAGCCGGACCCGGAAGAACCAGCAGCAGTCGGAGGAAGCAGAAGTTGCCGGAAGCAGAGGGCGGCCGAGGCAGAAGCAGCAGCAGCCAGAAGCAGAGGGCCGACAGAAGCAGCAGCAGCAGTGAGGACGGCGAGGCAGGGAGGCGAGCCGGCGAGGGAGGGAGAGGAAGTGCAAGGGACGGCGAGGCGCGAGGGAGGGAGAAGCCGAGAGGGAGTGCGAGGCGGCGACGAGTGTGTGCGAGGAAGAGAGAGAGAGTCCGAGGGAGTGCGAGGAAGAGAGAGAGAGCCGGCGACCGGCGGCCGGCGGTGCGGAAGGATGGGACAGGCAGATCTGGGTGGTGGCTCTCAATCTCGGTGGATGATGGTTGCGGAAGGTTTGGGGCTATGGGGAAGCTAGTTTTGAGGGGTGGGTTTTGGTCTGGTCGGATCGGATCGGGTCTCTGCTTGGGTCGGGGTCGGGTTTTGGGTAAAATGGATTGGGGCGAAAAGATGCATGACGTGGTCCGGGTTATCAAACCCGGTCGGGTCGCCGGTTTTACTGAGAACCGGCCGAGTCGAACCGGTTTTTCCCGGTTCTGTTGCGTGTCTGATCCGATTGATAACTCGGTTCGGTCTAGTATCCGGCCGGTCCGAACTGGATTTTATAACCGTGTGAGAAACTTCTAAGCAAGAGTCTTCCATTTTTGTTTACCGTATCCAGAGATTCGTCCGCAATTTTTTTTTTCATTCACAAGATTTAAATCTAAGATCTTGTTTAAGGGACAATAAACTATTTATCACTTGTATCATGGATTCCTGGTTGATTAATTATATATAAATATATAATTTAGAATCACATATTTCACTTAAGACTATATCCTATAAATGTCCATTGACTCCACAAGGACCTTAGCTTAAAGGATGGTAAGTGCATGAATCTTCAAAATAATGATGAGCCCGAATGTGACAAGGTTATTTTTGTTTTGTGGAATTTATTTTTTGATTGATGTTTTGTGGAATTTATATCCCTTCAAGTTGTGACTTTTATTATTATTATAAAATAAAGTAGGTGATGCCAAGGAATTGTAGGTCCATTAAGAGCTCAATCAATGAGTAGCAATTTGGAAATTAAACGAGATTGTGGATTTCTATTAATTAGGTCTTTTTTACTTTTCATGTCCATTTCCCTCTCTTTCACTTCACTGTTATTACACGCTTTTAGGGGAAGTGGGGTTAAATCGTATGCGGATCTAGGATTAGTATTTTATACGTTAAATGAGTTGGATATGTATTTTTATTGTACGTATATTATTATCGAATTAAGATCGATATTAACTTAATTGACGACGATTCAACTCAAGTAATCAATTAACTACGTACTTATCTTTTTGTATTGTAATTCTTTTATAATTTTGCATTATTATAATGGAAATTCCCATATTCACCAAGCAAAAAGGAAAACTAAAATGATATATATATAGACGATTGTTTATATATATTTATTTTATCATCATGTACTTTATATAATTAATGGTTTTATAAGTTGTGAATGATATATATATATATATATATATATATATATTTAAAACTTGCATGGTTTATTTGATATAATTATCGCAGTAAACAAATGTTTCTTTTTGAGTTTCTAGCGCATTGATAATTAATGTATAAATTCATCTATACTATATATAGTCTTGTGTTAATTGCCTTTCATTATTTATCAGCTGCATACATATATCTTATTATATAATATATGTTGAGAGGTTATTGTTCAAATAGTATTCAATGGATGACTGACTTGAATGGATACTTTACCTAGCTAGTTAACTGAATATATTTATTTTAAATAATAGACGACTAAGAGAATATTATGTATGTGGTTAATTAATTACTTCATTTTTTTTAATTGTCCAATTTAGAGATGCGTGTGTTTTTTTTTAATTGTCCATTTCAAATTTTAAGACAATATTTATTATTTTTTTCCCCTCTTACCCTTATTTAATACTCACTATCTCTATTAATTGAGGAGAGATAATAACAAATAGTAAAAGGTAATTTAGTAAAACATATATACATTTTGTTAATTTTAATACTCTACCAATCATTACCTAAATTCCTGCGTGCATTTAAAACTGGACAATTAAAAAAAAACGGAGGGAGTAGTTTCTAATTTAATTTGTTGGAATAATCATTGCTCAGTTTCACTATTATTCTTCACTTTATTAGACACATTATTACATACATTGACGCCCAAAGTCTTCCTTCCATGTTAACCTTACATTTACATCGCAATTAGAAAGAGCATCCCTAGGGAGCCATTAATTGCTTGCTCTACTAGAAAGATATAATTGGCATGAGCCATATATGAGAGGTAGGTAGGTGAATTAAGAACCTTCTCTTCATATATGCATGCATGATTTGATGACTCTGTATTCTTTCTATAATATAATTTACTACTTTACTTGAATCCCTAGCTAGCTCCTTCAATTCATTCCTTAGCTTTAACATATATACTTCATCTTCAGGTCCATGCATGTTATAACTTCCAACACCTCGCTCCTCCTCTATATATTCACTCTGGTATGTAATTTTAGCTTCCACTTTCTTTCAACCTCTTTTTCTCTCTCACTTTGAATAAGTTATGGCCTTTTTTTATTATGATGGTCAACATTTTTAATTTTTTTTACAAGATATATAGTAATAAATATAATGAAGCCTATATACCTATATTGGGTAAGCAAAGTACAAACACACACAAATATATATATATATATATATATATATATATATTTTGTAGGGTTGATATTTAATTTATTCTTATTATATACTAGAAATACGAACTAGTATTCATTGTGTATTACATATAATATGTAATGTGTGCCATATATATATATATATATTCACATATTACGTATTATATATATATAACACTGGTTGAATATTAGTTGAACATATTTTTTGTTGTGCAACAAATATTAATGAATGAAATTTATAGAAGCCAAGACTATCTAGTATTTGTACAAGAAAAAGACCAGATGAGAAGTATGTGTGTCCATGAAATGGACCTTGTCGCATTTAATTGTTAATTATTCTAGCAATACGTTCTTACATAAATTTTGGGTGAAGTTTTAAATTTCTTATATTCATAATTCATTAATTTTCCTCTCACATTGACATGGCCTTCAAATCGTTAATAACCATTCATTTGATTAATATGGGTTCCACCACACACTCACATAATTGACAGATCTACCTTGGATGAATTTAAACAAATTAAACATCACTATTTTGGATGGAAAATCTTGCTTGTAAAGTGAAAATCAACTAATTAATTATAGATACTAAAAACTATAAATTATGCATAGTAAAGATAAAAGACTACATGTTATATATACAAAGGGTATGCTAAATGAACAATACAAAATCAGCCCAACCAATAAATGAGATTTTGGGCCATAATTACTTAGCCCATTACAATCTCAATGATTATTTGGACCAAAACCAAAGTCAAAATAGGTCTGTTGGTTGTATGAGATGGTTTTTCATGGTTCACTTAGCATTATTGATATAAAAAATGCGTACCAGTGATGTTATTAATGGTTCACGTCAACTAACTATTTATATATACAATACTCATATATTAAGGACTCCAAATTATATATAATATTAAGGACTATAAATTATACATGCCTAATATTACAAGTTACTTGACTTTTCATTGATTAGTTTATATACATGCGTATATTTATATAAGAACTAGCTTTTTAGTTTTTATCCATCCCTACCTATATGCATGCAAAATAAAGTAGTATGTATATATATTTTTGGTAAATAGTAGTATGTATATATTAAAAACAAGTAAAACTAGATGTGCAATAAAAAATTATTTAACACTTATTCAACATTCATTCTTACATATTTACATTCAAATTTTTAAATATTCAACTTTGAGAATGAATGCCAGATAACTTTTTATTATACACCAAGTTTTTTTTTATTAACAACTATATTTTTCTTTCTGGTAAATTCTTCTTTTCATTTATTTTCTGCTGAGAGTTTATTTTCATCATTTTTATATACCATTGTTTTTGACACTAACTTCTATATTTTTAAAAATTTCATTGAAATTATTAAATTCCTTTTAAAGGGCAAAAATAAAAAATAGTAACCGTAGTTGTGTTTCATATATATATATATAGCTGATCAATTTGAAGAAAAAAGATCTTTACCAATTGAATATGGCTATGGAAGGAAGATGTATCATGAGGCCACCATACTTTGATGGCACAAATTACATTAAATGGAAGGAACCTATGAAGATTTTTATACAGTCAGTGGACTTTAAAGTGTGGTTCGTAATTAAAAATGGACCAAAGATTCCAAAGAAGGTAGTACATGGAAGAGAAGTGGACAAATCTGAAGATGAATTTGATGATGAAGACATGAAGAATATGGAACTAGATTCAAGGGCAAAGAATATCTTATATTGTGCTATGAATCTTGAGACTTTTGAAAGGATTTCAAGTAATTGCACAACAGCAAAGCAAATATGGGACAACCTTGACCAGTTAAGAATAATCATTTCATACATTCATTCAAATAAACTAATAATTTATTAAAGAAATATTTTTCTTACGCCATAAAATTAGTTTTAGTTAATATCAGTCATGTAATAATAATTTAATTTTTTAAAATTATTAATCCAATTTTTAATATTATATATTAATTTAGTATTTTAAAAGTTTGATTAATAATTTTAAAAATTTTGATTATTACATATTATGATCGATAATAATTGATTTTGTGGTGTACATGTACTATTACTCTAAGTATGAATTGATTTATTTATTCTCCTTTAATTTGTCTTAGCATATCTAGCTTGCAAGTTTCTCTAAGTGAAAACAATAATACTATTTTGATATTCACTGTGGATATCCTAAGTAGATATTTAAATTTATATCATTAAATGTTATTGAAAAATGTACGAAATTGAAAATTACTATCACATCCAATAGTATAAAAATAAATATACACTTAGTACATCTATTTATGGATGTCAAAATATCAATTTTAAAATGCAATTGGATGAAGTAGAATATTAGAAGGTAGCACTTTATTATAAAATTTATTAATATATAAGGAGATTTATATTATTTATAGAACTAAATTTTGCAAAATTATTATTGTCTTTGACAGGGAAATGAAAGCGGGCAATGAGAACACGATAACTGTGCAGCCAAATCACTCAGCGGTCAATTCAGATCCTCAATATAATTTCCCTATCGACGATTTTTTAGGGGAAACAAGTTCGTATTCTATCTTTCTCACTCTCACTAACTTAAAAGAAAGAATTTTCGTGTAAAAAAATATTTAAATTTCTTTATTATAATTTCATATTAATGGTTGGATATATAGACTGAGAGTCATATTTAAATAACTCTTACACTCGATATATCATGACCACAAGAGTTGATATTTTTATAGAGATAAACTTAAAAATAAAAGTTGGTCTTAGACATTTTTCAGAGCCAGTTGCAAAAACTAAGCACATGCGATGATTAGAGTGGTGTTAACCGTGAGTTTGGTGTTGTTGTTATTTTTGAAAGAGCATAAAAAAATAGTTAAAATGCACAACATATATTATATAATATGTAAAATATATATTATATAATATGTAAAATATATATTATATGTTGTATATATACATTGTAGATGACATATTATACACGTCATATATCACATGTTGCAGCATATATTTCTTTGTAACATGTGATATATGTTGTGCACATCATATATGATATGTACGATATGTAATATTTGTTGTGTATTTGATATTATATATATGTTGTGCACGACTTATTGACTGTTTTGACTGATTTTTTGTTGTAGATATAGCATTTGGCCTTGTTATTATTATAGATATTAAAGTAGTAATTATTATTATTGTTTTTTAAATAGGAAAAGCAATAGACGATTTCCTGAATCTATGTGTGCCTCTTCACAAACTTGCATTAGAGGGGAATTGGGCAGCAGCAAAAGTAATCTTAGAGAAAGATCCAAGACTGAAACATGCAGCTATAACAAGGGGAATAGGCACAGTGCTACGTGTAGCAGGAACAAGTGGAAGTGAAAGGCATGTTCACTTTGTGCAGCAACTTCTGCCATTGCTAGAGGATTCTCACATATTATTGCAAGATCACCTAGGCAACACTGCTTTTTGCTTTGCTGCTGCAGCTGGGAACATGCCTGTTGTTAAGTTATTGCTGCAAAAAAATCCATTCCTGGCTACAATCAGGGGTGGTGGTGGAGCTACCCCTGTTCAGTTTGCTGCATTGCAAGCAAGATATGAAATGGCTCTGTTTCTATATGAACTGTCCAAACCAGTATTTGCTGAACAGGACTATAAACTATTGTTCTTCACTTGTATCAACACTGGCAACTATGGTACCTACTTTTCTTATGCTTTTATATCCTCTTATTAATTGTATCTTACATGAGAAATTCTTGATGGATATTGAAACACCAGCCAAAAGCCAAAACAGATAATAAATAGTGAACAATATGTAATATTGTGCATAACATATATGATATGATGTGCATAATACGTATCACATGTAGTAATATCATATTTCTTTATAACATGTGATATATGTTGTGCACATCATATAATATATGTTGTGCATATTATATTGGTTGTTTGGATTGTTTTTCATTATGCATATAACAATGCTGTTTTATTTATATTCTTGTCGTATTGAATACTAGTACAAATATCTGTGCAATATTGGTTTAAAGTTTTTATTTTTTATTTTTTGTCTTAATAGAAAGAGTTTAGGGTGAATTGTTGAAACTCCCTTTGCTCACAGGGTCTAATTATAATTCAAACACTTGAATTTCTCTCATTTATCTCAATATTTTGACAGGCTTAGCCTTGAAAATGGCTAGAGAAAAGCCAATGCTAGCTTTTGCAAGGGACGAGGGCCAGAATGATGAGACAGCTTTGCATCTCTTGGCTCAAAACCCTTTTGATTCTTCTAGTCAGAATCCAAAGCCAATCCAGATCAACCCTGGTAAAAATCCTTATACATTCACCAATTTTCATACACTTAATTTTATTTGTCTAGCCCGTAAAAAAGATGAAGGTTGTGTTAGGCCTTCGGCAGTCAATATAAAACTTTGTCGAATCCTTTGACATGGATCAAAGCAAAAATATTGCACACTGACACTGTGATCCTTGTAGTCGATCCCGATAAAACTTTGGTATGGTATGACATTACAGAATTACAGATTCATTGTTCGTTTACATGTTTCTTGCATTTCAAGTAACCAAAAAAAAGTGTGTATTCTAGGCATGGAGCAGCGGGTGGATCTTCAACTTGTTAAGTTTCTCTGGAACACAATTCTCCGCAAGATAGATACAACAGATGAGATCCCCGATATCATAAACAGACCTTATCGATTGCTATTTGTTGCTGCTGAAGTTGGTAATGTTGGGTTCTTGTCAGAGCTTATCAGTGCTTATCCTAGCATGATTTGGGAAACTGATGATAGAAATCGAAGTATGATTCACTTTGCTGTTATGAATCGCCATGCTGAAATCTACAACATCATACATGAAATTGGAGCTCAAAAGGACATTATAGTGACTTTTGATGATAGCATTGATAATAACACTTTACTGCATTTGGCTGCAAAATTAGCACCACCAAATAGACTTGAATTGGTTTCTGGAGCAGCTTTCCAAATGTGCCTTGAGTTACAATGGTTTGAGGTATAACCTCTTATTAGGATGTATTTGGTTTCAGAAAACAATTTTCAGTTATCATTTTTTTTCCCATGATTCTGGAGTCAGAGTTAAAAGAGTCATGAAATCAGTGTCACAATGACTCCAAAATTGGCACCGAAGACACCCTCACGTATATTTGTGTCTCTCTCTCCGCTAACAGTGACTCATTTCCAATATACAGTGACTTCAACACTGGAGTGAACAAAAAATTGACAATTTTATTCACTGAGTCACTGTAACTCTCGCACCAAACACTTGACAAAGTCAAATTTTCACTGACTCCCTGACTCTAACCCCAGAATAAGAAAAAACAAACAAACGCAACCTAAAAGTCCTAATTCATTGAAAACATTGAAATGAAAATTGGAAATTGCTTTGTGAAACCAAACACATACCCCATTACTTTTCTTGGATTTGCATTATACTTAGTGCTTAACATGCCAACAATAATTTTTCATATGTGACAGGAAGTGAAGAAGATAATGTCACCATCATTCATAAAGATGAAGAATTCAGAAGGCTTAACTGCTAGTGAATTATTCACAAAGGAGCATGCCGAATTGCGAAAAAATGCAGAGTCATGGATGAAAAGCACAGCTGAGAATTGCATGCTTATCTCAACTGTGATTGCTACAGGAGTGTTTTCTGCTGCAATAACAGTACCAGGTGGCATCAGTGACAACAATGGAACCCCAAACTACTTAGAAAAGACATATTTCCTTGTATTTGCAATCTCAGATGCAGCAGCATTTATCTTATCAGTAGCTGCAATTTTTATGTTCTGGTCTATCATTGTGTCTCGTTATGCTGAGTATGACTTTTACAAGTCATTGACATTGAAGCTGATATGTGGATTGGTGACACTATTCTGCTCCATATCAAGCATGATGGTAGCATTTGGAAGTGCTTTCTTCATAACTTATTACCATGGCTTGAAGTTGATTCCTGGTTTCATTTCTGCATTTGCTTGTGTGCCAATAGTTCTGTTTGTGTTGCTGCAGTATTCACTTTGGTCTGAGATCATGTACTCAACTTACCATATTAAGAATCTTTTTAAGCCTGGTAAAAGGATGCTTTATGTACTAGACTAGATTGCAGGGTAGAGGATTGGTTAGAGTTGTACTAATGTATGATTTGATGTTGAAGAGAAATAAAATTGTGACAATATTAGAGAACAATTGTAGATTTTATAATAAGAGGAAAAATCTAGTTGACTGAAAAAGACTCAGAAAATTGGTTAGAATTCAAAAAGAGCAATTTTCTTGCTGAGAATGGTAGCAGTTAAGTTTTACACAGTTGACCATAAAATTTAAAAGGAAAATGATAAATGTACATAGCACAATTCCCTTCCACCTATTCAAATGTTGACAATTTTGATGAATATATTGACAAATAAATAAAAAATAGGTGGATGGTATTGTGCGATATACCAATAGCAATTCTCAATTTAAAAACTTATCTGTTTAGTGCCCTGATTTATTGACGTTGCTCATGAGTGGTATGTATGCGAAAGATTGTCAATTGAGGAATTTTAAGGTTGGGGGATGGAAAAAGGGTGTTAGGCCCAATAGGCCTGTAATATTCATTTCAGATATGTATAAGGAAGGTATAGTTTTAGCATTGTTATTATTTCCTTAAGTTGGCCCATTTGATTTTAGGTAGGTAGTTGAAAGTTGACTCAATATATTTTAAATTGACTAAAAAAGAGCATTAGTATTCTCTTTTCCGTATAAGAATCATTGCTGCTTCTTTGCCTTTAGACACTTTGTTCTGTTGACGCCCAAAGTCTTCTTTTACATTATTGCAATTTCAAAGGCAGAAACTCAATATAAGGAGAGTGCTATATATTAAAGCCAATCAAGGCACAAACAAGTAAGCAAAGAATATAGTATAAAGCAACCTTAGTTCTTATACATACATATATAAGAACTAAGGTTGCTATGTGTGCTAATAACTTGTTCTTCTTCAGGTCCATGTTTTAACCTGCACGCACCTCCTCTTATTATTTGTGGTATGTAATTTTAATCTGTTCCAACTGTTTCTGCCTTTTCTTTTTTGGCTTGGCCTTATTATTCATGCTATACATAAATGAAATTATATATTGCTCATCTTTAATCAGTGTAGGGTAATAGAAAAATTAAAGGCGTATAGCTAGGTGGTTCAAACTTTGTTTTCAGGTTGGATCCAGAAAAGGAGATAAACAAACATTATCTATCTTGAGGTACATATGCATCTTCACATTATTCAATTTTCTAATTTACTGAGTTGAATTATATTTGTATAAGAGAAATAAAAGGATAAAAAGTAAGCAAGGTACAAATAAATATGTTGGCAGTTGGCATATATATATATATATATATATATATATATATATATATGTGTGTGTTCATGAAGTGGACCCTCCAAAATTGGCATAATTATTCCAGGGACGGGGCTCTAGGTACAAATAAATTATATTTATATATATAGTCTTCGGACATACTCCAAAAGCAAGTTAAAAAAATATGAATGTATACATTTTCTAGTATATTTATTTATTTATTATTTTAATTTTTATTTCATTGCAAATTACCTTCTCCAAAAATTATTGAATGTACCAAGGATAAGAGATTTTTTTTCTTCATATTATATTTAGATCTTATATAAATTAAGAATTTTTTAATATTCGTAATGATTAAATATATATTTTAAAATACTATAGGTTTTAAATTCAATGACATGGTCAACATGCATAATACTAGATGAATCCATCATTTATTTCCATTGCAAACTTCTTCAATTTTCTTTATTTTATCTTTTTACGAGGATCACCACGTATGATTGTAATAGTTGCTAATAGTTCATATTGAATTTTCATTAACAAGGTTATCGAAACTCAATAGTGTACCTAAACTCGTGAAGTATTTACAAATTTATGTAAACTTGAATCGTAAATTCAAATTTGTAAACTCGTTTACTCGATTGAGATTATAAATTTATAAACTCAAAGTTTACTTGAGAATCGATAATTTTGTTCATTAGGTAGATAGATTTTGATTCTTTCGTTTTTTCTTTTCTCGCTAAGAGCTTATCATTATTCTCACAGTGTTATTCTGTAATCTAATTTTTTATTTACTAGAGTTTCACATTACTTAAGGATATATATAGTTTAAATAGTTTTTACAAGAGTTTGAACTGCATTATCAGGGAAAATACTGATTTTATTTGTCTCTCATAGTCAATAATTCAAAGCCGAGCAATTTGGGAGAAAAGATCTTTGCAGATTCAAAGGTTGAAAAATTTGATAATGAATGAAATCGTTATGGAAGGAAAATCAATCATGAGGCCACCATACTTTGATGGTACAAATTACATTAAATGGAAGGAACCTATGATTACATTTATACAGTCTGTGGAATTCAAATTATGGCTCATTATTAAAAATGGACCAAAGATTCCAAAGAAGGTAGTACATGGAAGAGAAGTTGAAAAATCTGAAGATGAACTTGATGATGAAGACATGAAGAATATGGAACTAGATTCAAGAGCAAAGAATATCTTATATTGTGCTATGAATCCAGAGGCTTTTGAAAGGATTTCAAATAATTGCAGAACAGCCAAACAAATATGGGACAATCTTGACAAGTTAAGAATTGTTTCATTCATTCATTGAAAAAATTTCAATCTTGATGATCATTGGTATCTAATATAATCCAACTATATTATGGATTTGTTCTCCTTTGCCTTATTAGCATAGTTTCTCAACAAAAATAGGTCTGTGAATGAAGCAATTCAGTTAAAACTATTAAGGAGATTTATTCCTCATGTGATCATTTGCAAATTTCTTGGCTTTGACAGAGAAATGGCAGTTGGAAATGGCAATGCGAACTCGATAACTCCGCAACCGCCTCTCACGGGAGCCAATTCAAGTCAATATAATCTTCCTATCCTTGATTTTCTTGCAGAAACAAGTTCAGTATTCTCAAAAATTCAATTGATCAATTGTATCCTAGAACCTCCTTGTAATATCTAAGCTTGATTTCAGGAGAAGCTATGGACAGTTTCTTCCTACTATGTGTGCCTCTTCACAAGCTTGCACTAGAAGGGAATTGGCAAGCAGCAAAACTCATCTTAGACAGAGATGAGAGGCTGAAACATGCAGCCATTACAAGGGGAATAGGCACAGTGCTACATGTTGCAGCCGGTACAAGCGCGAGCGAATCTCATGTTCACTTTGTGCAGCAGCTGCTGGCATTGCTAGAGGATAGTCACATATCATTGCAAGATTACAAAGGCAACACTGCATTTTGCTTCGCTGCTGCAGCTGGGAACATGCCAGTTGTTAAGTTATTGCTGCAAAGAAATCGGTTCCTGCCAAGGATTCCGGGCGGAGGTGGAGTTACTCCGGTTCAGTTTGCTGCTCTGCAAGGAAGATGTGAAATGGCTCAGTATTTATATGACATGACTAAACCAGTACTAGAGAACCAGGACTATGAATTATTGTTCCTCACTTGTATCAACACTGGCAACTATGGTATGTATCACTGTTAATGGAGCTTGAGATGGTTTAAAGTATTCTATGTCATGAACAATCAATCCCTACCAAAAGTTTAAGATACATGAATGGTATATCTAACACGGTCCATTCACGTAAATATCCCTTTTGGACTTAAAGCATGGACAATTTAGCAGAAGGAGAAAGAAGTCAAGTAACAATGATTGAATCGTAGACCACTTGGTTATAAATTGATACATGTTTGGAATTATCTCTCCCAAAAGCTTAAAGTTACATGTATATTAATTAGAGACACACATGAATATAATGGTTTGATGATAACTCAGTTGAATTTCTAACATTCATCTCAATTTTTTTGCAGGTTTAGCCTTGAAAATGGCAAAAGAGAGGCCAGCCCTGGCTTTTGCAAAGGATGAGAACAATGAGACAGCTTTGCATCTCTTGGCTCAAAAGCCTTTAGATTCTTGTTGTCCAAGTCCAGAACATCATTTCCCAAAGATCAACCCTGGTAAGTCCTTATGTAATGACTATATTCATTGTTCATTTACATGTTCATTCATTCCAAGTAACCAAAGTTTGTATTCTAGCCATGAAGCAAAGAGTGGATCTTCAACTTGTTAAGTTTCTCTGGGACACGATTCGCCGCAGGACAGAGACGATATCGGATATCCTCGAAATCATAAGCAAACCTTCTCAAATGCTATTTGTTGCTGCAGAAGGTGGTAATTTTGGGTTCTTGTCAGAGCTTACCAGTGCCTGTCCTAGCTTGATATGGGAGACTGACAACAGAAATCGAACTATGATTCATATCGCTGTTATGCATCGCCATGCTAGCATCTACAATCTCATACATGAGATAGGAGCTCAAAAGGATATTATAGTGACATATGAAGATAGCATTGACAATAATACCTTATTGCACTTGGCTGCAAAATTAGCACCACCAAACAGACTTGAATTGGTTTCTGGAGCAGCTTTCCAAATGTGCTTTGAGATATTATGGTTTGAGGTATTCACACGAGTATCACTACATTCCAACATGCCAACATTTCATGTTATTTTGAACATGAATTATTTTTAAGCATTGTACTTAGCACTTAACATGCCAACAATTTCATATGATAGGAAGTGAAGAGGATAATGCCACCATCATTCATAAAGATGAAGAACTCAGAAGGCATAACTGCTAGTGAATTATTCACAAGGGAGCATGCCGAGTTGCGGAAAAAGGCGGAGTCATGGATGAAAAGCACAGCTGAGAATTGTATGCTTATCTCAACTGTGATTGCTACTGGAGTGTTTGCTGCTGCAATAAACATACCAGGTGGGATCAGTGACAGCAATGGAGAACCACACTACTTGGAGAAAACATCATTCCTAGTATTTGCAATCTCAGATGCAGCAGCATTTATCTTATCAGCAACAGCAATATTAATATTCTTGTCTATTCTTGTGTCTCGTTATGCTGAGTATGATTTCTATAAGTCATTGCCACTGAAGCTGATATGTGGATTGGTGACACTATTCTTCTCCATAACAAGCATGATGGTAGCATTTGGAAGTGCCTTCTTCATAACCTATTATAATTATCATGGCAAGAAGTGGATTCCTAGTTTCATCTCAGTATTTGCCTGTGTACCAATATTTCTATTTATATTTCTGCAATTTTCATTATGGACAGAAATCATATACTCAATCTACTTTTGTAGGAATCTTTTTAAGCCAGGTAAAAGAATGCTTTATGTGCTAGAGAAGTAGAGAGAGCTATGTAATAAAGAATCATATTCTTGTTGTACCAAAGTTCTGCTTGGTCAAAGTTGTGATAATATTCATGTAAAAGAAAGCTGAGTTTAATAACCAACCATTCCAAAGTTCAGAACTTGCAACCAAATAATACTACAGCATAAAGTCTGACTCAATAATGTAACCCAAATACTGAAAGACAAGCACAAGCAACAAAGCTCAACAAAACAACATAATAGGCCAAGTTACAACTTGACCCTTTATTGTAAATAAAAGAAAAACTAACAGAAACAGAAGACAATTCAAGCACATTATTCTTCCTCTGACTCTGATTCTGCATTCTGAAGCCAGTCAATGAAAGGTTCAGCATTCTTCCATATCTTAGAGTCCTTATTATCTCCCTTAAGCCCACCTTGATACCAATCCACTATGTGTTCTTCCTCCAACACATCAGCATCATAGAGTGCTTTCAAAATGAAGGCAATTTCCTTCAGTGCATTGGAAGTGGACTTCAGACAAAAAGCCTCAATGGCGCGGAGCAGTAGGAGCTGTGATCCCTCTTCCATGGAAATTGCAGCGGCAAGGTAGCTCTTCTTCTTGATCACTTCTTTTGCAAACCCTTTCTCAGTGCCCTCAAATAAGGCCCCGAAGAGAGCATTGGTCTTCTCTTGAGCAGATGCAGGAAGTGCTGTCAGATGAGACTGCAATTCATTTGCCACAACACCTTTCTTCAAAATCGCTTTCACTTCTTCCACAAGTTTGCTGTAGCTCAACGAGTTGCCATTTCCAGAACCATTGCTTAGTTTGCTTGCAGGTTTTTCATTCTTCTCAGGCTCATTAGTAGAGAGCATGACCATATCAGCTGTTACAGCACTTAACTGTTCTTGGATACGTTGGCGAGCAGCCTCCAATGATGTATCTGTTTGCCATTGGATTTCATCATCATCATCTGCATCAGGAGCCTCTTCTTTCTCATCAACTTGACTGTGGGTAGGAGATGTACGGTCTTCATCAGAGCCACTTGCTTTCTTCTTAGTAGTGGTTGACTTTGTAGTGACATCCTTGGTGGTGGAAGAGCCTTTCTTTTTAACCTCTTTCTTCAATTTCTTCTGCTCCTCATCAGCCATTTCACCTTCCTTCATTCGCTCCTTCTCAGCTCTTCTCATGGCCTTCTTGTCCTTGGATCCTTTCTTTGATTCAGGAGGGTTTTTCACAATGAAGGTAGTCAGCTTGTCCCTCATGTCCACGTCTGACACAAAACCACAAGCAGCACATTTCAGCTGGATCATTTGGCTCTTAGTAATCAATATCTCTGTCTCAGGGTTTCCACAACCATAACATTGGACATATTTCTTGATGAAGTTCTCGAGAAGGCCAGCAAGTTTTGCAGTGTCGTGTGCCCCGTTAACATGAGAAGTTCCAGCTTTCTCATCAAACTTCGACTGGGCTCCAAGTTCACACCCAAAGTACTTGGTTGTGTAAGAGGCTGGCCTTGCCAATGCCTTGGCAATATCAACCATGTTGACAATATTAGTTTTGATGCCATTACCTCTGCCCTCAATTTTGGTAATCATTCTAGGCATCTTGTACCTATAGAAGGCATCATCACTATTTGCAGCACCAATGTTCTGTAAGGCCATGATGACTTCCAACAATAAAAAGTCACAGAGACAGAAGAGCACTCAAGGAATTATTCTTTTCTAGTACGATGACCAGCTGCTTGTAATCAGAAAGACCCTCCTAGCGCAATCAGAAAAGGCTTCCAATAGTAACAAAGGTTAGGCTGCTGTTCCTGGCACGGCTCGCGATGCATACAGCTCAAACTTGCAGGCAACAAGGGCTTATTCTTTTTTCTTGAAGAAGAAAAACACTCTCCAAGGTCCTCAATTGCTCCCAAATGGGTAATAGCCTGTTCAAACATGAAAGAAAGTTCAACTTCACGCTTTCCACCTCGGAATCTGCTACCGCAGAACTTGCAGGAAACCTGATTCAACAGTAACAACAACAACAATAAGACCAAAGTATCAGATGCTACACTTTCTCCACATGACCATTTCAAATCAGTTAAACACCACAACGTTAATCCCAATTAATAACCCCAAAAAATAAACAAACAGATAAATAAGTAATTAGTGTGACGAACGTTTCCAGGCAAAAAAAAAGGCATAACTAGACAACAAATAGATCGTTGAAACAGATTAATGGGATTGATTTAACGGAGGTTCTACAAAAGAATCGGTTTAAGCAAGCTCAACCCACAATAAATTAGGGCTTGTCTATTGGTACTTGATTTAGGTTAGTGGAAAAAAATCAAACTTGATAATGTAAAGAGACTATTATAATCATAATCACAATGAACAAGTACGTGGGCAGATCTTAATCATAGTCAAACGAAATAAGCCCATAAAAGAAAAACCTAACAAATCAAAAACAAAAATCCAATGGAAGCATCATGTAAAACAGGAATTAATAATAATATTAAGAAAGGGGATTAGGGTTACCTGCAGAGCGCAAAGATGAACGAAAATGGAAGAGAGATGGCAGAAGAAGCGTCACGAAAACAAAGTGATGCTGCTGCGGCTCAAACCAGAGATGAGATGAGATGAAACAAACCAAATGGCTATCTCTTCTTTATATATGCCCCTCCGAGGTATTATGGTAAATTGCTATAATTATTTTTCATTTTTTGTTTTAAAAAAAGATGGATTGTTTAAAGGTGGTAATTCATTTTTTATGCAATGATAATTTTATAAAAATTTTACATAGTCCCTAGATTAAAACACTATATTTATATAATTTTTTTAAAAATAATAAAAATTTCATTATTATAGCTGATAATATATAAGTAGTTGATGATTTTAATAATATTAGTAGATTATGATGATACAATTTGCTCAATATTTAAGTTTTAATACAAAACAAAAAAACAATGGCCTAAGAATGGACAACTTAACCAAACGGTCAAATCAATTTAAATATTGTCTACATTATATATTACATAGCATTGATATATGCAAAAATTAATCAAAACAATCAATATATTATGTATAATATATCTATTACTACTTATAATGAGAATTTTTAAAAAGTTAGTAACTTTTGGTATCTAAAATTAGAATAAATAGAAAAAATAAAAATAATTTAAATTAAAAAATAACTACTATTTGTAATTTTAATTATTCAAATTTTTTCTCTTTATTTCTATTCATCTTTTATATTAATATTTTAATAAATTAAAATGAGATTTAGGAGAGACTTTAATTATATTAAATATTATTATTTTATAAAAATTATCAATAAAATATAATTAAATAAAATTATTTTAAAAAATATACACCAAAAAATAAAAAAACATCTTGACAAACACGAAAGTATAAATTAAAGGCTATATACTTTAAACGTAAAATTTCATAATAATTTTTGTTGTTTTATAAAATAAAGACTATGGACTTTACAATATTGAATCACATGAATTTTTAACATCAACAAGGATCGGCACAAGTGGTAAGCAGCTTGTTGTCCCTTAAGCAAGGTCTTGGTTCGAGCCTCGTGGATGGAAAAAATTCTTGTTGGGAGTCTCACCTGTCATTCCCAGGTACGCGACCCGGGGCGACAGATTAGTCGGAGCGAAGCTCAAGCTTCGCTCCGGACACCGTGGGCAACCAAAAAACATGAATTTTTAACAAATAGTAGAAATTGAATACTATATATTTTAAATTGTGAGATTTCATAATTTTCTTGGTTGTATTATGATAAAATAAACACTATTGACTTAAAAATATTGAATCACATTAAATTTTTCTATATATTAGAAATTGAAGGCTATATACTTCAATATGTAAGATTTCACAATTTTCTTGGTTGTATTATAAAATAAAGACTATATATAGCCTTTAAAATATTGAATCACGTGGATTTTTTACATATAGTAGAAATTCAAGGTTAAATACTTTAAATTGTGAGATTTCACAATTATCTTGGTTGTATTATAAAATAAAGACTATAAGTTTCAAAATATTGAATCACATGAATTTTTACATATAGTAAAAATTGAAGGCTATCTACTTTAAATTGTAAGATTTCACAATTTTCTTGGTTGTACTATAAAATAAAGACTATAACCTTTAAATATTGAATCACATGAATTTTTCACATATAGTAGAAATTGAAGGCTATACACTTTAAAATGTGAGATTTCAAAATTTTCTTGTTGTCTTATAAAATAAAGACTATAAACTTTAAAAAATTTAATCACATGAATTTTTCACACATAGTAGCACTTAAAGACTATATATTTTAAAATGTGAGATTTCACAATTTTGTGGTTGCATTATAAAATAAAGACTATAGCCTTTAAAATATTGAATCACATGAAATTTTTTATATAGTAAAAATTGAAGATTATATACTTTAAAAGTAAGATTTTACTATATGTTATCTTGTAAAATAAAGACTATAGACTTTAAAATATTGAATCACATGAATTTTTCAAATATAGTAGAAATTGAAGGCTATATACTTTAAAATGTGATATTTCAAACTCTTTTTTGTTATGTCTTACAAAATATAGACTAGACTTTAAAATATTGAATCACATGAATTTTTCACATATAGTAGAAATTGAAAGCTATATACTTTAAATTGTGAGATCTCACAAATTTTTTTATTGTATTATAAAATAAAGACTATAGCCTTTAAAATATTGAATCACATGAATTTTTCACGTATAGTAGATATTGATGCCTATATACTTTAAATTGTGAGATTAAACAATTTTTTCGGTTGTATTATAAAATAAAGACTATAGTCTTTAAAATATTGAATCACATGAACTTTTGACCTATAATAGAAATTGAATGTTATATACTTTAAACTGTGAGATTTCACAATTTTCTTGGTTGTATTATAAAATAAAGACTATAATCTTTAAATATTGAATCACATAAATTTTTCTCATATAGTAGAAATTGAAAGTTATATACTTTAAAATGTGAGTTCTCACAATTTTTTTGGTTGTCTTTATTTAAAATAAAGACTATAAACTTTAAAATATTGAATCACATGAATTTTTCACAGATAGAAATTAAAGACTATATATTTTAAAATGTGAGATTTTACAATTTTTTTGGTTGTCTTATAAAATAAATACTATAGACTTCAAAATATTGAATCACATGAATTTTTCACATATAGTAGAAATTGAAGACTATATACTTCAAAATGTGAGATTTCACATTTTTTTGGTTGAATTATAAAATAAAGACTATAACCTTTAAAATATTGAATCACATGAAATTTTTCTATATAGTAGAAATTGAAGACTATATACTTTAAATGTGAGATTTCACAATTTTATAGGTTGTCTTATAAAATAAAAATTATAGACTTTAAAATATTGGATGACATGAATTTTTCAAATATGGTAGAAATTGAAGGCTATATACTTAAAATGTGAGATTTCACAATCTTTTTGGTTGTGTCTTATAAAATAAAGACTACAGACTGTAAAATATTGATCAAATATATTTTTTTACATATAGTATAAATTGAAGGTTATATACTTTAAATTGTGAGATTTCACAATTTTCTTTATTGTATTATAATAAAATAAAGACTATAGTTTTTAAAATATTAAATCACATGACTTTTTCGAAGGCTATATACTTCAAAATGTGAGATTTCACAATTTTTTGATTGCATTATAAAATAGAGACTAAATGCTTTAAAATATTGAATCACATGAATTTTTCCTATATATTAGAATTTGAAGGCTTTATATTTCAAAATGTGAGATTTCACAATTTTGTTGGTTATCTTATAAAATAAATATTATAGACTTTAAAATATTGAATCACATAAATTTTTTATATATAGTAGAAATTGAAGTCTATATATTTTAAATTGTAAGATTTCACAATTTTCTTGGTTGTGTTATAAAGTAAATACTATAAACTTTAAAATATAAAATCGCATGAATTTTTCACAATTAATAGAAATTGAAGGTTATATACTTTAGAATGTGAGATTTCACAATTTTTTGGTTGTCTTATAAAATAAAGACTATAGACTTTAAAATATTGAATCACATGAAATTTTCACATATAGTAGAAATTGAAGACTATATATTTCAAAATGTTCGATTTCACAATATTTTTGTTATCTTGTAAAATAAAAACTATAGACTTTAAAATATTGAATCACATAAGATTTTCACATATGGTAGAAATGACAATATACTTTAAATTGTGAGACTTCACAATATTATTGGTACTATTATCTATTATATTACTTATGAAGAGAATTTTCAAAAAGTTGCTTATTTTTTGTCTCTACGTAACACCTTTTCTCCTCATATAACTCATTCTTTACGTAACAATCATTCTCTTCATAACACTTTTTTTTTGTAATACTGTTTCTCTTAAAAGCACTATTTTTCTATACAACACTATTTTTCTACATAACATTTTTTTCTCTCTTCATAACACTCTTTCTATTCATAACATAAAAGAAATTAATAAATTTCAGCTTCATTCGTTACACTCTTTCTTGCAACACTTTTCTCTTGCAAAACATTATTCTCCTATGTAACACTTTTGGTTTACGGAAACACTATTTCTTCATTAAGACAATAAAAAAATTACTTGACAGACATGAAAGTAACTATTGACTCGTTAGTATTATATAATGTGCAATTGTGCTTTATATATATATTTTTTTTGTTGCCCACGGTGTCCGGAGCTTCTCCCCGACTAATCCATCACCCCGGATCGCGTACCTGAAAATGGCAGGTGAAACTCCCTACAAGGATTTCTTCCATTCATAATGTTGGTTGTGCTTTACATATATATCGCATGTAAAATGTAAAAGAAAACAAAAAACTTTCTTGTCGTGGGCAATTTGGGCATTACACAACACGTTCTCTTCTCGTCGATCTCTGAGTCACTCACTGACTCAGTACTACTCTCATTGCTTCTGCATCCTGCTTCGCCCGCCCTAGTTAGCTCAACCTCGTTTCATTGCAACTTCCGTTTTCCAACAATCGCGTTTTCGATTATGGCGTTTTCCGTAGCTGCCAAACGCATCTCTAAGCAGCTTTCCCTTCTCCCCACGCGCCGCCACTTCTCTATTTCACCGTGCAAAGCTGCTTCTTCTTCTTCTTGTTCTGTCGCGCAGTCTCAGCGCTCCGAATCACTTCTTTCTCAGCTGAGCTTTCTGAGAGGATACAGCGTCGCCGCCTCCGACCAAATGAATCTCATCAAGCAACTCAGAGAACGAACCAGCGCTCCCATCAAAGATGTTAAGGCCGCGCTCGTCGATTCCAATTGGGATATTGGTACATTCACATCTCAATTTTTTTTCTTTTTTTCAAATTGATTATTGAAATTTCGAATATTGGTAGAAATGATTATGATAGATAACTTAAGAGATAGAATGTGAAAAAATGAATTGTGATTTTGCTGAGTGCTCTAGGGTTACTATAGGGTTGTTTGCATCATATCCTGGTCACTGTGTAGTTTATAACAGAATAAATGAAACTATATCAATCTTTACTAACTTAACCAACTAATCTATCTAGCTATTTGTTGAGTGGTGCTATAATGAACACTATGGTGCAGAGGAGGCTCAGAAGGAACTGAGGAAGAGGGGAAAGGTTTTGGCTACGAAGAAATCGTCTCGGGCCGCGACTGAAGGCTTGCTTGCCCTTGCTCAAAATGAGTCCAAAGCTGCGCTTATTGAACTCAATTGCGAGACTGATTTCGTTGCGAGGAACGAGATTTTTCAGCACTTGGTTAGCTAGTTGATTGGGATGCTAATTTAATTACTTTGGATTGAGACTGAATTATATGTTTTTATTATGTTGTTGAATGTGCTTCTTCTTGCAGGCACTGTCTTTAGCAAAGCAGGCTTTGTCAGTCGAAAACACTTCTCCGCTGGTTTCTGGTGCCTTTCATGTTGGACCTGAATCTTTGGAGGTAACTAACCCAACTACCCTATGCCCTCACTATCGGTAATTCTGTTTGTTGCATTTGTAGGTAACATTTTCCTATTTTTGTATCTATTGTACTCTAAAAAGGTCATCAATGCTTACTTATTCTTTAGACTTTGTATCTCAACTCTTAAGCACATTATATAGTAATGTTCTGTGCCCCAGCCCCATAACTGGTTTGGAGTTTACAATGTTGAACTTCTGGATGGATTTATCTTAAATTACAATGAACATATCTTTATTAGCTCGATGCACTACCATAAGGGTTATGTTGCCCATAATCTAATTGCTTTGCTATTTTGACTCTTTGTAGCTACTTATTTTCTAGAAAGTTTAGCTGTTAAGTCATCATAAGATGACTTTTTCACACAATTTGAGCTTTCTCAATCTGATAGTGAAATGAAAGCTGTTCTGATATATATTCATTTGACATCACTCACTTGCACCAGGAGATGAAATTGAATCTTGAGCATCCAAAGATCAATGGAGAAACAACTGTTCACAATGCAATCACTGAAGTGGCTGCGATGATGGGGGAGAATGTTAAACTTAGAAGAGGCTATGTGATGCCTGCATCATCCCAGGGTTTTATATCTACATATCTCCATACCAGTCCCCAACCAGGTAAATTTAATTGAATTTTTGTCTCTGTTCCATTTAATTTATGCATTTATGATTATAAGTGCTCCACCACTAATGCATGTGCACATGGGCATACAGAGGCCACAACCAATTTGCATGGATGCACATTATGTCACAAAATGAAGTCGTTCTGTCGTTGTCATTTTATTTTATGATATCTTGTGTTTAGTACCTAATTCTTCAAATCCTAGAAACTTGACCAAACAAGGATCCTAACTTCCTCGGTTTTAATTAGGTTTGGGTCGCATTGCTGGAATTTTGTCTCTGGAAGTAGATGGCGGTAAAACACAAGAGGATGCTATTCAACGTGTTGGATCAGAATTGGCCATGCATGTAGTGGCAGCGAAACCACTATTCTTAACAAAGGAACTTGTGTCATCAGATGCATTGGAAAATGAGCGTGAAATTCTTAAATCTCAGGTATTTTGTGGTTTCAGCAATTTGTGTAACTTTTTTGATGGATCAATGTTAACTAACTCTTGAGAAGTTAGATTTCAAGAAATCTTTGTTCAGAAAATGCAATCTGCTCATATGGGATTTTTAATTCTTATAGTTAATGTGATGACTGCAACTTTCTTTGCCAGATTTTAGAAAATGAACAAAAGATCTTAATTTAAGATTATTTGTGGTTTTATTATTTCAGGCTGAAGCCTCTGGTAAGTCACAAATGGCCATTGAGAAAATGGTAGAAGGACGGTTACGCAAGTACTTTGAGGAAGTTGTGCTGATGGAACAAAAGTTTATCATGAATGATGCAGTGAATGTGAAGGTGTGTGCTTTCTCTAAATTGAATCAAATTCATTGTGAGAAAGTTCAAACTACGATGGTCATATTTAATGGTCAATGTCATGATTTGATTTGTGAAAGAAACAGATTTTACCAATGCATCTGTATAGTCAGAATCCATTACCCTCTTTATTTATTTTATTTTATTTGACCCTCTTCCTTTATCATTGAAGAGGGAAATATGCCATTATATATTTGTGATCACCATTTTCACTTCAACAATAAATGTGTATGTGATTCACATTTAGCTAAGATATCTTTGTGCATCATCTTGTCATCACACTCTGAACTCTGTACCTATATTATAACTGAAGTAGTCTTGTGCTCTATCTCATCATTGGAGTCTTAAATTCTTTCATGGATCATGGATGAAACCTAATATTCTAAATTTGAATTATACCAACATGCCCCTAAAACCACCCATCTAATAAAAGGAGTAAAAACACTTTTAGATATGAGTATTTTCTTTTTTTAGTATTGTATGTATTTGTTGTGTGTCTATTAGGAATGACGAAGGATCCATCTATGGGGTCTATATTTATTGGATCATCCATTATATAGTATCTTTTTTGCAACTATGCAGGCAGTGCTGGATAATCTATCTAAGGAAGTGGGTTCATCTGTGAGGATTGTGAACTTTCTCAGAATGGAAGTTGGGGAAGGAATTGCAAGGTGAAACCTGTACCTTGTTTGACACTTTTCCCATTCCTTATCTTATGTAGGAGTTTACTTATGTACTGTTGACAAGAAAAATCACTCATTGCAATAAGATTGTATTAAATTCCGTGGTTACGTTGGTGTTGTTTTATTGTAAAGTTTCAAGTTTGGGTGTATGCATCATGTAGTCTGAGGATTAATTTTGACATTACTTGACATGTCTCTAGCAATTTAACAGTTGATGTAGTTGTCAGTTGGAAGTGTTAAATACTCCCTTTCACATTATAAAAAAGATGCAATGCATATAGCCTAAAGCATTTCTTGCCTGCCCAATAGCATATTATGTCTTCATACTTGGAGACCTCCTGATCGTCCCTTACTTCTAAGTTTCTTTTCGGCTTAGCAGCATCCTCATCCATGGACAATGCATGAACAGACTTGTTGTTGGGTCATATTCTCATTATGCTTTTCTCATCAAAGATTTCAGTTGATTTTACTGTTAATGGATTTCAACAGTTTTTCTGACTATCCACAATTTGCAGCCAAGAAACAGATTCATCCGAGCCAGTTGCTCAGGCTGCCTAATTTAAGCCAACAGTATCCATCCATGGAGGAGACTTCCAAGAGCTCGGATCTGTTGTTAGGGCGTTCACTCTCTAGCTCATAATTTTTTCGTGTGCACTCATTTACATCTTCCATTTGCTTATCCAGGGAAGTTCTGAGGTACACGTATGTTCCATACTTCCTCTGTTGAAAATTTTGCTTCACGGTGGAAAACTTATAGTGATTTTTGCTTAGATTGTATCTGTATGTTCTGATGAAATCTTGGTGCATTCTGCTGATCTATATCTGCAAAACCCAAGTTAGAAACTGAAGTTGAACCACAGTGATGTTGCTCCAAATTGCATAAGTTTTGTTTGTGTATCTCTGAATTAGTTGAGTTTCTCAATCTTAGGTATGAAAAAGCTGATTAATAAATTTATAGGTGGGTTTATCTTTACTTTAAGGAATTCTTATAAAGCAATTCATGAATCATACACTATTTGCATTGAATTTTAAAAGCAATGTCTATGGAAATTTGTACCCCCTAACTAAACATAATCTAAAAGGAACATTTGTGTATTTAGGAAAGTTACGTGTTACTTGTTTCGTCATAAATAGATTGTTATGTTTTAATTTATTATATACTAATATAATTGCTAGAAATGATAAGGGGTCTAGTTTTAAAATTGTATCTGTTTTCTTTTCTTTATTGTTAAATTTTATTATATTCTTGTATACATAATCATCTCTTCACAAAAAAAAGTAAACAAATTTATGCACTCGTTGTAAGAAAGAGTATTCTAAATTAGAGGAATTGGCATATAAGTAATGCGATTTTTCTAAACTATAAGGTACGTTGTATGAGATTTGGGAATCTATAACTTATCCTGGAAATTTGGTGGAACCATGAACTCATCACTTTATATCACATAACCTTTTAAAGAAGCATGATAATTGATGGCTTACGAAGCCAACATGAGATTTCCCATCACACACGCAAGAGGAATATAATTAATCAAAAATAAGTGATCACAGCAATTGTACGGAACATCTATGAATTCAAATGGCCATTGCCAGAGAAGCTCTAGAATGAAGTGCCATCCAATAAGTCCATTGATACATTATGATATGAGGTGGAAAATTAATATTTATATTTATATTAATATATGTAAGTTGAGAATGTGGATGCAACGATTCCGTGAGTGTGATAAACCGACACCGCCAGTCACCGCATAAGATAACTTGTAGGGAAAAATCTATAAGAACAAAAAAACTTTTTTACTCTTCACCATTCATTGTATGATGTACTATCGAAAAAGTCAATTATAATGGAAAGAGAATGAGTTAAATTTTCAATAGGATAATAGAATAACTAATATGTCATTGAATGAATGGTGCAGAGCAAAAAATTTTTTGTTATTGGAGTAAGAAATTTTACTTAAATAGAATTTCTTACTAATAATTTCTCAAATCTATATCTGTGATGATGATTTCATATCAATGATTAGATGAAGGGTGAGATTTATTAATGTCACGCAAAGCTTACTTGTACTAGTGTTTTTATTAAAATGTCAATTCCGTGAGTGATTGAGTTCACATGCAACCTAATATTATATTAAATAAATAATTATTATAAAACTTATGTTTAGAATATTCCTTATTTTGTGCTGAAGCCACTAACTGTAGGTAATGGGACCTGTGTGGTCAAGGCATAAACCACCTGTGACCATAATCATAATCATAATCATAATAGTTCCTATCTTTCTTTGATATATTGCATTACGCGTACATTTCATTTGACACACAATACTAGCTTGCTTTTGCTTTGTTTGGCTAACTTTATCAACAGATCTTTTTACTCCCTCCGTTTTTTTTAATTGTCCAATTTAGATTTGCGTGCGTTTTTTTTAATTGTCCATTTCAAATTTTAAGACAATATTTATTATTTTTTTTCACTCTTACCCTTATTTAATACTCACTATCTCTATTAATTGAGGAGAGATATAACAAAGAAGTAGAGGGTAATTTAGTAAAACATATATACATTTTATTAACTTTAATACTCTACCCATCATTACCTAAATTCTCGCGCGCATTTAAAACTGGACAATTAAAAAAATAACGGAGGGAGTAATACTTGTTACACGCCTCTTAGATTAATACATGAATAAAAATTATTTTTTTAATTTCCTTCATAATACATGTAATTAGGTAATTGATACTGTATGGAAAAATATCTTATTTACTGCTTGTATAACTAAAATACACAATCATTAACATAATTGTTTAGATCACCTTACAAGTATACTTACTATTAATATAACTAAAATCATTACTTATTATTAAATTATTTCACATGATTTTACTTTTATACATGTGACGCGGACCAACACTACTTACAAATAATAATTACTCATGAAGAGAAAGAAAATAAACAAATAACTTATTACCAACTACAAAATGCAACGAAGCTTCCCAATTGATCTTATTGCTTCTATTATTATAATTATAATAATTATCAATTATTAATAACATTATCATAATAGTGTGTTCTTTTCTTCCCAACGCGGACTTTACACTTTGTCAAACATATAAACACAACTGGCTATGCTTGAAATCTTCCTATCTCAAACTCTCAATTGGACTTGTTCACACCCTATTATATACATATATATACACCATTTTGAAACTTCAAAGCCTCAAAAACACTTGTCCATAAGCTTTAGTTAATTCACCCTCAAAGTCTCATTATACCAATTCCTCTATAGCTTCTTAGGAACACCCTCCTCAAATTATCTTCATATATATATATATACATATATACCTCAAAATCACAAGCTTTTGTGTGTGTGTGTGTGAGAGATTAAACACATATTTATATATATGGGGAACTACATCTCTTGTACTCTTTCAGCAGCAGGAAGCAAGAACTCAAGAGCAATAAAAGTGATTTTCCCAAGTGGTGAAGTTGAGCAGTTTCATGAAGCAATAAAAGCAGCAGAACTCATGCTAGAGATGCCAAGTTTCTTTGTGGTGAACACAAGGTCATTGCAGATTGGAAGAAGATTTTCAGCTCTTAGTGCTGATGAGGAGCTTGAGTTCAGCAATGTTTATGTCATGGTTCCAATGAAGAAGCTTAATTCAGTGGTTTCAGCATCTGATATGGGGGCCTTGTTAATCACAGCAAATGCTGCAGCAAAAAGGGTATCTGGTGGGAAAGTGAGGATGATATTACCAGAATATGATGAGAAAGAGAACAATGTTGAAGTGGAATCTTCACAGCCAAAGTTGAATTTGGATGATATTGAAGAGTACTCTAGCCCTGAGTTTATGCATAGGATGTCCTTTTGCAGATCAAAGAAGCCTTTGCTTGAGACCATAGCAGAAGAGCCTGTGTTTTCAAGATGAAAGGGTCTCTTTTGGAAGTTGAAATTGAAAGATTAGAACAGTTGGAACTGCCAGAGAAATTGAAATATTTTTATTAGTTATTGGAATTGTATGTATTACTAAAAAGTAATCATATAAAGTAGGTGATGGTAGGTCATTCTTTTATTCATTGTAGGTTTTAAGTCTGAAATCAATTGTAATGCCTATTTGGTACTGGTGTCGAATTTCTTCAATTTTTCTGTGTACACCTATTAACATGTATACCAGAATTCAAGTTATCTATTGCAAGAATAAAAGATTAAAAAAAAAGGTGAGGTTAATACATTGTTAGGTATACTTTAAATATGGCAGAAGTATTTGATACTTTGTTAATTATTGATCAAACAAGTTAATTATTGATCAAACAACTAATCTTGACTTATTGGATGCCTAGGTATCTGCAACCTCAAATTAATTACTTAAATGTTTTAAGGGACAAAAGAATGCCCCCAAATCATGACTAACAACAAAATCTGCTTACAATAAATCAAGTGTAATAAAACATAGTTTGCTCAATTGACATATACTATGACAATTAGCTAAATATAGATGTCCAAAATTCAAGGGATACTATAATATAATATATTATGAAATTTACATTGCTATTTACAGAAGCCTAAGTGCCCTTTTTCTTCCTTCTGAAAAGAATATCAACATCACCTAACTGAACAAAAAGAAAAGGTCTTAGTCAGTTAAAACCTACTTTGGCTTATCATTTCAGCTACCTCACCCATCACACTTGTCCCTCTAATTTCTAACAGGCGTAAAGCCAAGTCTTCTTCATTCAACTGTCTTAAACCCTTGCTCACTCTCTTCAACAGACCCACATCAAGTTCTTCAATCCACAGCGGCGCGCAACCTACCATCAAGCTCATAAACCCAGACACATAAGCATGCCATGTTGCGCAGTCACAGCGAAGCGATATCTTCCTATCCAGGGCATTTGCAAGGAACTCTAAATGACACCTGAGAACCTTTGCTCTTCGGTTTGATGCTGGTGACGACGAATCGATACCCCATGCAAATGAACCACTAAACATGGCAAAACATGCAAGTGCGTAACCTCGAAGCATAGAAACCAGAACTCCAGATTCTCCCACTTCATGTTCCAATCCTTGGGCTGATAAAAACCAGGAAGGTAGAGTTTCTGTCATCAAGGATTGAACCAAACTTGCACCACCAGATATCCAAAGAAATGAAGCTCCAAGAAGAGCAGCGTGCTTGACGCGTTTCATTGATGCAGCAAAAGAAACGTGTCCATATCTCGTCCCATACTTGGTCTTCTTCAGCTTCTCCACTTGATCCTTGGGCAACTCACCACTAACTATATCTCTAACTGAAAGCATTAGTAGACATACAATTTCTTCGGTCAATAACATGACATCTCTGATAGACCTGTGAACTCTTAAGTAGAGATAACCGGGAGCAATTGGGGAGATCCCACCAAACAAATGAGAACCAAAGCCATGACCAAGAAGGGCACCGACACCACCATTTTTATAAATACAGGAAGAACCCAGCCCAAGAGTGGATGCGAAGCAACTCTTTAGGAGCTGAACTACAGCATCCCTGCTGTGGTGGAAGACAGTTCCAGAAGCAGAGAATGTGAAGAAGTCACTCCAACGCTTCACCTTCTGAGCCCACAAAGAACCTACAATGGGCATGCATGGCCAGGGGCAACCAGAAGCAAGGTTGATCAAAGATGGTCCGAGCAAGACAAGGAAGCGCTCATAAGATTTGTCCAGTTTATATGTAATTGTGAGGCTTAGAAAAGCCGCCAATGGCAAAGGAAGTGTAGCTGGAGCGCTCCCATCAGCTGGAAGCCGATAAAAAAAATGGTGTCAATAGACTGATTTAACAATAAACCTTACGCCCACATAAATAGAGAATGAAAATAAAGTTTAATTTGCCACAGCCTCAAGACAATGAATGGATACTTCTAGGTCAATCATATATCTATTTGCTAATTGAGAATTTATTCATCAGTGTGAACAGAATCATGAACATTCAAAATATGCAAATTAGTTGGCTTACAAGTGTCGTACGTAAGAATCACACTAACCTACAGCAAGGCTTGGGACATCAACACCTGTGGCTGCTAGCATTTTCTTGATTTGTTGCTCGACAATGGATAAATTTGCAGCAGGGCTAGGCCAATCAGTTCCATTCATGAAAGCTGGCTTCCATACACCACGAGTTACTTCAGCTGATAAGTAGCTTATAATTGTAGCCAAAGATGCCGGAAGAAAATCAGCAAGATCTTTGAGACCTGAGACAAAAACCAAGCTCATAAAACTTTCTAAGCTCAATGGTGCAGGATGACAAAAGCAAATTAAAAAGGCACGAATCCAGCCATGAGGTGACCAGACACACCTGTAGCCAGTTCCCGGGGAGAGAGTCTTCCATGAGCACAAGCTGTAAGAGCAGCATCAAGAACTACTGGAGCTGCTTCAAGGATATCCCATGCTGGTATTTTGAGTTTCATCAAAGCATCATCCAATGAAGAACCAGATGAATTGCTGCTTCCTGAAGTTGAAGTAGTCAAGGACTGACCACTTCTATTTATTTTTCGGAACATCATGCTTAGTAGTGCATCAACAATCTGATGAGCAGGCCCTCCAGGTGCCAGGGCAGTTCGGGTTGACGCAATACATTCTTGATGTTGTCGGTACCAAGTGTTTAATTTTGGAAAGGAATCCATAAATACGGGCTCTAGAGAAAATTTTATCATTTTTGAAAATCTTCTACAGCTCATTCGATCTTTTGGTGATTTCCCAAAAGATGCTAACATACAATTCCGAACCAACAAAAGGTATTCAGGACCTAACTGTGACCCTAATGCTGGAGTTGCTGAACCTCCCAAGACATGTTCAATAGGTGGACGATTAAACCGCCATAACCTCAGCAGTAGAATAAATGCGTTGGAGAACACCGCATGACAAGTAAGTTTTTCTCCAGCTGCACCATTCCATGAGACATTAGGAACACATGACCCAAAAGCCTCACATATTGGCATTAGTGCACCTGCAAGTAGTGGAACCTGGAAGAAGATGGCACAATTACTGCATAATCAGGATACAGGCTAAATACAGCAGCACTTATCAGTTGCCCTCAATTTATTTTTCCTTTTTTTTTCCAAGAAAAAATTGAAGCCCGCTTGTCATGCACAAATCTGAAATAAAAAAGTACTAAATCTGAACATACCGCACCATGTAGGGAGAATATCTGAACACTGTCTACAGGTGAAATTCCAACGAGAAGGACATTCAAAAATGGAGCATAGCTAATCAAATGGCTTTCCGTTCCAGAGTATGCGGGAGGAACAGGAGGAGTGAGGAATTTTATGATGAAAAAAATTATGTGTTCCTGCAAAGAAGATAATCATTGTAACCACAGATCAAAAGAAGAGAAGGGGAAGGGAACAAAATGAACTGTATCAAGATCTAGGCAAATAAAAGTAGTCTAGTAGGGCTTTCTGATAACGAACAATATTGGAATCAGGATTACCTGCACATTCCAACCACGTACTAGAGATGCCCCACAAAGAATGGTAGCAGCAGATATCTTCTCTTCATCCGAGCCATTGTTTGCAAATTCAAATATTTTCTCAATCTCCGCTAAGCTTCCATCAAATCCACGAGCTTAAATTCAGTTACGTTACCACCAGTGAATATTCAAGAAAAAAGAATCTGATATACATGACTTCAGGAAATAGAATGGTGTAACCAAAGGCCAGGTATTAGGGAATATGACAGCCAATTAATCAGCTACTACTTTCAAACACACACATCTGCATGAGTACGTGCACACTTTATGTGTCTGTGTCTATTTAATATCTACATATCTATCTCTACTTTGCCTCAGAAAGAATTATTTTTCCTTTTTCCTTTTCAAGATAAAATAGGGCCCTTTATCCAAGATTATTAGGAGTATTAAGGCACATAGAGTATTTACTTCTACAGCATAGACTGTATTAAGTAGTAATACTTAACAACATTTTAATTATGGTATAATTACATACTTTGATATTAGTTCTATATTATGAGTTTTACTAAGTACATTCACTTATCATTTAAATAGCTCTAAACTTTTGATAGAGGAATTTTATGAAGAGAGAAAAGAAATACAAAGCAGTAGGATCAAGAACCCTCCTAACAGCAACTACAAGAAAAAGGAGAAAACACAAGCACAGCTCAAGAGGGTGAGATGCAAAGAGAGGTGAGGATGACCTTTTTTTTTTGGGGGGGGGGGGTGGACATCAAGGAGTTATTAGCACAATTAGAAGTATCTATATTTTATAGGTTACAAATTGTAAGAAAATACCTTAAATGTCAAATCCTGACCACTCAAAAATTGACATGCGAGGCAGCAGCATACCTGGAAGCAGGAGTTGCCACTAAGACATTAACCAACTGAGGAGTTAATGGTGATCCCTTCATCAATGAGGACCAGCTAGGCAAATGGTTAGGAATGCTATGTGGTAGTTGATTGCAAGGTGCACTCACATAGCCAGGCCAAAAGTAAGCTGAAGTATCAAGCAGATTTCTTGCAATACAAGCCTCAACAATCAGATGCCATAAGTTACCAGCTGCAAGAAAAACACAAAAAATCAGAAGCTCGGTTTTTGTGAAACTACCACATCTAAAAGCAAATAAACAGAAGAAAACATAACAAAAATATCTTAAATCCCATAGAACCAGGCTAAATTTCAAACAATAAACTAATGAAACTATCGACGAACAAGATAGATCTTGAGAGAAGGATCAGGTCATATTGACTGCCTGCTCTCAGGAATAGACCTACATTGTCCACTGTCCACTTCTCTTTGTTAATAAGTTTCCCTAACATTTTAGTTACAATTTTTTAAAGATGCAAGTGGCCAAATTTTTTGTTTTAAATTATGCTTAGAACCCTTCATTTGTTCATAATCTAGGCCCTGCAACAGTAATCTTTGTTCAGCCTGCCTAGAAAAACGACATATAGCTGGTTGCAACCATTGGCATGTTCCTTCTGTAAGCAGCACTTTTTAAAGATTTGTATCACTATAACTAATGACTTACAGTAGTTTGTGGGCATGTCATTCACATTCATGTTTTCCACGTATCCATTGCCAACAGCATGTCCTGATACAAACATAGTAGCCTTGGCAGCAGCCTGATTAGCTACCAAGATAACAGATTGAGGAGGATTCAGTAAACCCCCATAATCACCCAATAGCTGTAAGCAGGTAATCAATTCCCCACGACGCTCTCCCACAGCCTGTTTGTCCTTCCTTTGATTAGCAGGGTTACGCTCAGCTTCTTCAATCAATTCACCTTCCTCTTCTTCGATAAGACTAGTAACCACAAGGGTTGTAATGCACAATAGCATAGACAAGCAGGTATCAAGGCGAGGTACAGGACCCTCACTTGGATCCCTTTCCTTAAAGAATAGGAAAAAAAAATGATGTGAGTATTATATAACATGAATTAATTCCAATTGCATGCAAATTCAGTGTCACTGACAGGAATTTAGTCTAGAAACAGTATATAAGTTAAACTTAAATTTGTCCAGTAGTTTGCAAATGACATGCTGCATTGTCTTTCATTTTTATGAATGAATGTAGCATATGAACACATATTCAGCACACCAAAGTTATCGATCAGTATCAACAAAATTATAAAATCACTAGTCTGCATTTCCTTTCAACAATTCTGCTAGAAGAAATTAGAAACTAGGGAAGCGATAGAGCTCCTCAACCCTTCAAATTCTCTCACTAAAGGACATGGCCAGAATCCACTAGAATTTTGATCCTCTTTTATTTCCTAACTTCCCTTGTAACCACATTTCACACTAGACCCCTTCCCCCTTGCCTCCTATACCTTCTTGCATACACTTAACAAACAAACAGTTTCCTAACAAATTCCCTTTCCCCACGAGATAAGAAATCAGTGACTACACCAGCTCTTACCCTTTGAACTAGTCGTAAAGCTGCAATCCATAAACCTAAAAAAGCATTGTGCCATGCAGTTCCATTAACTGCTTGTAAAGCCTTCACCAGCCCTGCAATGAGCAAATGACCACTTCAACTAAAGAACAACAATAACAATACATAATTAAAAAAAAAAAAAAAAAAAGTCTTAAGGATGGAAACTACCCTAAAATCCGGAAGAATTAAATATTACAAATTTATCCATACCAGTAAGAACTTGAACAGCACTAATCTCTGCCACATGATCTCCATCCATTGCTTCTTCAAGTATAAGATCAATAGGAAGCCATTGTGAAGACCAACTGTCATTACGGGACTGAACAGCACAGGACATCTTAGACCCAGCACCAGCAGCCATGACTGCATTAAGTTCCAGCTTATGTGCTGTTTTCCAATCAGAAGATAATAGCTTAAACCCTTTATTGGACTTCAAATCAAAAGGTAAGAGAGATTCAGGAGTAATATGTTTCATATTCCGCAAAACTGATGAGTTTGCTGCAAGTCTCTGTAGTTGGTGAACAAAAGGCCCCCAATGTGCTGGCCTACAATACGAAATATTCAAGTCAAGATTAGTTCTTGTATTTTCAGAGTTTACAACTTCACCACACAAAAAACGAGTTTATCTAAAATCTCGAGTTTGATAACCTTGCAAGACAGACATCATAGTTATTAAACTCTCTCGAGTTAACTCTTGAATCAATAATTAAAGTCTAGAACCTTTACGAATTTATGATCTTACAATCTAACCACATAACAGCAGAATCTATCTGAAGTCTGAACACTTGAATTTAAACAAGATTAAATTAAAAAGAAAAAAGGTTAAATCAAAAGTTGTTACATGTTTCGATGAACCAAGGAAAGTAATCTGGAAGTAACTTTGTCCCCCAAGAACCTCACAATGGTCTCAATAGCCATTGCAGTATTCACCCTCTGCAAACCCTCTTTCTGCTCAGAGAAATAGTTGTTATTATTATTCCCATCACCACCACCACCAGACAACACTCCATTCATCAACCACATACCCTTATTGTTATGCTCCAACAACCCTTCGTCCTCCAACGACGCCTCCACCAACTGCCACACAACCGCAAAAACGAACCTCACAAGAACGACGCCACAAGCTCCGGCTCCACTCTCACTCTCGTTCTCTCTGAACACCTTCGAGAGCTGAAGGACGCTATCAACGGAATCCATAACTGTACGGTAGTTAGGGGAGGTAATGGTGGAGGAGAGAGAGGAGAAAGCGTGGCGGTTGACGAGGTCGAGGTAGAGGCGGTAGGCAGCAGGCTGAAGGCGGCGGTTCGGGACGACGGCGGAGGAAAGGATCGCGAGGACGATGAGCGGTGGCGAGATGTTGACGGACATGGATTTCTCCAGAAGCTTCCACGTGATCGGCACATGATTGTCCCATAGGATGTGGGAGACGAGGCGGCGTGCAAGCTCCGGCGAGGGGAGGGGGACGGCGGCGGCGTTGAGGGCGGAGCTGAGCTGGATTGACCATATGAGAGGGTCAGTATTGTGCTCCTGCGCCCACTTGGTAAGCTCCGATACACCCTCCCACACACTACCACCACCACCACCCTCTCCCATTAGATTCAGATTCAATTCTCTCTCTTTCTTCTTCTTCTTCTTCTTCTTCGCCGGGTACACGCAGAAAAAGTTACACTGTGGTGCTCTCTATTTTCTTCTCTCTCAGTCTCGCTTTTTTTTTTTTCTTTACCTTTGACTCTTTATTTGAACTCAGTTTTTCTTTTTTTTTCTCAAGAGTCCGCTTTGGAGGCGTGGTTCTATGATTCGGCGGAACGACGTCGTTTTCGTAGTTTGGGTTGGAACTTTGAAAATTTATTGTTTTGATTAAGAAAGTGAATATACCAAAATTTGGTAATATGGTAAAGTTTTTAATTTTTATTCTATGGAGCTAATGTATTTCGTGATTGTATTAATTTAGCTTTGAAAATTCAGTATCGCTATTAATTATTAAATTGGAATTTTAGTAGACAAATACTATGTTCTCGAATTTACCTTTTTTATGGGAGACTGTTGGAATTATGGTAGGAAACTCAATACTGTGTGCTACTTTTATCAAATTTTAAAATAGAGAGAAAAAATATACTTCTTTTGATTTCTTTTAAATGTATTTTTTAAGTTATGTACTTTAATAAAAAATTTATATTTTAGGGTTAGTATTATAAGGCTTAGGATTTTGGTTTCAGATTCATGTAGAATAAACTTTCAAGAAAATCATTACGATTTATAATGGTTCAACTTTTTTTATGCGAATAATGGTTCCACTTGTTATTAGTCACACTGTTAAAAGAAGAATAATGTTAAAATATCTTAACTGTATTCCAGCACTTTCGGCAGATTAAGGGTGTGTTTGCATTAGCATTTGCAAATGAGAGTTTGTTCAAACTTGATTTTGTAGAATTAAGTTTGCTCAAAATTGAGTTAGTGTCAACGTGATTTATGTTTGGTAACTTTTATGTTAAAAGTGATTATAAGAGAATGAATTTTGTTTGGATGATAATAGCCAAAATCACTTTCAAATTTAAAATTACTAAAATAGATATAAATTTTATATGATAAATGTATTCTTTTATTTTTTCATTTTTATTTTAAGTATATTTTAGAGTTGAATAAAATTTATAAAACATTAATAAAAAAATAAAATACTTAAACATTATTTTTAAAACTTATGATATTATTATCTATATAAAAAATGTTGTTAATTAGATTATGAATAAAGTTTAAAATAATATACATAGAATAAATGAAAAAAAATAATTAAAGTAAAATTTTAGTTAGTAAAATTCTAGATTATAAGAAAATTAAACTTATTCAACAAGATGAAAGAAGCTAAATTTTATTATATAAAAATAAATAAATTATTTTGTTTAATAACATAAATAGAAGTTAATTATCAATTTAAAAATAAAAAAAGGATGATGCTAAATGCACAATAAAAAACCAGTCAAACCAGTCAATAAATGAGATTTTGGGCCATATATAATTACTCAGTTCATTCTAATCTCAATGATTATTTGTGCCAAAATCAAAGTCAAAATAGGCTCACTGTATTGACTGATTTTTCATTGTACACTTAACATTATTGATAAAAGAAATTAAAATGGGTAATTAAAAAATCTTGATACTTTCCGCGTGAAACATACAAACTGAAAAGCTATAAAATTGAGCTTTTGGTTGAACTGGAGTTTGCTCATAAAATCATGTTCACGTTGGCTAAACATGGTACAGCCAAACAATTAAAGTGCAGCGTTCAAGATTTTAAAAACTGATTAGAAATGTTCTAACGCGTTCCCAAACACACACTAAATAAATTTATAAACACCAGTGAAAACGTACATAATATCAAGAGACAAATATATAATAATAAATTTTTGTGACTATTAGGCTGTAACTCTGTTTCTGGTATATTAATAAACATAAAAAAAAATGAATTCATAAAGCCAAACTTTAATTACAATTTCTAACTACCAGAAGAAAGAAAGTATGATTTTGCAGAGTAGGAGTTATTTATTAGTTTGTTAGGTCTGGCATTTATTTACTTTTATTGTCATCAACGCTGTCAAGTATTCCATCCGTCCACTTTTAATTGACATTTTAGAGTATTGCACACTTATTAAGAAGATGATAAAAACAAAAAAAATTCTATAGAAGTAAATGTACAATGACAAAATTATCCTTATAGTTTTTTGTGCAATAATAATTGTAAGAGATAAAAAGAGAGTGTATGTATGGATAAAACTGGAAAAAGATTGTAAATGTTTCATTGAAAATCTAAAATGACAAATAATAGTGGACAAATAAATTTCCTAGAAAGACAAATAAAAGTGGACGGAGGGAATATATATTAAATTAAATTAAGATTTTACTAATAAGTGTTTTATCTTTAGAACACTTGTTAAAATAATAAAAGAGAAAATATTTATCTTAAAAATATATATTTTTATTTTTTTTATATAACGAACCTATCATAACTATTTTATTTTGTAAAAAATTTACATTTTTAGTATCATTAACAAGTGTCATTTGGACACTTGTTAGCAAAATTTATTAAATTAAGGATCTTAGTCTATTGGTTAGTTATTTATATTTCTCTTCAGCTAGGTTTTTTTTTTGGTTAGATATTATTTGTATCCCATGGCCCAAAGTTGAAGTTGTTGAGCCCAAATTTAATATTTGATTGAGTGCCATAAAGTAGTATAATCACCGAGAGCTCTAAATGTATTATTTTTGTTTTAGATTATAGAATTTTAAAATTATAATTTAAACAAATTAGTAGGAGATTTATGGTCAGTTTGAATAAACAATTTATTTAAACTCTTATATTAAAGTAACTTCCGAGAATTAACTTATGAATAAATTATTTTGTATGTAGATATAAAATAACAAAATTTTTTATTTCAATTATTTTGAAAAATGCTTTTAGAAAAGTCAAATATTCTGACTTCTCAAAAGGTATTGAAATAATTTCTGAAAAAATCATAAATTATATATTAAAACAGAATAGAATAACTTCTGATAAGTCAGAAGTTAAAAAAAAAATTAAAAGTACTGTAATCCAAATTCCCTTTTAAGAGAGGCAAGTTTTTTATTTAGGCTTAACTTAAAAGCTGATAGAAGTGCGTCATAGCATATATGTTAGCGTTAATTAAAATTCAAATCCAAAGATGCTGGAAGAACAGTAGAGCACTCACTCAATATTAAAAGGACAAGTTAGTAGCCATTAAAAATTCAAAGCACTAATATTAATTATTAATTACTCCCTCCGTTTTTTTTTTAATTGTCCAACTTAGAGTTGCGTGCATTTTTTTTTTAATTGTCCATTTCAAAATTTGAGATAACATTTATTATTTTTTTCCTCTTTTACCCCTATTTAATACTACTTACTAATAGCAATAATAATTGAGGAGAGATGAGTAACAAAGGGTAAATTAATAAAGTAGGTGTACATTTTGTTAACTTTTATACTACACTAATCATTTCCTAAATACCCGCACGCAATTAAAACTGGACAATTAAAAAAAACGGAGGTAAACAATAAGGTTCATAGTTTAACATTTTCAGAATGGAGCACATGAATAGAATCACTCATGCACGCTTGTAAAGTGAAGAACTCAGTCACCATGACAAGGACAATCACACATTAATTTAATCAAACCGAAATAATAATAATAATTTATTAAAACGTATTAAGCACTAATTTTCTGTTCAGCAAAGTACTTACACCTTCCTAGCAAGTGTTTAACCACAAGTGAATTATTGCGACAATCTCCACCTCCATGTTACACTGTTCGAGACAATTGATCATTTCCAAAATTTTTTAAGAAGTTATCAATTGATTAATCTTTCACATTTTTATTAGAGTAATATTTTTATGAGTCTAGCCAGTTAATAAGTGTTTTAAGGATAATTATGAAAGATATTTAGAATGATAAAAATTTAAAAAAATTAAAATATAGTGATAGATTTCTTACCTAAAAAATATAAAAGTATATGAGTTAAAGTGATTTTTTTTTAATTTTTTTAACAAGTACCTTAGTAAAATTCTATTTATATTTAAGATTTAACTAGTCTTTGTACCCGTGCGATGCACGGGAATTATATCAAATTTTACGTTTAAGATATTAAATAATTAATGAAAAAAATATTTGTATAAAATGAAGTTAAATGAAAATATTTTATTCATAAATTTATTTTGTAAATATAACAATAAAAATACATAATGAAATTATTATTATATTAGTGGATGCAAATAAAATTATTCAATCACATAATTAGTTTTCATCTTTTTCAATATCAAATTTGTATTCATAAAATATTTATAATTATTCTCTTTCAACAATTAACAAAAAATAATCATAATTTACAGATTATCAATCACTAAAAACTACCGAAATCATAGAAAATATTTCAAAACTAATAATTATTCATAATTATTCATATCTATTCATGTCCAACAATCAATAAAAATATTAAAAATTACTAATTCATGTTCATAATTATTCCTAATTAACAAAAAATGTTAAAAAAATGTAATATCAATCACTAAAATTCTCTAAAATATTCACTAATTATCAATCACTAAAAATCATTAAATTACAGGTAAAATATTCAAATATCACTAATTACCAAACACTAATAATTACTAATGATTTGTAATTATTCTCTTTTAAAAAAATATGTTCATTATTTATGTTTTACATTTCCCGTGAGACAGTTAATCAATCATGTCAAATATTAAATTATGAAGAATAGAAAATGAGGAGAAGAATGAAACAATAAAAAAATATAGAAGAAAGGTGAAGAATAGAAATGAAAGAAGAAGAATTAAAAATAAATTAAAAAATAGAAAAAAAATGAAGGATGACTAAGAAGGTAGATGAAAAAAATGAAATAAGAAAGAGAAAAAAAAAGAGCAAGAAATAGAGATGTCAAAATAAGAGAGGAATTAAAGAGAAAAAAAATGAAATTGAAAGGGTTGAGAAGGTAAAAAGATATATAAATATATATATATATAGATATAGATGACCATAATTTAACATCAAATGCTATAAACAAAGAAAAGATTCAGAAAGAAAATTTTTTATAATGTGAATGTAAATAGAAAATTGATATAAAAAAGATTTTATCATATATATTTCGAAATAAGATTTTCCAAATTTATATTATGAAATGTGAATAGACATTTCCAAATTAAATATTATATCATTTTCAAATATTTTATGCATAAAATCAATTATTCTAAATAAAATAAAAGATACATATTGGATATTAATATTTAAAAGATACATTAAAGATTTGTAAATATTCTGAAAGAATAAAAATAAAAGGTACCTAAAATTGCATACGTGTCACATTTATAGAGACTCAATTAATGGGTAAATTGGTAATCAACCATTACCTCTCTTTTACAATATTATATAGATTTGTATTCAACAGTCTTTTAATTATGTACTGTCATGTTAGTCATGATTGTATTTTCTCTTTTTTACTATCTAAAAAATCATACGAACATAATATTTTAATTAGATAATAATATAAATATTTTATACTATAAGTGCATTAAAATTAAACTCTTTTATTTGTACATTTAACAACATCTAATAGACTTAATCAGCTAAGTGACCAAACAAGTATTTGGGTCAATAACACAACACAACACCCTAAACTAAAGGGAAAAAGTGAGTTGGCAGCCAAAATAGTTGAAGAACTTTAGTTGAAGCATGAGTTTGCACTGTGTCCAGTGCTAACCTAACAACAATTTCAGATTTACTTGTTTCAAGTAATAATAGATAGATATTTAATCAAATTAAAGGGTTTTGTTAGTTCTTAAGGTACTTATCAAGATAATAAAAAAATTAAATTAATAAGATACACTTTTATATTTCTAATATGATAGATTCATCATACTATTTTATAACTTTTATTGAGATTTACTATTTTGATAATTTTCAACAAAATTCTAATAAAAAATAATAATGAGAAAAACAATTTGCAATTTTCGCAATCATCAATCATGTAACGGTGACAAAAGACATGTCGTAGGCGATAATAAATGTTAGACAAAATAATTATAACTCATCAACTTATTTCTTTCTCACTTTTTCTATATAAATTATTTAAATTGTAGTAGTAATTGATTTTGATGAATAAATTAGATAGATATAAGGGATAGAAATACACAAATAAGTATTTGATTATATAAATATGATAAAAAAAGTTTTGTCTTAAAATATAAAAAAAAATGTCTATCTTTTGTATTTCAGAAAAAATAGAGATGGTATGAACATAAAATTAAGCATATCGAGATACAAATAATTATTTTTTATATTAATTATTTTCATACTGGCCGATAATTTGTGTAGATTTTACTAATAATTATCCTGGGACATTTATCAAAGTAATAAGAAATAAAATTTGTAGACAATAAATCGATCTAATATCTTGTTTTTTACTATGTTTAGGATTTTACTAAATATTCAATCACTTAAATTAATCAAAATTTTATACTTTTCTCTATCAACTATTACTATTGTTTATTATCAAATGTCAATAATGGTTAGTGAAAGTCAATATTTAGATAACCTTTTTCTCCAAATAATATATATAAAATCAAAGGTACCACTCCTCCTACTTCACCTTCACCAAATAAACACACAAAATAGCAAAACAAAACCAAAGCTTCATTGCAACTTCTGAGTAGAGATTACATTACTTACAATACAAAATTAGTACCAAACATGAATTTGCACTGTACCGACTGCTCCTTCTTCATTTCTCTGATCACATTCCAATGAATCCAAACAAAATTTCATCTTTACTTGTTTCAAGGGCTAAATAGTCATTCCCTAATATAAAACCAAATCAATAAATAAATTGGTATTCGTTCAATACTTCAATTCCCTCACACTTACTTCTCTTTCATCATTCTCAAACACAGAAAAGCAATAAAGTAGCTTCAATGGAGGAAACCACCACCACCACCCTCGACGGCAACGCCGTGGCCGCGAAGTCCCTCGCCAAGTTCGGCGTCCACCACATGTTCGGTGTTGTCGGAATCCCCGTAACATCCCTCGCAACTCGCGCCGTCTCCCTCGGAATCCGCTTCCTTGCCTTCCACAACGAGCAGTCCGCCGGCTACGCCGCCTCCGCCTACGGCTACCTCACCGCCCGCCCCGGTGTCCTTCTCACCGTCTCCGGCCCCGGCTGCGTCCACGGCCTCGCCGGCCTCTCCAACGCCAGCACCAACGCCTGGCCACTCCTCATGATCTCCGGCTCCTCCGACCAGTCCCTCGCCGGCCGCGGAGACTTCCAGGAACTCGACCAGATCGAAGCCGTAAAGCCCTTCTCGAAGTTCTCAGTTAAAGCCACTGACATAACCCAAATCCCCAATTGTGTAGCCCGGGCCCTTAATTGGGCTTTGTCGGGCCGGCCCGGTGGCTGCTACTTAGATCTCCCCACCGATGTCTTACATCAGAAGTTACCCTTATCAGAAGCAGAGAAACTATTGGATGAAGCTGAGAAAGTTTTTAAAGACCAAGTCAATCTTACTCAAATTCAGATGAGTAAGATTTCTGAGGCGGCCTCGCTGCTGAGAAATGCAGCGAGACCGCTGATTGTGATAGGAAAAGGAGCAGCTTTTGCGAAAGCAGAAGCTGCTCTGAAAAAGCTGGTGCAAACCACCGGGATTCCGTTTTTGCCCACCCCAATGGGGAAAGGAGTGTTGCCGGACACTCATGATCTAGCCGCCACCGCGGCGAGATCACTTGCAATTGGGAAATGCGACGTTGCGCTTGTTGTTGGGGCGAGGTTGAATTGGTTGTTACATTTTGGAGAGCCTCCAAAATGGTCTAAGGATGTTAAGTTTATATTGGTAGATGTTAGTGAGGATGAGATTGAGCTGAGGAAACCCCATTTGGGTTTGGTTGGTGATGCCAAAGAGATTGTGGAGATTCTTAATAAGGAGATTAAGGATGATCCATTTTGTTTGGGGAGGAATCACCCTTGGGTTGAATCTATATCCAATAAAGCTAAGGAGAATGTGGCAAAGATGGAGGTTCAACTTGCTAAGGATGTTGTGCCATTTAATTTCTTGACACCAATGAGGATCATAAGAGATGCAATTCTTACATTGGGGAGCCCTGCTCCTGTGTTGGTGTCTGAGGGTGCGAATACCATGGATGTGGGACGGTCCGTGTTGATTCAGACCGAGCCTAGGACTAGGTTGGATGCAGGGACTTGGGGGACGATGGGGGTTGGTCTTGGCTATTGCATTGCGGCGGCGGTGGCTTGCCCTGATCGCCTTGTGGTTGCCGTTGAAGGAGATTCTGGATTTGGATTCAGTGCCATTGAAGTTGAGGTATACACTGCTGTACTCATGACTATGCTTTGCTGCTGTTTTGCTGCACATTATACTATAAACTCTTAGAATGTCTAATTGTGTTTTATCGTCTCATTCAAACTGATTTTTTAGACCTTTCTTCGTTTTTATTTTGTGCTCATACTGTAGTTACTAGCTGGCAGAGTAGATAGTTCTTCTTATAGACCATATGTGATATGTTAACTTCCTTTAAAAATATCCCATTATAGTGCTCTGTTGATGTGTTTAGAGTAAGAGATAAGATAGAGGGAGGATGAGGGGAATAGGGAGAACATTGAAGGTAATATGTAATTTCTCATTAAATGGTAAAAACAGATATTCATGACCAAAGATAGCCTTCTATTCCTTCTTGAATACCCTTACAAAATTTAAGGAGGAGAGGGAAAGAGAACATTGTTGGATCTCTTCATCTCATTAATCAACTTCTGATTGTTGGGATGAGAAAGTTCTTATTCAATGGTGAGAAACAGAGTTATGACATGAAATCTGTTCAAATATAGGTTTTCATAGTGGATACCCATCACCTGTTTTAGTACCAATAATTCACTTTTCTGCAAAAAGTTAGACAATATAGCAGAAACTCTCTTAGGTTTGAAATTTGGATCTTCCTTTAAATGCCTTTGCATTGATTGGTCTTCTTACAGTCATGCTTGCTACCTGTAGATCATTCAATTTCTTCTATTATTTTGCTCCTCCTCTGCTTTTTTTTTCTTTATTCTCTTGAAGGTAACTGTTGATTGATCACTGTTGTGGGTGTATTTTCATCAATTGTATATTCTTCAATTTTGAGATCTAAAATATCATAGGGAGTTATATTGCCATTGTTTTGGAATTGTATGATAATCTCCACAAGGCTTTGATATTCTACATGCTGTGAGGGTTTCTGTTGGAATAGACTTTTGCCTAGGATCTTGATATTATTGAGGTTTGGTGATAGTGGCAAATTGTGTTGCAAAACTTAGGATAGTTGGTCCCAAGCCCGGAAAAAGAGGAGTGTTGTGTTAGGCCTTCAACAGCCAACGTAAAACACCGTCGAATCCCATGACATGGTGATAGTGGCAAATCGGGAGAATAAATATCTTATAGTTGGATTTATACTTGCTTTGGTTGATTGTCGATCGATCTCTTGTTTAAAGAACTTTATGGAATTCAGTGTTGTGAAAACCATTTAATTTTGAGTTTATAAACGATTGTTGTAACCATATACAAGTTCTCTATATTTATGTGATCATACATGCTTTTGCTTTTGGTATCAGTTTTGCAACTCACTTTCTGAATAAGCATGTCATATGACGATTTATCCAATTTTTTCCCCAGACATTGGTTCGGTACCAGTTGCCTGTGGTTGTGATTGTTTTCAACAATGGAGGTGTATACGGTGGCGACCGTAGAAGCCCTGAAGAGATAAATGGACCTCACAAAGATGATCCTGCCCCCACATCATTCGTCCCAAATGCAGGATACCATACTTTGATAGAAGCTTTTGGCGGAAAAGGCTATCTTGTTGGGACACCTGAAGAACTCAAGTCTGCACTTTCAGAATCCTTCTCAGCTCGAAAACCAGCCGTAATAAATGTTGTCATCGATCCCTTTGCCGGTGCAGAGAGTGGGAGGTTGCAGCACAAGAATTGATCTTAATCTCAATCGCCAAATGCTCTACAGCATTTACAGTAATAGTTTCACCTCACTTGCTGCGGTTTCCTTTTTGGTTTTCAATAACACGCCAAAGTTACTATACTCCTATGTTCATTCGGTCATTCCTACCTTGGTTCGGTTTGGTTCACACAAATGTCAATTTTCAATGTGCCTTTCAGTAAATGTATATGATGATAACAGATATGAAATTATAGCAATGTAGATCTGTTCCAGTATGATGGATTCAAGTTCAATACCAATGTATCTGAGAAACTTTTCATGTCAAAGCACATCAAATTTGTTTGTCATTTTGTAATGTAACTTCTACAATCCAATATCAGGTTTAATCCTCTTAAATTGATAATTCTGCAACCTTATGTTTAATGAATATGTATGTTAGTTTTGTCCCTTTCAATTACTGTCTTCGCTTGTGGGCTTGGTCTTGGGCTTGGGCTTGGGCTTCGATAGGCTTAGTATATGTTTAATGTGGAGCCACACACCAAAATAAAAGTTGAACCCAGTTTTTTAAGGCACCTAGATCGAGCCCCAAAACAAATGTATGCCTATGTAATCCATGTTTGTTTAATTGATTTCATTTGCGTGTGACAATAATATCTTCATAATGCCTAAAACAATTCTTGTCTGTTAAGCATTGGTATTTGCTAACAAAAACATGTGTTCATATAAAATATTTCATATATATTAAATTTGACATTGAATTAATCACTTATTTTATATTTATACTTACTTAGTATAACTTTTTGTATTGATGTCTGATTTTATGTCAAGTTTAATATACACATAGCATTGCTGTATTTATTGCTCATTTAGATTTAAAATAATTGTCTATTTTTCACTTATACATACTAATTAAGATAATTAATTTGATGAAAAATCTAAATATTAGAATTAAAAAGATAAAAACATCCCTTATTTTCTCCTATAAATATTCTATTTCCTATATTAATAAGGGGTATAATAGAAAAAATAAATTAAATACTTATTAAAATTATAAAAAGACGAATAATATAAAAAAAAATTAAAATATTTTGGATTGAAAGGAGTAATATCCTTGTAATGCCTTGAATAGCTACACACATGGTTTTTGTTTATTGGCATGAAATTAACGTGTGTCCTTGTCTGTTTCCTTTTGATTGGAGGGAGCCTCAAGAAATAGGAAGTGAAAAATATATTAGTAGTATATGCTTGATGAGAGCACATTTGAAAAAAAAAAACAATAAGAATTAAAATGAACTATTGTATGTATGTGTTGTTGAAGACTATATATGAGCATATATAAGTGGGTAGAAGATCCCATATAGAAAAGTTGTTGTTGGCAGAAGAAAATTAAATGTTAGTATAGTTGAAGATAATAATTTATGATGGCTGAGTTCGTCGGACCACAGAGCTATATTGATGAAAAGATGGAGAAGTTACATTGAATTGGTTCGGACCACTGAAGCATTGATGAAAAAAACAACAATGTCAAGGAATCAACAAGACCTGTGATCGAATTGGGACAGAGGAAATACAATTTTTCGACTTTATCAATTATTACTCTTTCCATGTAATGTCAATTTTTGAGATGATTCATTTGTTGAACAGGCCACAAATTTCATAGGGTTATAATAAGAAAGAATTTTGTTAGGGTATAAAATTGTATCAGCCAAGATAGTTAAAAATAGGACTTTTGGCCTAAATTACTCGGTCGATTAAAAAAATATACATAATTAAGCATGTTATTTGGGTCAAAAGTGTTAAATTGGACTTTTTTTTGCTGTTTTGACCGAAAAAATATTGTTACCCAAGTATTTGTGATAATGAAAACATCAAATACAGCACTACTTTTTTTTTACCAGAGTAAATATTTCATTTGGTCTCTCCACGAGTGACAAAATAGTCTCTCAAGATACGAAAATGACAATGTGGTCTCTCAAGATTTATCGTGATGGACAAAATAGTCTCTTAAGATATGAAAGTGAGAACATGAACTTTCAAAATTGAAATTTTAGGATTAATGTGGTCCCTCAAAATTGTAAATTTAGGACAAGTTGAGAGGTCGAAAATTTTAATCATGAAAAACCATGATGTCACTTTCATATCTTGATGGACTATTTTATCCATCACGTCAATCTTGAGGGACCATATTATCATTTTCTTATATTAAAGAACTATTTTGTTCTTCGTATTAATCTTAAGGGATCAAAATAAATATTTACTATTTTTTTTATTTTCGAAAAATATCATATGGCCTTAGATCTAATATAAATGGAAAAAATGTGGTCTTAGTGTTCTATATATGTAGCTTTACACTTACAAAAATGAAACAGCATGGTGTGTTTAAAATTGTATACTCAAGAATAATACGCACCAATTATATTAACAATGATGTTTGCTTTGATGTGTGTAATAATTTTTGGGTTTTAGAAAAATTTAAAATAATGTGGTAATAATTTTAATATATAGAAAATATAAATATGAATATTTTTAATGTAAAATTTTTTTTCTTTTATTATCTTAATAAGTGCTCTTAGACACTTGTTATCAAAATTCAAAAATTACTCCCTCCATTTCAAAATATTAGTCTTTTAAGGTTTTTACACGTAGATTAAGAAATTCAATAAATATTTTTAATTTTATAAAAGGATATATTAAAATGACTAAAGTACCTAAAACATTAATGAGAAAGAAAGATGATTAGTGGTCTCTTGAAGTATACTAGGGGTATACTAGGTATGAAAAAATTAAATTGACATTGGAAGTTGAAAACGACTATCATTGTGAAATTTTTTTTTCCTCCCTAAAACGATTAATATTTTAGAATAGAGGGAGTATTACACAGTGGATTAAAAGATTTATGTTTTTTGTGTGCACAAATTTTATGTGTGGACTATGTAATACTGAATATTTGGTACATGTAATTAGGATCATTCTAACCCAAAATTTAGGTCCATTGTAAATTGAAACTCACGTAGTTTCGTTATTTGAAAATTACTATTAAAACAAAAATTGTTATGGAATTACATGAATTTTGGTGTTTACAATTTAGAAGCAATTTAGTGCTAGTAGACAATTTTTCTAAAACGGAGCACTTTGATTTAAAAAACGGCCTTAAACAAAGTATAGCTAGCATAATAATTAACTCTTGGTTTTATAAAAAAAAAAAAAATAATTAACCTTTGTTTTTTCACATAAATAAGGATTTAATTACTATATTTTGACAATGTAAAAAAAATTTACACTATCATCCAATTAAAATTTGACATGTAAGAAGTGTGCAAGTTTTTAGAATCTATGAGTAGTTGATAATAAAATAAGACACATGACAACTTTTGATTGGTTGACAGTATAAAATAAGTGCATGATAATTAAATTCCATAAATAATTAAAAAATTTGAAGTAGAGTGTATGTATGTCTTCATGTAACAACTTGGCCTTCATTATTAGTTTTATAGTATTTTCTTCCAACTGTAATTAAGGAACCGGATTAGATTGACACAAACACATCAATTAGTCAAGTTGGGTGTTTAAAAAATAAATTAAAATATGGTTGCACCTGAAAAAGATGTTGTATCCGTGCATGCTGTATTTCTTAACATATGGACAATAATCAAATTAATTAACGCGTAATATTCTTATTAGGGTATATATTAAGTTCACATAGGTTCTGGTTTCTCTTTAAGCCAACAGGAATAATTGCAATCTAGTAGCCAATATATCTATGATATGATATATTTTGTAACTATATCAACATTTTGCTGACTATATATATATATATATACTAATGCAAAGATATACGTACACAGAAACTATTAAAGAGCTTAACAATATCTCTTAGTAGCAACAACTAATTTGTTCATCATAAAAGTTTCCAGAATAATCTTCTGACCACGAGAATATTTCATACATATAGTTAATAGTCGAATTCATTACTAATATTTAAGAAATATAACTAATTATTTATCAACTATGTTAAATTTGGTGATTTACTTAACCAATAATATTTGTCGAATAAGAAATATATTCAACTAAAATCAAACGTGTACTATACATAATACAAAATGTATGCTATAAGTATGACATATATTACGTATTATGTATATCACACGTTGAATACTAGTTAGACGTATTCATACGACAATCATTGTTGTTTACTTAACCATTCCTTTAATTGATAAAAAAATATCAACAATCAAAATCCAAATAAAATTTTGCCACCAAGACAAATATAAAAAAGACAAAAATTTGAAGAGTTTAACTTAAACAAACAACTATACTTTTTTTTCTTTTCTCAGTTGTGTTCATGTATTACCATGTGTGATTTGTTTATCTATTTGCAGTTTCCTAGTGCCGCTGATTATTATTTGACCATAAAGTAAACAAATAAATTAAAGAACCAGAAAAACCATAGCTGCTGCTCCTATATATACACATAACATATTCGTCTATCTCTTCTCATCTTTTGGATGAAGAAATAAAAGATTGTTATTGTTAAGGTAGAGAGATGGATAAGGAAGTTATTAGAACACCACTACTGCTAAGAAAGAGTGATGATGATGAGAGTAATAGCAACAAAAAAGGAGGAGTTGGGGTTGTAGTATCATCATCGGACAACACATTAACATTGTTCTTGCAAGAGCTTAAGAGGTTGAGTTCCATGGCAGCTCCAATGGTTGCTGTAACTCTGTCTCAGTACCTTGTTCAAGTTGTTTCACTCATCATGGTTGGACACTTTGGATTATTAGTATCTTTTTCTGCTGTTGCCATTGCTACCTCTTTTGCTGAAGTTACTGGCTTCAGTCTCCTTGTAAATTCTCTCTTCCTTTTTCCCTTTCATTTTTCTTTTATTCATAAGCTATTTTCCAATAGGTTGGAAAAGTTAGTACAATGGGGGGATCATTTATTTTAAATGATTAATTGGTTTACTTTTTTTTATTTTTTTATTTCTAAGGTTGTTATAGCCAGAAGATGAGTTTTATTGATACATACTCCCTCCATTTCAAAATAATAGTCTTTTGTGATATTTTTGGTTCATTGGAAAACTAATGTACCTAGCTGAAATTTGTGTCTAGGTACATTAGTTTTCCAATGAATCAAAAAAGTCAAAACGACTATTATTTTGAAATTGAGGTAAAACAATAGTACTGTCCACCTCTTTTCTACCCAATAAAATGTTGGCAACTTTGATGAATATGTTGACAAGTTGCGAACATATTCATCAAAGTTGCGAACATTTTTATGAGGTGAATGATACTATTGTATCTACCAATAGCATTTTTGTAACCAGAAGCCAGATTAAACAGGGGAAAAGTAAATTTTTATAGTTAGTTATCTAATTGATTCTTGTTTTGAACATAGCTAGCACCCTAGCTATTGGCTATTATGTCTTAAAAATGCACATACACATTTAATTATATACTATGTTCATATATATATATATATATGTTGATTAAGTGAGTAATGTGTTGTGTTGAAATTGATTGCAGCTAGGAATGGCTGGTGCATTGGAAACATTATGTGGGCAAAGCTATGGTGCTGAGGAGTTTATGAAGCTTGGGAACTATATGTGCTGTGCAATAATCACTCTGATATTGGTTTGTGTCCCAATATCTCTAGTGTGGATATTCACTGATAAAATACTGATGCTGTTTAGTCAAGACCCTGCAATTTCTGATGCAGCTCGTGACTACTGTGTGTGCCTAATTCCGGCGCTATTCGGCTACGCCGTCCTTCAGTCCCTCATCCGGTACTTCCAGGCTCAGAGTATGATCTTCCCCATGGTTCTGAGCTCAATTGCTGTTCTGTGTTTGCATATTCCTATTTGTTGGCTTCTGGTCTTTAAGTTTGGGCTAGGATACATTGGAGCAGCATTATCTATTGGAATTTCCTATTGGTTCAATGTCATTGGCCTTGCAATTTACATCAAGTATTCATCATCATGTCAAAAAACCAAGATTGTCTTTTCTTCCAATGCTTTACTTTGCATTGCTGAGTTCTTACATTATGCTATCCCCTCTGGCCTCATGTTTTGGTAAATAACATATATATATATATATACATATTATGTCATGAATAATATGCTTTTTGCAATATATTTCCAATTTCAATTTTCATAATAATGTGTACAGTTTTGAATGGTGGTCCTATGAGCTTCTTACTTTACTTGCCGGGATCTTACCTAATCCACAGCTTGAAACTTCAGTTCTTTCTGTATGGTATGTTTTGAACCAATCTCTAAGGCATCGTTTGTTTTCACCGACTCTGGTAGCCGAGTAAGTGAAGTCATCATGGTCAGTGTCACCAGAGACTGAGAGTCAATGACTTCATGACTCCACTTTTTGAATGAACAGAAATTGTGAAAATTTATTCACTGGATCATCCTGACTCCGTGTCTCTTTGATTGTGATTCCAAAATCAAACAGTCTATGGAGTCACTACTCCAACTGACTATGTGGCTTTGACCCAAAGTCCGGAAAAACAAACGCAGGCTAATGGTTTTTTTACTGATATAACTAACTCATGATGTGAATAATCTTCTAAGTTTTCTCATACTCTTGCAGCCTTAATACAACCACATTGCCCTACTTCATTCCCTATGCTGTTGGAGCTGCTGCAAGGTTTGGTCCAAAATCTGTTCCTCTCAACTATTATATACCAATTAACCTCTCAACTTAGCCTTTTAGGTGAAATGATTTAATAACATGATATCATAGTCTTCTGATCAAGTGGTCAAGGTGCCTCAATTCGTTAGCATTTCTCGTCTTAATTACAAGGCACAATTATGTGTTCTTCTTTCTGCAGCACTCGGGTTTCGAATGAACTAGGAGCAGGGCATCCAAAGACGGCGAAAGGCGTGGTTGGCGTTGTCGCGATCCTCGGCATTGCAGAGGCAGTTATAGTGAGCACATTTTTCCTGTGTTTCCGTAGCATAGTAGGATATGCTTACAGCAATGATGAGGAAGTTGTGAACTATGTTGCTAGCATGGTTCCCCTTCTTTGTCTCTCTGTTACTGCAGATAGTCTAATAGGAGCACTTTCAGGTGTGTTTTATGCCTTTTATTTATAATAATAAACCATTAAATGAACCTTAATCTAACGGCTTAAGTTTTTAGGTGAAATAATTTCGGCATAACTTAATTTCACTTGCTTATTTACTTGCAGGTATTGCAAGAGGTGGAGGATTTCAGAAAATAGGGGCTTATGTAAACCTTGGATCATATTATCTTGTTGGAATTCCAATGGCTTTGTTTTTGGGATTTCATCTAAAATTAAGAGCCAAAGGGCTTTGGATTGGAACTGTATCAGGGTCTTGTCTACAAGTAGTTATTCTTGCTGTTGTAACAGCTCTAATAGATTGGCACAAAGAGGTTAGGAACAGTCTAATTGTAAAATAAAATTAATATATTGTCCTCTTTTTAATTGTACTTGTACAATGAATTTTCTCCATAAATAGAGTGAAATCAGGGTAAATTTCACTATTTTTTTACTAGAAATCGCAATAATTTGCCATGTATTATCTTACAATAATGCTTGTTGTACAACAGAAATACATTCAACTAGTATTCAATATGTGCTATATCTCATATGTAATGTGTGCTATATGTATAACACGTTATGTATAGCATACACATTACGTATGATATATAGCACACATTGGATGTATTTCTGTTGTACAACAAATATTATTATTTATCTTACGGTCATTTTTGGATTGGATGGTAATTAAAGGCATGATAATATCTGGCATTAAAAAGTTGTAAATTTGTGGTTGTTGCAGGCAAAAAAAGCAAGGGAGAGAATAGCTGAGAGCTCAATTAAAACTCATAATGAAGTGGTATAAAGGTTGAAGATATTCGAAGAATTAGAAAGAGTAGTGGAAGGAATCACAAATATGCTTTTATTATATTTTCTTTTTCAATTTTGGTTTGTTCACTTCACTGACCCGGAGTGGAAAAATACAGAGATAGAGGATATTGTGTTTGTGTGTTTTGGTTAACTCTCTTTTTAGGCTAATGTTTCCTAATGAGTGTTAAAGACATAGTTTCTAATTATTATATTAACATATACCTCTTCCATTTTATAGTAATAGTTATTTTGATTTTTTTTATACGTTTAGAAATTAATATATTTAGATAAAAATACATTTAGGTATATTAATTTTTCAATATATTAAAAAAAATAGTTATTATTATAAAATGAAGGAAGTACAAATTATGCTTATGATTATATATTAGAGTACGAATATGATGTTACTAGTCCCACATGCTAAAATAAAACAAAAATCTTATAAGATCTTGAACTCTTTTACCCTAATAGCTAATTTTTAGAATGTTGGTACTCCCAAGATCTTATGCTCGTAACATATGATCTCAAATGTTTTAATATCAATATAACATAATTTATATTCTTTGCATAATTTGGTGGGTCCAAACATCACACTATATATTTCGAGTTATTTTATTGTTATACTAATGACTGGTTAATAAATGACAAGGGTTTTATAGTTAACATTATTGAACAACCAAGGGTAGTGCCAGAAATAATGATCTGTTTGGGTGGTTTATGTTTGTCTTTTGGCATTAGATCAGAATCGAGTCTATGTCTCAATCATGGTTTTAATTTCTCTCTGGAATATATGTCTCTATTCATAGCACCACACCTATATTGATATGATTATCAGTTTTTCTAATGGTTTGTACCAAGTTGATTTTTAATTCCATTTTTTATTTTGAAAAATGGTTTAGGACCCAAAATAATTAACTTGACTGCAAATCATTCTGTGACATTATTAGTCAATAAATTCGTATAGGTATTTTTGTCGCATTACTCATTAAGTATTCCTTATTTCTCAATCTTTATCAACTCACTCAGTACAAATTGTTGATACTATATTATAAGTAGTAGATGACATAAATTTAGTGAGCATTCTAGAGACACAACAAAAAATCAGCCAAAACAGCCAACAAATAAAATTTGGGCCATAATCACCCAACCCATTAAAAATATACTCATGATCAAAAGTGTTACTTGGACCATAAAGTGTTAAATGGATTTTGTTGACTGTGTTGGCTAGTCATTTGTGAAATTTAGTTGATATTCCATGAATAACGTAACTGAATTTAGCGCCCACAGCTTTAAACATTATTACCAACCAATAATAAAATACAAAAAGTACTAATTTTACATTCACTTTTCACTGCGTGACATTTACAAAATATACTAATTGACATTAATTTTATCACTCTTAAATTTTGATATAGTCTCTATTTAAATATTAAACTTTTTTTTATCTATCATTAATTTTAATAAATATTTCAAAAACATTCAATTTTAGATATTCAAATAATATTTTGAATAAAATCAGTGTTTGAAAATCAGATTGGACCAGCCGGTCTAACTGATTGAACCGGAAATTAAACCCATGTCTGGTCTGGGTGGAAAAAAAATCGGTTTTTACAAAACCGGTAAAAATCGATGAACCGTCAAAAAAATCGGTTGAACTGCCGATCAACTAATTTAAAAATAAAAATTTTAATTTTTTAAAATTTAATAACAATTTTATAATAAAATATAATATATAATATAGTTTAATTATCAAAATTAAGGACTATTAAACCTTTAAATCTATTAAATGCTATATATTTTAACTTTCAATTAATATGTTTAATACACTTAAATTTTATAGCATATAATTCATTATATAGATTAATATATTGTTAGATAAATATATATTTTATTATATATGATTGAATCTCGATCAAACTAACCTATGAAAAACGCCAAATATTTAAAACCTTGAATAAAATACAAGTGTTACGGGGTAAATCTCTAGACCTTCAACACCGTCATGATCAAAGGCTCCAGCGATGACCAAACTCATTCCTGGGACGCTCCGCTTTGACAATAATATCTCTGAGGTCGGATCTCGCTCCACCTCGAAACTAATTAGGACCTGGGGGCAAGCTCCTGACTCGACCAAGGATATCCCTGCGAAATTAGAATACCCACTCCCCCCGGAGCCTAGCTCGCCCACGAGCTAGGGCCTCTAGCACTTCCACGAGGACGAATTCACTCAAGGACCTTGGGATTGGTCAGAACCCTTAGCACTTCCAGACTCCACTTCACCATGGATGACCCACAAATTATCCTTCTAGAATCACCCAGGAATTAGGGCTGAGTCGCCTCCATAGAGGTGCTGAGTCAGCAACGAAGATTCTGGATGGACCAAACACTCTCCAAAATTAGGGCAGTCCAGGCCCACAACAAACTACTATAAATAGGGGTGGATGACACTGTTCTCAAGGTAATCTTCTATTTCATACTCACACTATACACCTTGAGCCATTACTGACTTAAGCATCAGAGGTCCTTGCAGGTCACCACCCCCGTCTCTTGGAGTCGGAGCAGACGAAGTCGGAGGAGGCACCCCCTTGCTCACCAGCTCGGAACACCATCCACCCATCTCGAAGAGAACCCCTAGGTAACGCTCGTTACAACAAGTTACACCAACCAACCAAACACACCTCCTCAAAAACATAGGTCGCATTAATTAATATAATGATTCGATATACAATAAATATTAGAGGAGTCCTATCTATTACATGAACAAAACAAAGAATCAGAGGATGCTGGACAGAGTCCACAAAACTCGATACATCACTCTCATATGACTGATAATAATAAACACTAGATACAATCAACACTCCAAAGTTTCTCTTATGTGAAACTGAAATGGGCAATAACTCATCATATAAACAACAAAATAAATGAAATGAGTGAGATAGGGACTGATCACGAGTTACACCTTATTGCAATTTTTCAAACGAATGCTTTTATTTCAACACACATCGTCGTATTTGATATTGTCGATTCACACGACATCCTATGTGCCCGGGGACCAGGAATTGCCCGTGCTTGAGGCCACATATGTAAAGAAGAATTTGTTTTGTGCATGGAGAAAATGTGTGTTTAAACTTTAAACTTTTAAAATGTGTGTATTAAAAATCGAGTAGAACTTCATTTTTTTTTAATATTGTATATGTATTTTCAAGATATTAGTGAAAGATTAGAATAATGCTACTTGTACATCATCACAAAACCATGTCATTATCAATTATCATATACATTAATACAATTTTTTTTTAAAATTATTAATCCAGTTTTTAAAAATATTAAATTAATATATAATATTAAAAGTTGGATTAATAATTTTAAAAAGTTAGACTACTGCATATAGTAGCTGATAATTACTGATTTTGTAATATAAACATTTCTCAAAAAAAATTATTGTAACAATAACTCTTACAAATATGAAATATTATTCAGAAGATTTAGTTTTTCTTTTTTTTTTTCAATAAGAAAGATATTTACAATAAGGATTTTGTTTTAAATTAACAGAAATATTCTCAAGAATATGCACAGAAATATTATTCACAAAAGGTGGTAGTATATATGTTGGATCTTGGGAATATTCCATCAGCCGTAACGGCCGGCCTCTATATTTCTCATTATTTTTTAAGGACTTTTCCCAAGAAAAAAATTATTAATAAAAAATATAATTTTAGACTTTTGATGTATTAATCGTTTCAATTTTTTTTATTTTAATTCAAAACCTTACTTTTATTGGTTGCATAATTATCTTGATTGGATCATTTATTTAGCGAGAGTCAAACATAATGCAAGTTATTATTTCTTTTGATCGTTTAAGAGATATTTATTTGGGTCATTACCAAAAGCATAAAGAAGAGATATTGATTATATTAGGTAGGGCAAAGGCCCCCAAATGATAAAAGTTTTGTTATTGTATTGGGCCATGAGCATGCAATTTTACTGATGAAGCAAATATTGCATTAGGCTCGCTCCTACACACACTACTAGGCTATGACATTCATTCAATCTTTGGTTCCCTATTTTTGGGCTAAGATCTTGATTTTGAAGCCCAACTAGTATTGTTGTTATTTTGTTATTGTCTTCATGGTTTGGAGTGTTATATTTTTGCATCATAATGGAAAATCGCGATCCACTCACTTTATCAAGACAATAATATAAGCACGATTACTATCTAGCATGTGTTATATATAATAGATAATGTGTAACATATGTACATATAGCACACATTCTGTATTATATATAATATATATTAAATATTAATTGTATATATTTCTGTTATACTTCAAATTAAATAATTAGAGTAAGAGCTTGCTAGGACTATAAAATTGTACTGGCCAAAATAGCCAAAAATAAAAGTTTGGACCTAATTCGTTCATCCCATTAAAAAAATAACACATAATTAAAAATGATATTTGGACAAAAAATATTTAAAAGGACTTTTTTATTTTTGACTGAAAATTTATTGTTATCCAAAAAATAGAATAAATACGTGTCTAATTAACTCGGTCCTAAAGCAAATTCACTTCAGAAGGAAGCTAGCTTTTTTCCATGAATCATGCTTTCAATTTTATTACTCTCTCCGTCCATAACCAATTGTCTTTCTAGAAAATCCTCTTGTTCAATATTATTTGTCATATTAGAATTTTAAGAAAGCATTTATTATTCTTTTTTCAATTTTATCCTCACATACATTTTCTCTCATATCTCTTATAATAATTATTACACAAAAAACTAAAAGTACAATTTAGTTATTATATATCATTTTTATATATGAAGTTGTGTGCTTTAATTATATTATTAATAACCGTGAAGAGTCTAAAATGTTATTTATTGATGGACAAGGAGTAGAAGTAGATGTAGAGTTCCTTTAATAAAAAGTGGATTGGGAAGTAAAATTTTTCATTGGAAAGCCAAATTGAAACTAAACAAACAAACTCTTTGACTCTCTAGTAAAATATTTAAACAGAGAGAAATTCGAAATAAATAAATAAAAGATTAACTTTAATTTGCTCTGTTCTGTTCTATTCAATCAGTGAATAGTAATCAAGAATCAGACCCTCAAAGAACAAGGATGATGAACAAGCTAAGGATAAATAATCATATCTCCGCATAATTTGTTTGTGTAATTCTAATTCATGACAAATACATACGAACTTAGAATTTTGATATGATATACTATATATATTATTATTGTAATTAATCATCATACAAACTACACACAATAATTAATAACTAATTAAGCTACATATATATAAAATTTCCAGACAGGTAAATAAGGTTTCTAATTTCTAGTTTAGAAGCTAATCAAGCCAAACAGACTCAACATAACTCCTTAACACAAGTAATACATAATCCATGTGATGTGATGAGATGAAAGAGTGATAATTATAATAGATAAGCATATATGTAGTGTACCCATGGACCGCAACACGGGATGCGTACATACTAGTTAATATGGTGGCGGTGGCGGTGGAGGATGAGGCCGCCCGTACGGCGAAGGACCGGGAGGTCCTGGCGGTGGCGCTGGCTGATGATGGTGGAGAACTGGTGGTGGTGGTGGTGGACCTCCACAGTAGTGTGGGTGTGGATTTGGCGGTGCTGGCGGTGGCAGAACATTAGCAAAAGGACCTGGACCGGGAGGCGGTGGTGGTGAGTGGTGGCGGTGGATGACAGGCGGCGGCGGTGGACCTGGTGGACCTGGCGCCGGACGAGGATGGCCGTAGTAACTCATGCTTTCTAATCTCAAAAGTTTAATTCAATAATATATGTTTACCTTTTGGTGTGTGGTGAGTGAGATATATAGTTGATGAATTCATACATAAATTTGATATACGACATCGTATTGATTCGCTAAGTAGATATATAGAAGCTTCAAGAATGTAGATGTGAGGGACTTGTAGTTGAGTCTTTGACTTGTTGTTCTTCTTATATATTTATATATATATTGATTGATAGTTAGATCTACCAATACAAATCAAATTAATCGGCTAAGGCACCATAAATGCTTCAATTCATTCCACAATTTTAAAGGATAGGATTTTTTCCCCATCGTATAGAGTTATTATTTAATTTTAATATGAATAAATAGAAAATAAGCTATTATTTATTTCATTTATATGATGAACTATATATTATTTTCCATCATTTCTAAAATTGTAGAATAAACTTAATGCCTAAGAAAAGAGTAAACTCAAGCCAGAAACTTGGTTTTCCAAGCCGATAAAGTGGATAGTGGATACAACTTTCCCACGGTATATTGCTGTGTAGTTCTTTCTGGGCTTAAAGCACCATATATATATTTAATCCAAAATTAAATTATTCTTTCTTTTTATTTTACCAGAATTCTTTTCTTTTTAATTTTTTTTATCAAAACTAATTCTTTTTTTTTATTCTATTATCAAAACTAATTCTCCCTTAACTTAAACAGATAAGACATAAAATGACCCAAACTGTTATGTTTTTGTCTCTATCACAAATCAAGCCTTTTGTCCAAAAACTTGGTACATTTATTTTTGTCAGCTAAATAGATCAATTTTATGTCATAAAATTACAGATATCCACAGATTTGGGCCTTGGGCTAATAAACCTATTTCACAAGTATCCTTAACCATTTCCCCCAAAACTAACACACTCCTTTAATGTTTTTCTATAATTTACCAAAAACAGAAAGAAATAATAAAACTGCTATAATTATCAATAACAATAATATAATTGAACCCAAAACAGTAATGAACACTAATCCAATAGTACACAATACAAATTATTACATAACAAGTCCAGCTTCTTCTTTATTTACCAATTATTATAAGCGCAATAACAAACCTACGCACACCATCCAAATTATACAAACCAAACAGACATTTTGATTATAACTCCTAATTATAATCAAACTAACGCATGCAATTAATACAAATCCTTAACAGACCTTGGAGAGGTTAAATAGAGAAAAAACAATATTTGTCGTACAACAGAAATACGTCCAAAGAGTATTCAACATGTGCTATATATAATATAAAATGTGTGTTATATGTATAGCACAAGTACTTATAACACACATTCTGTATTAGGTATAACACGCATTGGATATTAGTAAGACGTACTTCTATTGTACGACAAATATTAAGAGAAGATGCAATGCTTAGAATATGCGATAACTAACTAGGGAGGGCCTTTAATTTTTCTTAGCTAGCTTCATGAGGCCCGTTTGGTGGCTTGTTTTTGTAAGGAGCTTGTCGGTTGCCAGTGAAGGGCGTTTTCTTGAAAGGAGCTTCTCTATTCCCATTTAAGGTATTTTTCTTGAAAGGAGCTTCTCTAGTCCCAGTTGAGGGAGCTTTCTTGTAAACAGCTTCTTTAATCTCGGTGGTTTCTATAGTAGCTACTGCTGCTGGTGGCTGCTGTTCTTTGTGTTCAATTCCCCTGCTGCTTGTTTGGGAACCACCACCATTACCCCCTTTTGCATGCTGCTTCTCCATGCTCTACCTACCTCAAGCTTCAAATGAATGTATGTATATATATTGCTTTAATTTGGATAATGATGAAATGTTTGTTCATGGATTGGGATTTATATAGAGATTTGGCCAAGTATCATGCATGAATGTTGCAACAATAATAATAATAGGTAAATACTTTGTGTTCAATAAAAAAAATCAGTCAAAACAACTAATATATTATGTACAACATATATAATATTATAATATGCACAACGTATATCACATGTTGTGCACATCATATATTATCTATTGTGCATAATATATATCACATGTCGCAACATCATTTGTGTTTGTAACATGTGATGGTGTTGTGCACATCATATGATATATAATGTGTATAATATATAATATATATTATATTGTGCATATTATCATATATATATATATATATATCTTGACTGTTTTAATTTTTTTTTTTATTTACACGTAGCAATGCTCAATATATAATAATGTACATAGATGCATGAATTATTGTGTCTGTGAGAGAGACTTGTGATGATTGAGATTCATCACTCAAAATTTTAATAAAGTCGGGAAATTATATTGGCCTACCTAAAGTAGTAAAGGAGCAGTATTGTTGTTGTGATAGTCAGAACTGTGCATGTTTGGAAGGGTCAAGAAGCTGCCTTTTTTTTACAAAAAAAGAAAACTTTTATAAATCGATTTTTAATTAATTGAAGTATTTAAATATATAGATTGATTTTCAAATAATCCGTTAATTATATAAATAAATAATTATTAAAAGTAAATATAATTTCATTCATTACCTATTCTACTTATTTATTATATTTAATAATAAAAAATAAGTGTCTAATAATACTCTAATTTTTTGTGTTTGAATTAAGACATAAGGTCTGTTTGAAATGATTAAAATATAAAAAAGAAATTAAATTAAATTAAATTAAATTCTAAATTATTTTTATCAAATTTTCTCAAAACTCATAAAATTTAAAAATATATAATTATTATTTTTATGAAAATTATAAATCAATTTATTTTATTTATCTTTATATTATAAATAATAGAATTAATTTAAAAATTAATTTATTTTTCTATTTAGATATATATATATATATATATATATAAAGAATGTGTGGGGAAGTAGATTCATGACTAGTGTTTTTTTTTTTTTATGACGTACATGACTTGTGTGTTTTCTGCGTCAGCGTCACAAACTCACAATTGTATCCAGCTGTATTTTGCTTTAATCAAATTTTGTGGCTTACATAAAATCCTTAAGAGAAAAAAAAACTGTGTATATTAAATTTGACTATAAATCAACAACTCAATTTAACTTTATATAATTCAATATTTATGATTGTTAAATTTAACTTATATTTTGATTCAATTTAATATTATATTTAAACTTTTATATATTGAGATAATAATAATTTTTATATCGATATCATCTAACATTTATACATACTCAATCCAATTTTTTGTATTTATGAATGAATTATTAGTGTCACTTTATGGCGTTTTCTCATGTAACAAAATTTGAGTAAACATCAACAAAAGTCACTAGAATTCCTTTAATTCACAAACAACAATTTTCAACGCACACGTTTCTTTGAAAAGCTAGTTCATATATAAATTGTTGGAAGTTGTTATCGATCACCTAATAACATATCCATAACATGCGTATAACATATATAACACATGTTAAATATTTATTTGACGTATTTCTGTTGTACGACCAGTATTATTGTTCAATCAAATATACCCATCATTTATATGTAGTTAGTTTGGAAGTGATGAAAAGGAGAGAAAAAAATGAAATGAAAAAATTAGGAAAAAGGTGTATTTTTCTTTTATGTAAACAAAAAAAAAATAAGTTTATTTTTATTGAAATTAGATACACGTATTTATAATAAAGTATAGATAAATACTATTTTTACTTGTCTTTTAAATATTTTTTATCAATTAACTAAATAAGTAATGAAGAATTAAATTGAATAAAATTATTATTAATAATATTAAAATTAATTAAAATTTAATTTATGGAATTTTTTTGTAACCATTTGTTTAACTTTTTTTTCATATCACTTTACCTATTTATAAAGTTTCTCAATCTTTAAAGAACATCAGTTGAGCCACTCTTTATTTCATCTACAGTAGTTTTCAATAATTTGTTGAAGAACAAACTGTTTGATATAGGTCTATTTTATCCTCTCTCCCTCTATTTTTCATTGTAAGCTGCTAGAAGTGAAGAAATTAATATATATAAAACGAATAAATCTATCTATATATTCAGTTGTATATACATGCATGAAATTCTTGTATCTTGAGTATATTTAATGGATACTTTAAAACCTCTACAATTACATATTATTTATTTTTTATATAAATTTTTAATGTTATAAATTAAAACTAATTGTTATGAATATTTTAAACTACGTATTAAATATAGAGTTTAATTATAATATATTGACAGTGTAAAAAATTTTATATTATCAATCAATAACATCTATTGATTTGTATGACTTTTTAGTTAGTGAGTGATTAAATTAAAGATTTTTATTGATATGTCAATCCATAATTGGATATCTATGTAAAATTACTTTATATACACTGAGAGTAAATTGAAATCAAACTCTTAAATATATTCTAGGATGATATCAAAATTTCTCATCGATAAACATGTCTCCTCACGTTTTTCATGAAGTACAGGAAGAGGCACCACCATATCATCACCAGAATCAATCATCCCACAACAAGTTATGCCAATCCAATAAACATAAAAATCCAACAATCAATATGTTAAAACTTATCAGTTCAATTACAAAAGTATAGCAAGACCATAAAATCTTTATGATAACTAGAATAATGGTTTATATTACCTACCTGGAATCAAAACAACCATCCAAATTACATTAAGAACACAAAGAAAACAAAGGGAAAGGAAGGAACCATTAGAAATCATTGGAATGGGCGGCTTTGGGAAGAAAACTAAACGCATAGACGCAATATAAATTAATACAAATTTCATTTCATTTCATCCCAAACCGCCCATTCCCACGACTTCTAACGGCTCAATCTCCCATTCCCCGCTCCTTAATCACAATGTTCATATTTTTTGTGTGTTTTTTTCACACACTGATTAATTCATGGATTTTGGCTTCTCTTTTTATAGGCCACTTAACAGTTAACACATGCCATTAAAGCAGTTCATGTTGTAATTTTGAAGGGTAAGGGAGGGTGAAGTTTTGTAAGGACTTGACTAAGGGAACAAATGCTGTGTAGCGTGTGATAAACGAATTGAGAAACCCGAATCAAATAAAGAATCCTTTTAGTGGAAAAATATGGTACTAATTATAGTAAACTTAACTTATTTTTATAATTGTGCTCCAATCTGTCAACCTTCACAAGCACACAAGGATTCTTTTGGCGTTTTTCAAAGATTTTTTCACTGCAGATCATTTTTATATTCGTCCACTTCAATAGCAGAGATTCTTTTTTTTGTTTTTACAAGACTTTTTCAATGTTAAATTTTCTCTCTTTTTTCCCAAAAGTTGAAATAGATTTAGTATAATACTCCCTCTCCGTCCATCAATAAATGACGTTTTAGACTTTTCACGGTTATTAAGAATGTAATTAAAACACACAACTTTATATGTAAAAATGATATATAATGACTAAATTGTCCTCTTATTTTTTTGTGTAACAATTATTATAAGAGATATGAGAGAGAATGCATGTGAGGATAAAATTGGAAAAAAGAATAATAAATGCTTTCTTAAAATTCTAAAGTGACAAATAATATTGCACAAGAGGATTTTCTAGAAAGACAATTATTTGTGGACGGAGGGAGTAATAATTAATGGGTTTGGAAAAAACAAGATGGAATTTTGATGTAAATTAACCATCCCAAAGTGACATTTTTCATATCACTGTTTACATAGAAAAAGTTCTTAAACATAAAAATAGAAGTAACCTATGATAATTAGAGAAAGTCTTATGATTATAAACATAAAGATATATATTAAGGCAAAGAAAGCAGAACTAATAGGAAAGGTAGCTTCCATGACTTTCTGACAATTGGTTCTTGCTCCTCTGCAGTACATAACAGTTGTGTCCCAAGCTTCACTGCAATGATAAACAGGGGATGTTAAATTAAAATTGTGTGTCATTATAAAACACTATATGATCACTCCCAAAAACTTAAGTTGATCAACAGAGGCATTATATTATATCTGAGATTCCCTCATGTGAATCACTTTTGTGGAAAATATGTAAGAGAGAAAAAAATATGAAAGAGAGGAATAATGTGTCAAGATTAGTCCTCTGTTTTGTTATTTTAGTAATTAACACTATTCTTCTCACCTTGGGATGAAAATTGTAAGAGGGATATTCAGAAGGCTGATATGGTGGTGGCTGCATTGTCTCAGATGGAAAATATTGAGGAACCATCATTTGAGGTTGATCGGACGGCAGATAAGAAGACTGCGTCATTTGAGATTGATTAGATGAGAGATAAGAATGTTGAAGTATTTGTGACGGGTGAGACGGCAGATAAGGAGGCTGTGTCATTTGTGATTGATCAGATGACAGATAAGAATGTTGTATTATTTGTGACTGATCAGGCAGCTGATAAGGAGGCTGCATCATTTGTGACTGATTAGACGGTAGATAAGAAGGCAACATCAACTGAGATTGAGATTGATCGGTCGACAGATAAGAAAGTTGCATTGTTTGTGGCTGATCAGACGACAAATAAGAACACTGCACCGTTTGGAATTGGTGTTGATCAGACAGCAAATATTGATGATCATAAGGCAGATATTGACTCATCATCATCCGAGAATGATCAGACGACAGATAAGGAGGTTGGATTATCAACTGTTGCTGGTTTCTCTCTATCACATCTTGATTCCTCGCTATCATTTGCTGCTAAAATCAGAGCAACCATTAATTAAAATTAATTCAGTTAAATAACAATTTGGGAAAGAATACTAGTCTAAATTCCCTTCATACTTACCTCCACATTCATCATAATATTTCCAGCGTTCACTTCCTAAAAGACATTAACAAGCAACAACTGTATTAATCATCACATCACACACAACAAACCAATTTTGGTGTATGTTTATATAACTTCCTTTCATGCTTCTAGGGAGAATCTTATTAGTATCAATAAAGGTCATAAATTCCAGCAGAATAAACTAAATAAATATCACTAAATTAAACTCTATATTGCAATATAATGTTTAATTCTCAACAGCAAATGAGAAAAAGAAAAGAGCAGAGTAGAGATGACTTACAACATCGTCATGATGTTCATGGCCGCAATTAGGAACATTAGCAAGGAAATCGAAGACTTTGTCTTTCTTAACTGCCATGGACACGTGGCAGTGATTCAGGGTGGACTTCTTCTGGGCTTCAGCAATCATGCATCCTCGAAAGGTGAGCTCCTGGATGAACACCTCACATACTTTTGCAAGCATTTTAGGAGCATCTGAACTTATCAACTGCTTATAATATATAAATCAAACATTTCATCAACAAGAATTCATAATGAGGATCCACGTTCAATTTGATCAGATACTAGTTATATTATATCATTGAGATTTGAATTTTCGACTATTTGATCAAAAGACTCTGATATCATGTTAAGGTTCCATCTCGCTTAAAAACTTATTAAGCTATAAATTTTTAGGTAACATGACTTCTTAATATAACATCAATAGACTTCTTAGAATTTAATTTTAGATTGATTTTTGTGACTGTTGCTACTGGGCAGTGTTAGTATATTATACCAAGAAAGCAAATGAAATAGGTATTGAAACAGAAAATTTTGTTATGTGTATGATACATAAATGTATATAGAGTTGGATGGATATATTACGAAATTCATTGCTATTAGACAATAAAAAGCTAGTGACTTAGAGTAAAAACTAATATTTTAAGAGCTGAATTGGAGATTAAATCAATGAGGCTTTTTATTAAGGGTTCAATCCTTCAATTTATATATATAATATATGAGATTATATCGCAATTTAGTTGAAACCAAAATAATATATGTTGTTGTTATGTAAAGGGAAACCAAAATTGCAAACCTTGACATTCTTATCTGATTTCATTATCTTCTTGATCCGACCTGGGACCAATTCCGGCGGTTTTTCCCCTGCCATTTACATCATAGGAAACAGTAGCACCAAATTAAGTGGTTAATTACACAAGAAAAATATTAGAAAATTACAACATTGTTATAATAATTTGATATATTTATCGTAATTTCAGGAGATTAAATATTCATTATTATTTCTTCTCTCAATAATATGTTATTTATTTTTACAAGGAATCAAATTAAACTGCTTAATTACCATCTATCCAACAATTTATTTATCTTGTGTATGTGAAGTGATATAAGTATATTATTATTATCCACGATTGAAGAAACATAATTTTTGGTAGATTGAAGAAACATGTTTACGATTTAACTTCACTTAAACATGAAGGGTTAGTTTGAAAATAAATAAATAAATATATATAAATAAATAAATTGTGTGCTTTGTTGAAAATATAGAACCTTTTTTGTTTTTATAATCAAAACGCTGCTGGTGCCAAAAATGCTCCATTAACTTCTCCTGCAAATGTGCATAGACCAAATATACAAAAACAAACGTCATTTCATATATTTTTTTATAGAAAAAAAATATCTCTACAAAAGAAAAAATAAAAGGATTTGGCAGATCTATATGTATATAGGATCAATGAATAGTCCCAGCAAGAGGGAAAAATTTACAGGGTGGTAAAGGTTAAAAATTGGATATTTAAATAAATTAATAAATTAATGTTGAGTTTTAGTGAGGATTAAGGAATCAAAACTTCACCTCTTTGACTTCTGGAGGGTCATCAGGATGAGGAAGAGGGGGCTGATTTGGTGGAAATGAAGAACCACTATTGAAAGAATCCATTATTTGACTTATAATAATATTGAAAAAGAAAATTGCTTATTTCCGCTTCACTATTTCTCAGACTCAACAGGACACGTCCTTATAAATAAGGAGGAGGACTTCACCGGTCTTAGATTTTTCTTCTCTCACATGGATTAATATTTCTGAATGAAATTTTTACTTATATATATCTAAATGTAGTTTGTATTATTATTTTTATTAGGTATTCCAAAACTCTATCTCTTCTCTTATGTATAATCTATCAATTATTAGGGCAACGTTCCCTCTATAAACTATGGATCGGAGGGGAAAACAAAATGCGCATTGACTACGTGCGTAAATTGTGAGAGTTAAATGATACAGGAATTAATTCCTAGGTCAAAAGTAAACGGGAATTAATTGAGAGGTGTGGATACATTAATATTGTTCCGTTGATATTAAGAAATCAAAATACCACTAGTACATTTGTACAATTATACAATAATATTTGTCGTATAACATAAATACGTCCAACGTGTGTTATATATAAGACGTAATGTGTGTTATACGTACATGCGTTATATATATATAGCACACATTACGTCTTATGTATAGCACATGTTGGATGTTCGTTTGATATATTTTCGTTGTACGATAAGTATTATTGAATAAGTTGCTTGTTGCTTATCCAACAATTTATTATTATATATACAACTATATAATCTAAGATGAGTTTATTGTATTTTTATTGTATATGATAACACAAAGTTAAGTTATGCATAAATTTTCATTTAGGCTTTTTATTTAGAAGCATGCACACTCCATTTTAACCTCCGAAATGAAGAGATCAATGACTTAGTTTTAACATTGTAAAACAATCAAGTGTATGTACTTCTAGTTGAGTTCTGAAAATTTCGTACAACAATTTTGTAAAATTCATGAAAGGGAACATGTACAACACCATTTATTAAAGTGAGAGAAAATTGATGTGATGAGTATTAAATGATTGAGAGTAAATATTTATTGAAAGAGAAATATATTTACTGAAGTGAGAGAAAGACATACTATAGAGATTAGAGAATATTAATTCAAGTAAGAGAAGCAGTCAAAATATTATTAATGATCCAATAAATGGAAATTATGAAGTCATCACTCATAACTTGCCAAAGAAGTTGTCCAAATAAGATGCGTGACTTACTAACTTTCTTTCATAATATATGAACAACACAAATACATTTAACTAGTCAGTATTCAACGTGTAATATATATTATAAATAATATGTATCATATGTAATATTTGTTATGTATGATACACATTGTATGACCTATAACAATACTAATTGAATTTATTTCTATTGTTTAACGATCATTTCCCCTATCACATAAAGATGTGCACTACGTAAGTTTAACAAATCTCTTTACAAAATTATTTAGGGTTTTGTAGGGCATTTGTTAAAAATATATTTTTCTTCAAAATATATATTTTTATATTTTTTATATAATAGATCTATTACTGTTGTGCAATAGATCTATTACTTTATTAAAATTATTTACAAACTTATCATTTTAAATATTTTTAACAAATGTGCAAAACACTTTTCTTTCAACAATAGATTAATGTTATGTTCTTCTAGGTAGAGCAGCAGCTTGCAAGAGGCCTAACCTCTCCACGTGTGATGTGCTCATTCAAATTATTAGTATAGAAAGATGAATAGAAAAAAAGAGAAAAAAAATTTAGATAATATAAGTTATAAATAGTAGCTATTTTTTATTTTTTTTTATTTATTTTTATTTAGAGATAAAAAGGTAACTAATTTTTTAGGAATTTTTTTTAATTATATGTAATTAGAGCCTTGTCAGACACTTTAATTTATGTCTGTCAAGGTGTATTTTTATTTTTTTGTTGAGTATATTATTTTCTTTTATAAATTTTCTATAAAAAAAATAAAAAATAAAATAAATAGTAAAAAAATAACATAAAGGATCTAGAGGTAGAAAAAGAAAAAAAAATAGAGTGATTTATGTTTAAAGGTTGTTATCTTTTTCATTTATTTATTTTTGTAATTGTTTTAGTTTAACTTTTAGAACTCAAAAAATAACTATCTAAATGAGCGTGGACACCAAAAATATATATTTTTTAATCCTTTATATAATAGTATACATAATAGGTAATAGATAATAGATAATAGATAAAATCTTTTACCAAAAAAAAGATAATAGATAAAATTAGTACTACAACCTTTCAAATATTGAGTCACATAATTTTTTACATATATTTAAAATTAAAGGCTATATACTTTAAAATCGTTTGATATATCATAATTTTTGTTGTTGTATATATTATAAAATAAAAGACTATAGCCTTAGAAATATTGAATCACATTAATTTTTAGCATACAGTAGAAATTGAAGGTTATATACTTTGAAATGTGAGAATTTAAATTTTTTTTGCTTACACTATATATAAAATAAAGGCTATAGGCTTTAAAATTTTGAATCACATGAATTTTTTACATATAGTTGACATTGAAGGCTATATACTTTAAAATGTGAGATATCACAAATTTTTTGTTATATTATAAAATAAAGGTTATAGCCTTAGAAATATTGAATTACATGAATTTTTTCCATATAGTGGAAATTGAAGGCTATGTACTTTAAAATGTTAGTTTTCATAATTTTTTGTTGTATTATAAAATAAAGACTATAGCCTTTAAAATATTAAATCACATGAATTTTTCATATATAATAAAAATTGAAGGCTATATATATACTTTAAAATGTGATAATTCACAATTTTATGGTTGCATTATAAAATAAATAATATAGAGTTTAAAATAGTGATGAGTTACATATATTTTTTTCATATAGTATAAATTGAAGCTATATATATATTTTAAAATGTGAGATTTTACTATTTTTTTATACACTATAAAATTAATATTGCAATCTTTAAAATATTGAATCACATGAATTTTTTACGTATAGTTAAAATTGAAGGCTATATACTTTAAAATGTGAGTTATCTATATCTACTTATTAAAACAAGTAAACAACATCTACATCTATATAAAAATAAAAAATATTTTCACAAACCAAACACCACGTAATAAGTGTATGTTTAATTACACAAGAAAAATATTAGAAAATTACAACATTATTATAATAATGTGATATATATTTATCGTAATTTCAGGAGATTAAATATTCATGATTATTAGTTCTTCTCTCAATAAATGTGTTATTTGTTTTTACAGGGAATCAATCTGCTTACCATCTATCCAACAATTTATTTATCTTGTGTGAAGTGATATAGTTATAGAAAAATATTTGTAATATAACATAAATATATAACTAATATTCAATATGTGTTATGTGTTATACTCCGTCACTAAAAAACATAATTTTGGTAGATCGAAGAAACATGTTTACGATTTAATTTCACTTAAACATGACGGGTTAGTTTGAAAATAAATAAATAAATATATAAATAAAGGTAAATACTTGGGGCACAACAAAAAATCAGTCAAAATAGCCAATAGATTGTGCACTACATATATAATATAAAATACACCACGTATATTATATGTAGTGCACAACGTATATCATCTATTGTGCACAACATATATCACATATTGCAACATCATCTTTTTTTGCAACATGTTATATATGTTGTGCACATCATGTGCTATATGGTGTGCACAACATGTAATATTCGTTGTGTAATTTATAATATATACGATGTGCACAATTTGTTGGCTGTGTTGGCTATTTTTTGTTGTGCCTCTAGCATTTCTGATAAATAAATTGTGTGCTTTGTTGAAAATATAGAACCTTTCTTGCTTTTATAATCAAAACGCTGCTGGTGCCAAAAGTTCTCCATTAACATCTCCTACAAATGTGCATATATATACACCAAATATACAAAAACAAACGTCATTTCATATACTTTTATAGAAAAAAATATCTAGACAAAAGAAAAAATAAAAGGATTTAGTATCAATGAATAGTCCCAAGATATAGCAAGAGGGGAAAAATGTACAGGGTGGTAAAGGTTAAAAATTGGATATTTAAATTAATAAATTAATTAATGTTGAGTTTTAGTGAGGATTAAGGAATCAAAACTTCACCTCTTTGATTTCTGGAGTGTCATCAGGATGAGGAAGAGGGGGCTGATTTGGTGGAACCGAAGAACCACTATTGAAATAATCCATTATTTGACTTATAACAATATTGAACAAATTAAAATTGCTTATTTCTGCTTCACTATTTCTCAGACTCAACAGGACACGTCCTTATAAATAAGGAGGAGGACTTCACCTGTCTTATATTTTTCTTCTCTCACATGGATTAATATTTCTGAATGAAATTTTAAGACCGTAACGTTATTCTCTAACAGATGCTTATTTTTACTTATATATATTATCAATGTTTCCTGTACAATAGGAATAAATTCAACTATTATACAATGTTTGTTATATATTAGTGTGTCATATGTAACATGTGTTATACATATGACACATAACACACGTTGAATAGTTGTTAAATAGTATTACTGTTGTACAACAAACATTATTGTATTTGTATATATATGAACGAATGAGCTTGAGATTATATATATCTAAATGTTATTTTGTAATATTACTTTTGGTGCATTGACTATATTGTTAGACTACTTGTTAGAGTTAAATGATACAGCAATTATAATTCCTAGGTCAAAAGTAAACGGGAATTAATTGATAGGTGTAAATACGTTAATATTGTTCCGTTGATATTAAGAAATCAAAATTCGAGTAGTACATACATTTGTACAATTATCCACAAGAAAGCAAGAATTGTCATGTATATATAGTTTCTAACAAGTGTGTTTCTGGATATATATGATTTTGCATATGTGTTATAATCCTTATAGGAGATCAATTAAGCTGCTTGTTGCTTATCCAACAAATTATTATACAACTATATAATCTGATGATACAAAATTAAGTTATGCGTAGATATTCATTTAGGCTTTTAGAAGCTTAATTGCTTACTCCATTTTAACCTCCGAAATGAAGAAATCAATGACTTAGTTTTAACATCGTAAACACAATCAAGTGTATGTACTTCTAGTTGAGTTCAGAAAGTTTCGTACAACAATTTTCTAAAATTCATGAAAGGAAACAACACCATTTATTAAAGTGAAAGAAAATTGATGATGTGAGTATTAAACGATCGAGAGTAAATATTTATTGAAAGAGAAAGACATATAGAGAATAATCAAGTAGGAGAAGCAGTCAAAATATTAATGAATGCGGATAAATGAAAATTATGAAGTCACTCATAACTTGCCAAAGAAGTTGTTGTAGGGCTAAGAAATCTCTTTACAAAATTATTTATCCTTTTAAAAATCAATAACGTTAGTCGTACAACATAAATACGATTAACTAGTATCCAACGTATGCTATATACATAATATGAAACGTATGTTATACGTACATGTGTTGTACATATAGCACATATTCCATATTATATATAGAACATATTGCATATTAGTTTAACGTAATTCTATTGTAAGATAAACGTTACCGTTTAAAAATAGACAAATGTTATGTTCTTCTAAGTAGTGCAGCTTGCAAGAGGCCTAACGTGTGATGTGCTCATTCAAATCGGGCTGGGCTTCTTTAATTATTTATAACCATATAACGGGCCCCATCCAATTTGAACCCAATATTAGTGATACTAAAAAACAATCTTATAGTAAAAGTTATTTTATTATCTACCAAAAAAAAAGTTATTTTGTTATTCGAATAAAAAATTATGCCCAAAAAATAACTTTTTTACCTAATTGTTTTAGACTCTTAGTTGCTCATGGTTTTTATGAGATACTCATTCATTTCAAAATCTTCTTTTTTAATTTCGAAATTTTAATCACTTTTAAATTTCAATACATTTTTGTTTATCTTTTATAAATTTAAATTATATGTTGTATAAATATAAATATTAATAGAAATATTTTTATCTTTTACTTTTAATTTATAAAATAATAATACAAATCAATTAGTACTTTAATACATGTGTAAAAGATTACATTGACTTACTCATCACCTTAAAATGGAGGGAATAATTAATTCCCTTAAGATAAGACCATTAATGAGGTCATCTAAAATTATGATGAATAAAGTAGACAAGGAAGGAAATGGGAGAGAAAATATTGGTTTCCCTAAACCATATGTAAGACCTAAACACATGGCTAATCTCAAAGTCAAACCTCGAATTAATGACTAAACCCAATCTTAAACCTTCCCTCTCATCTCTTCCATTCCATTCCATTCCATAGCACACACGAAAATAAATAAATACTCCTCTCTCTATCTCTTTTCCTTTTCTTCTCTTGCACGCAATCCGCTAAAGTAATGGATCCACCGCCTGCCGCCACCTCTACCGGCGGAAAACTCCGCCTGATGTGCAGCTACGGCGGTCAAATCCTCCCCCGTCCACGAACCGACACCCTCTTCTACGCCGGCGGCGACACCCGCATCGTCTCATTCCACCGCCACGCCCTCACAACACTCTCCACCTTCTCCTCCCACCTCTCCTCCACACTCTCCGTCCATTCCCCCTTCCACCTCAAGTACCAGCTCCCTCACCTCCCTCTCGACTCCCTCGTCTCCATCTCCTCCGACGAAGACCTCAACCACCTCGTCGAAGAGCTCCACCGCCTCAACTCTACGCCCCACCGCATCAGATTGTTCCTATTCCCCGTTCATTCGGGTCGACCCGAGATCCGGCACCCCAAGACCGAAGCTTGGTTCTTCGATGCGCTCAAGAGCTCGAAGATTATGGAAGGTGAGGGTGGTGGTGCTGCTATTGTCGGCTCCAATAGCGAGTGCGGTGTTGGGTTTTTGTCCTCTGCGGCTGAGTCTATTGTTTTGGAGACGAGTTCCTCTTTTGGGTCAACTTCTTCCTCTGCTTCGTTGACCAATTTTCCTGCTCTGAGGGGTCAGGGCTGTGAGGACAACGACGCCGTTTTGAAGGATGGGAAAATTAAGTTAACCTCTTCAGATTCATTCCCTTGGTACTCCTCTTTATACACTTCCTTTTTCTCCTATGTTTTTTCGATTTCTGTTCTGTTTTTTTTTTTTTTTTTTTTTTTTTTTTTTGTGTTCAATCGTCGTTTATTCATTTGCTAGATATTTGGTTAGATTCAAGGGTAATGGTTGGATGATTCAAAGTAGTAAGAACCACTTATTCATTCAAAGGTTAAAACCAATACCAAATCATTGTCCAATATATATGATGGATACTACAGAACAGAACAAGTAGTAACATTTTCTTGCTTATTTGCTAGAATGACCAATTACTATACTATACTATTCTAAGGTGAATGCATTTGTTTTTATACTTGTTTTTGCATAACTGGTTGTGTTTTGTTTTGTTTCAGTGATAATACTGTTTCAGCTAGTACTGTGTCTTACCAGCAGAGTATACCTTACCAAGACCCTTTGGTTCATGTTTCCAAGGCTAGAGTCAGTGCTGAATCTATTGAACCAGAAAGTAGAATTGCATATATTCCCTCTGGGGTTGCGGCGAATAACATGAATATGGATGCAGGGTATGCCTCATTTCCGCAGTTTTATACACTGGAGAGCCAACATTTGCAGTTTGTACAAGCTCCCAACCATTTTTTCCCGGTTCACCCGAGTGGCGTGTTGCCAGTACCATCATCATGCCAGCCCATTTACCAGCAACCCCAGCCTTTGCAGCAGCATATGGTTTACTATCCTAATCAACCGCAGCCTATGTACCTCATGCCGATCGGGAACATGCCTGCCAATGGCATACCAGTAGCTGCCTCTGGCCAAGCTTCATTGAATCTAAATGCTTCCTTTGTGAATTGTCATGTTACTCATAACTCTGATGGGGGAGCCGGGTCTCATTTCGCCCCAAAGAATCACTTGACAGACAAAGTGACAACATCTTTTGCTCATGTACCTTACAATGGAAATCAGCAACCAGAAATGGATACTTATCCAATGAATCATCAATCTCAGAATGTATCTAACACTTCAAGGGAATCCCCCAAGTTTGGAAATGAAATGGATGATGACCTTGCTCGTGTTCAGATATACAAGTCTCAGCCGGCACCTCCCACATTGTCTTCGAAATACCAAACCATGTCGAATGCTACAACGAACCAGTTATCAGATGCTCTTGCTCAATTGCAGGTGGATAACCTCAAGCAACAGACAGAAACATCACAGCCCTTACAGTGATTTTTATCAAATGGAAGACACAGTTTTGGTAGAAGTTCTACAATGACTTTGAGTGTTACTTTTGTAATGTCTTATTTTCTTCACCCAGTGTTCAATATGTTTGGATCTTTTCCTATTACTTCGTGTTCTTTTTTACCTTCCACAAATGTCAAGTCCTATACAAGATTGGGTTTCATAGAAAAGAAGACATTCAATTTTCTTTGTAGTTCAGTGTTTATGGCCTCTAATCTTAATTGTTCTGTTATGACAAGGCTACAATAATTCTGATAAGTTTATTTTGTCCTTGTTTGGTATGCCTATACCCTCAATTGTTTATATTACTATTTATTATCTTAAAATATAGCATTCTTGGGTTTTGGCTCCTCAAAATTATCATAATTGAGTCTTCTAAACATTAACAATGCTCTCAAAAATCTTTCATTCATTCTAAATAGCACCAAAAATAATACATCAACATTCTGGTACAATTCCTAAAAAGAAAAAATCTTTGAGTAGCACAATCCTTTGTCTAGAATCACAATTCTTTACAAATTCTGCAATAATTACTGCAGTGTAGTGTAATATGACTAGTAGTGAGGAAAATCAAGGTTCCAAATTAAATGGAAATTAGATTAGATACTGTCATGGACATATCAAAGATGAAAAGCATATGAACCATAAGGCAATGGTACAAATATATCATAAGTTCTGTAATGTAGTTAAATGGCATTAATAGATATATAGATAAGTTTGCTTCAAACCTCAATGTTGTTAAATTGAAGCAAAGTTGCTGTCATGATGAACTTCTATTGTCCTTCTTTTTCTTGCCTTTAAAAAACTTTGTCAAATTTGGTAATACCTTCTTTTTCTTTTTGATGATGAAAGGGCTCACACGAGATGCTGGTGAAGCAGATTTTTGAAATTTTGATCCCTTGGAAGGAGTCAAACTTCCATTTGACTTTATGCTCTTCTGAGAAATGGATCTCTGCATGTTCCTAGATTCATTCCTTTCATATTTTCTTGGCCAGAAATTCTCCAAACCTTCAGTTATAATTACTCTTTTTGTCTCTTTGATTTCACTCTCTGCCATTTTAGTCCTCATAACTATTTCTTTCTCACTGGCCTTGAAAGCTTCAATCCATGCTCTAGCAGCATCAACTTTTTTATCAGCAATTTCATTTGCCTCAGCTGCATGATTAGTTAAGTACTCATATTCAAACCTTGATATAGTAATCATTGAACCATTATGTGTAGCTAATCCTCTCTTGGTATTTTCAGTAGCAGTTTTCAGCTCCTCTAAGGCTAAACTTTCTGATAACTTGATTTCTTCAAGCTCCTTCATGACACTTTGCAATCTTTCTCCAACCATGTCTTTCTCAAACTCTGCATTTTTTATCTCTTCTTTATAACTTTCAACCGCTTGATTCGCAAGCTCCTTTACTTTGTTCGCTGCCTCTATTTCTGAATTAAGCTTGTCAAGAGTATGCAATAAATCAAGGACTATTCGTGTCGCCTTTTCCTCTGCACCGACCAAATTTTCTAGCTTAGATTTTGCTCTCAAAATCTTGGAATTGAGTTTTTCAACTTTTGAACCGGATTTCGATTCTTCCTTTTTTAAGGAAACTATCTCAGCATTCACATGCTTCAGCTCATTCCTTATTACATCCATAGTCGCCATAAATCGAAAACCTTCCTTCCTAATCAAAGCTAAGTCTTTTTTTACTGACTCTATTTCTTCTCTTATAGTCTCTAGCACAAGTGAGTCTCTTGATTTCTCCCATTCTCCGAAACTACCTCCGGTACGCCCCATGCTCTCATGTCTTTGAACCATCTTCTCCATTTCCTTAACTAGCTTCAATTCATGCTGCAAGACATCAACATCAGACATTGTCATTGCTAATTTCATTTCAAGCTCTTTGGACTTATCTATCACTTGAACAGCCTCATTCAACCTCTTTCTTATCCTTGCCAATTCAAATAAGAACTCATTTGCTTCATTTTCTCTCTGAGCTTCAATGACTCTAACTTCATTCAACGCGTCGATCCTAGCCAATTCAACTAGCACTTGTTCTTCATTAACTTCCTCAATCTGCTTCCTCAGAAACTCTTCAATTCTTGAACAAGACACCATGATTAGTCTTGAGGCTTCAATTTCCTCCTCTGCTTCCAATTTCTCTCCCAAAACATCATCCACTTCAAGCTTAAGCCGGAACAATTTCCACTTAACATCTTCCAACTCTCTCATCACTTGTGAATACTCAAGACTATCATCATCATCACCCCTTCTTACCTTCCCCAAATTCTCTAATGATGTTAAATCTTTCATATGTTCCTTTGCCTTGTTTCTAGATTCCTCAATCATAGAACAAAGATCTTCCACTTCCTTTCTTGCATTGGAAAGTTCATGTTCTGCTTCTGATTTTGCAGATTCTGCAGCACTTCTTCTCTCCTTGTACAAATCAATATCCTTTCTTGCTTTCTTGAGCTCTCTTACTCTTGAAGATGGTTTCTGAAGAAGTAATAACATGTAAGAAAAATACACAAACACCATAATGGTCCATAAATTGCTTCTTATAGATAAAAATTTAATAAGAGAAACATACCTTGGATGAGAAATCCATATAGTAGTTTTCTTCAATTAAGGACTATTAACATCTGCAATCTTACCTCTATATAAGTTAATCCAATTCATATTCTATCACCAAATTAAACTCTTAGCCATCAAAATCTATGTATGATGCAATGAAGGTTTATCACTTTGGAGACATTAAAGCAGTGATGTAGGAAGAAACAGCATAAAGGTATATAGATAGCAATGCCTTACCTCAATGAGAATGTTGATTATACTGTTTAGCTCAAAAAATCAATTAATGTGTTGTGGTTGAGAAATTGTAATAAGCTCAAATGGAAAAAAACAAGAAACTATGTTAACTAGCTATTGTTGGACACATCACACATTGCTCCTTCTATCCTATTATTATTATTATTATCTTGAGTAACGCTAAATATATACAGTAAAATTAGCTATTATTAGTCATCAAATTCAATAGCTAGTTCAATTTTTTAAGACTATTAGTTTAACTTTTAAAATGTTGGATTAATGTATAATATTAATAGTTTTAAAAAGTTGAATTATTACATATAATACAAAAAAATATTTTTTAATTTTTTTTATTATTCTTACAGTTATTTCGTATTGTCCTCTTTTCTCAGTCTTTTTCAATATATTCTGTTCATTACAAGTGTCAAAAATCTCTCATAAAATATTTTTCTCATTGGATCGTTGATTCTTCATTTTCTTTGGACCACTAAACTTTCATCTACTTTGTTTGTCTATTTCATTTTCTTTATCGCATATAAAATGAAAAATATATGTTATGTAATTCGATGTATTATATTAATACACTTTTTTTTTTTGATCTAATATATTAATACACTTATATGTCCCTTTCTCTTGTTTAGTATTTTTTTTCCCCTCATTCTTCATTGTACATTCAAGAAAAAAGCCAATATTTTCTTGGTTTCTTATATTATTCTTACATCCAAGAGAGATTCCTTTTCTAATTCAACAAATTGAGAAGGGCCCATTAATCTTCGACCACATTCCCTGCTGATTCTTACCACAAAATTTTGATAACGATTTTCACACACTAGTACTATAGTATTTTTTTTTTATGTATATCTATAATCATTACTATCGGATCTCTAAATTCCACTATAAATCCTCGTTGAGGTTGGTGGTATGCTCTGGCCTTGCATGGGGTGTGCCTCCCTTAATCTAAACTTTTTTTTATCAAAAAAAAAAAAAAACTATCGGAACGCTTTAAAAAGTTACATATTTGCATTAACAATACAATTGGGATTTTAATTGCATTGATTAATTATGAATTTGTCTTGTGAATTTCTTGTGATATTTTTTTATAATTATTGCATTTACTAATTTATTATCAAAAGTACAAGAAATGAATATAAAGAATTAAGATACAAAAAATTGGATTTTGATTCGGTACCCAGGATACCCAACACATGTATATGTCATGAATTATAGATAAAATTAATTTAAAGTTTTTAAATTTATATAACTTGTAACATGTTAGGTAAGAAATCTTCAAAAATTAATTTAATTTATATTGATATTGTCTACCTTTATAAATTTATGAAAAAAAAACTCAATTCATAACTTGACGCTAGAGAGAGCATGTAGTATGCAAGAGAGAGATGAAGAAGAGGTGTGATTGGGAATGAGACGCTTCTAGGAAGGCTGCGACCGCGACCACTGTGCTCTGTCGGTACCAAATTATATTTACTTTAGCATATATTAATAGGTTAAACATACAATTGAGTACCAGTACCCAACAAAAATATTGGGTACCGAATAAATCCCCCAAAAATTATATATGTCTCATCAAACATAACCTTAGTAAAATATCTATATATGATCTTCCTCATAACTTATCTATTTACATATAATTGTTACATCAATAATGATGAGAGCCAAACATTTTAAATACTCCCTCCATTTTTTTTTAATTGTCCAATTTAGAGTTGCGTGCGTTTTTTTTTTTTAATTGTCCATTTCAAATTTTAAGACAACATTTATTATTTTTTTTCACTCTTACCCTTATTTAATACCCACTATCTCTATTAATTGAGGAGAGATACTCCCTCCGTCCACTTTTAATTGACGTTTTAGAGTATTGCACACTTATTAAGAAGGTGATGAAAACAAAAAAAATTCTATAGAAGTAAATGTACAATGACAAAATTATCCTTATAGTTTTTTGTGCAATAATAATTGTAAGAGATAAAAAGAGAGTGTATGTATGGATAAAACTGGAAAAAGATTGTAAATGTTTCATTGAAAATCTAAAATGACAAATAATAGTGGACAAATAAATTTCCTAGAAAGACAAATAAAAGTGGACAGAGGGAGTAATAACAAAGAAGTAAAGGGTAATTTAGTAAAACATATATACATTTTATTAACTTTAATACTCTACCAATCATTACCTAAATTCCCGCGCGCATTTAAAACTGGACAATTAAAAAAAAACGGAGGGAGTATCATTTTATATATATTCAGGTGTGTTATATGGTGGGAATGGCGAAATTGATGAAGGAAAAGTTTGCTTATTAGGTAATGTCATAAAATTATGGTTTGCAATAAGGCAATGATTGGTGTAAGAGAAGGAGAGGAACCGAGAAGCACGCAATTCCAAATATGAGAAAGAATTAGAGCTGAAAAAGCATAAACTTTTTGTTTCGTTGTTGTTTACTAATTTGATGGTAATGTTGTTTCTTCTTCTTTAATTTCCCCTTGGAGATCCGAGTAGGATCAGAGGAAGAGGAAAAAGACGAAAATGATGGATGTGGAGAGGTCGTCGCTATGCAACTGCGTGGTAAACTTTTTGTTGGAGGAGAACTACATCCTCACCGCGTTCGAGCTCCTCCACGAGCTCCTCGACGACGGCCACAACGATCTTGCCATTCGCCTTCAACAATACTTCTCCGATCCCTCACGTTTCCCTCCTCATCAAATCTCTCGCCTCAATTCTCTTCAATGCATGTTAATTTCACTCCTTAATTATCTTTATTTCTATATCTCTCTCTATATATATATGTTTATTTGTTCCATTATGTTTCTTATCGCGTAATTAAAAATGTGTATGATAATATAAATGGATATCTTGATGCACAAGTCTCCCATATGATTGCATAAATGTATGAAAAAATGATATTATTTTGATTACTACTGTTGCAAATATGCAAAATGCAGTGGCAGATCCTCAGACTCTACTACAAGAGAAAGAAGCAGCGGAAGGAAAGTTAGCTCTCACAGACTATGAGTTGCGTTTAGCACAAGAAGACATCGCAAAACTCAGAACTGATTTGGAGAACAAAACACAACACCTTGATCTACTAAATGGTGGTATCTTTCTTTTAATTTCCGTACTTTTCACTTTTGAATTTATAAATTCTATTTGTTTGTGTCCAATTAATGTCAATGATGCATTATCTATGCACATGATGACACTATAATATTGTAACTATATATTGCATGCTTCTATTCTTGATGCAGATTCACAGTCTAATAAAGGTGTTTCAGTAAATCACGACCAACAAATTCAAAAACAAAAAAGTGATACTACTTTATTCACTGATTTGGGTCCACTAAAAATTACTGAACGTAGAGATCTTAATTGTGCTGTGAAGGAATATTTGATTATTGCTGGTTATCGTCTTACTGCAATGACATTTTATGAAGAGGTAGAAATTGCTGATTCATTTGACATCTAACTAATAATGTTATGCAAGCAATGTTTAATTGGGAATGACTGTTCATGTAGGTTACAGATCAGAACTTGGATGTTCGACATAATACAAATGCAGTTACATCAGATGCATTGCGTCGTTATTATTATCATTATCTTTCATCAACTTCAGAGGCTGCTGAGGTGAATCATAACTGAATTAATTCTTTAATATCAATTTTGAATAGTCATTAAAGAAAGTTGAGTCACATACACATGAACTCATATGCAGGAAAAAATAGCCCTGCTTCGAGAAAATGAAACATTATTGAAAGAAAATCAGAGGCTGAATCAAGAAAAGGAGAACTTGTTGAAAGAAAAAAGTTTAGCAGATAGTCAAAGAGAAGCATTAACTAAATCCTTGGAGGCATTGCAAAATGATCTTAAAGATAAAGAAAACAAGGTAGGTCCTGTATATATGCTTTTAGAATATATATGTTGTTAATGATTATTCACATTTTTCTATTATTATAATACTAACTTTGAATTTTAGGCTCAAGTTTTGAAGCAGTCTTTGGAGAATCAGAAAAAGGAGATCCATGCTTGTAGAGCAAAGATTGCAAAGCTGAAATTGCGAATTCAAGGATCTGTGCCTTTGGATAAGTACAAGGAAGAAATTAAGAACTTGCATATGGAAGTTAGAAGATTGAAGGAAAAAAATCTTAGAGTTCCGGAAACCTTAAATTCTGTTGGTTCTGAGAATGATGAAATCATGGTTGAAGACAAAGTCATTGAGATTCACGAGGACAAAGGTTCAGTCTCTTACCCTGTTGATGTGGAACTCACACACAATGAAGATGTTGAATCATCAGTTGTTGAAACTCCTAATCATTATGCTGATAAACCTGAAGATGCATTTGATGCATTATTTACTCCTAGAGATGCAGATGGTGCCTTTGAAAATATTGAAATTTTCTCTGAACAAAATGTTGGCAATCATGAAGAGGATGACATATTCCAAGTAAAATCAGACAATGTAAAAGAAGAAGCAATATCTCAGAAGACGGCAAGTCTATTTTGCTCTTGCATGAGGAAATCCTCATACATCACCTATCATATTTCGGTTTTCCCTAATTTTTTTTTATCTATTTTACTTTATCATCCAATAATGTATTGTAACATTATTAGCAAATATTGATCGTGATAACAACCATATCAGATATGAAACTCTTTTAATGTTTAAAGTTACAATAACCATAGAGATTTACGATGCCTATATCATAATGAAAACGATTTATTTTTGTTCTTATATATGTTTTGTTCTTTGACAGATATCAATAATCATTCAGATACTTGCAGATGTTTTGCCTAAAATTGTTCCCTATGTCTTGATCAACCATCGTGAGGTTTGCTACTCTCTAATTTTATCAATACCAGTACAATGTTAACATAGGTTTAAGTAGTTTCGTTTGGTTGCAGGAACTCGTTCCTCTAATCATGTGTGCAATTGAACACCACCCGGATAGCAGTACCCGCGATTCTTTGACTCACACATTGTTCAACTTAATCAAGCGCCCTGATGAACAACAGAGAAGAATAATAATGGATGTAAGTTAGTTACATTGATTTTCTTAAGTTTCTTTGAAAACTCTTATCTTGGATTAAATTGGCTACATTGGTTTTCTTAAGTTTCTTTGAAAACTCTAATCTTGAATGCAACTATGATCATTTCTTCAGGCATGTGTCAGCCTTGCAAAGAATGTGGGAGAGATGAGAACAGAAACAGAATTGCTTCCTCAATGTTGGGAACAAGTATATATTTCGACCTTAAACTTTCAACTTATTCTCTTTGTTGTTCTGACAAAGAATAATAATTATCAAAATTTTTTGGTGTTGTGGATTTTAGATAAATCACATGTATGAGGAGCGAAGGTTGCTTGTTGCTCAATCATGTGGAGAGCTAGCAAAATTTGTGCGACCTGAGATTCGAGATTCTCTTATTTTATCCATCATGCAACAACTAATAGAAGATTCTACCATAGTTGTTCGAGAGGCAGCGGCTCGTAATCTAGCTATGTTGCTTCCATTGTTCCTGAACATGGATAAATATTTCAAGGTCAGCCTCACTATATATGCTTCGAGGCAATCATGGAGAAGATATCATACTGCAATGTAAGCTTTGGAATAGGTTGAAGAGATGGTCTAAAAGGATGGAGCCTTTTATTACCCTTATTACATATAATATGACAACTTTTAAATTAAAAGAAACCTTATTTACAATGAATGAAGATAAATTAGTTTCTCCAATTCTTTGTTTTTTCATTTATTGTTAGGTGGAGGAGTTGATGTTCCAATTAATATATGATCCTTCAGGAGTTGTGGTGGAAACTACTCTCAAGGAATTAGTTCATGCAGTTATAAAATGGGGAAACAAATTAGACCATGTTTTGAGAGTTTTACTCTCTCATATTCTTAGTTCTGCTCAGGTATTTTTGTATTTCTTTGTGGTTTTTTGTATAGTTAGGACATCATCCTTGTTGGGATTCATATTTTGAGCGAAATTTTTTATCCCCCAAAATTGTAGCATTGCCCTCCGATTTCTGCAGTTGAAGGCTCTGTTGATTCACAATTGCATGTCTTAGGGGAAAGAGAGAGGTGGAACATTGATGTTTTGTTGAGAATGTTGGTGGAATTGCTACCTATGGTGTACCATAAAGCAATTGAGACCTGCCCTTTTACGTCCACCTCAGAAACTAAGCAAGTTGTGTTCTCTACCACATTGCTTGAATCATATGGAAGGTAAGCTTAGTACAAAATGTTGTCTTTGTAAATAAGACCATTAGGAACTGACATTTGTCGCAATTGTTGCTCTAGTTATAGATACCATACAACAACAATAAGATTGCCACATTTGTAATTTTGAACCACACTTTAAAACCATCATTACTCTATATGCATTGCAGTGATACATAGGTAGGAACATAAATTGTACATGACTACAGTGTCTATGTTGCTACTTATATTGAATAGTTTCCACCACTTCTGCTAGGGGACGCGTCGAATGGGATGAATTCGAATGGATGCATGTTGAGTGCTTCCCCAAATTGATACAACTGGCTTGCTTGTTACCACGGAAAGAAGATAACTTGAGGAGCCGAATTTCAAAGGTCACTAGTATACCTTTTCTGGTTTTTTTAAACTTATGGTTTTGTATATGTTCAACAACTTAAACAACTGAGTGATTTTTTACCAATGTAATTGCAGTTTCTATTATCTGTTTCTGAAACGTTTGGGGATCCCTATATGACATGCATAATGCTACCTGTATTTTTAACAGCAGTTGGGAATCATGCTGATTTGACATACTTTCCGAGTGCTATTCATTCTAGAATTAAAGGTAAATGGTAAATGGTTTTTTATTGTTCATATGAAACTTGTTACACCATTGCTTTATAGTTTTACAATTGGCATTTAGGTTTAAGGCCAAGATCTGTTCTTACTGAGAGACTCTCTTCATCGTGTGTTCTACCGCTTCTGTTGGCTGGTGTTTTGGGTGCTCCCAAAAGACGTGATCAATTATCAGAGTACTTGAGACATCTTCTTCTAGAAGAAGACAATTCCAAGGACAATCCATCAACCAAGCACACTCCTGAGATTATCAATGCTGTTCGCTTCATTTGGTTTGTGAATTTGAACAACAATGTCATATGGCTAGAATATCTGTTAGAATATTATCTTCCAGAATAATGTGTCATGGTTATTATATAGAATAACGAAAATAAGAAATTATTAAACATAGCATTTTTCATGCTTAAATCCTTAAAGTGGATAGTTTTTTCGCTTGTAAGAATCATGAGCTTTGTTTTGGTGCAGCATATATGAAGAAAATCATGCTATGATATTTAATATAATATGGGACATGGTTGTTAGCTCAAGTGTTGAAATAAAAACAACTGTTGCAATGCTTCTGAAAGTTATTGTAAGCCTACCCTTTTTGTCTTAGTTTCTAGCTAGTTATATCTCTCATCATATGAATGCTGAAAACTAACAAAAAGGGTGTCTTCAATAATAGGTGCCATATGTTGATGCAAAGGTTGCTTCAACTCATGTATTGCCTGCACTAGTTACCCTTGGATCTGACCAAAACACCAATGTGAAGTGTGCGAGCATCATTGCTTTTGGTGTTGTCGCTCAACACTTCAAAAATGATATGGTATATGTTGATAACATGTTTCTGTTTGATAAAGTTAGTGTTATTGATGTTACACACTTCACATTCCTGAACAAATTGATATATATTGCAGATAGTTGACAAGATACGTGTTCAAATGGGCGCTTTTCTTGAAGATGGATCACATGAAGCCATTATTGCTGTCATTCATGCTTTGGTGATTGCAGTGCCCCACACAACAGAACGCCTTAGAGATTATATCCTTAAAATCCTTTTGAAGTCTATTATATTTTTCTGTTGGTTTATCTTCAAGGTCTCTTTAATTCTGCAATCTACATTTCTTTAACTTGAAGTTACATCTTTTGGCCAAGATTGCTCAACTCACGGCCATTCCATCTGTTGCATCAATAGATTTGGTGTATCGGAGAGAGCGAGCCAATGCATTTTGCGAGGCTATTCGTGCTCTGGATGCAACAGGTCTACTCAACTAAATCTATTAATTAATCCCACAACTAAAGCTAGATTAGTTGAAATATATAAAAATATAAAGTGGTTAGTCTTATCAAAACTCTAGATTTGCAACATTAGATATGAAAATCACGTTTAATTTCATAGACTATTAATCTCACATAAAAGTACTGATAATAATTCTTCTTGCAGATCTTGCTGCAACTAGTGTTAGGGAGTTCCTTTTACCTGCTATACAGAACCTTTTGAGAGACTTGGATGCACTTGATCCAGCACACAAAGAAGCACTTGAGATTATAATGAAGGAGAGGTCAGGGGCAATCAAGCCCTTTGGTGCTCATCACGCGCGTGCATCATCGATCGGAAACTTCTTCGGCGATAGTGGCTTGCGCAACAAGAAAGAAGAAACACAAGCAACAAAGAAGTCAGAAATGGTTATGTCACCTAGGTCTGCGTCAATAGATGACACTAGATTTAAGCGCATCATGATGGGTCATTTTGGTGAGATACTTCGTGGTGCCAAAACTAACTCAAAAGAGGAGACTTAGAATCCTTAAGGTGTTCTATACAATGGAAAGATAATTTTTGTTCCCTAAATATACACAAATTGTTTTTTGAATGAAAAATTCTTCCCCTTTGAATCCTTTGACAGTGATTAATCCCTTGCTCTTCTACAAGAATGTATTTAGTACCTGGGTGAATTCTATGAGCAATTTTCTCCTTGTTTTTTACTCATAACAAACACATAATAAGATTGAAAATATTGATAAAAGTAGAAGTTTTGTTGATTTTTCCCCTTTTCTTATTGTCATTCAATAAATATGTTTAATTGGTGATGGAGGGTATAGAGACATTGAGAGGTGGAAAGAACATAAATGCAAAAGGATTCAAAAAGCTATAAATAAATGTAAATGGAAAAGTTTCGAATGAATAAAATTATCAAGTTATAAAAAATTGGCTAAAAACATTATTGTATATTACTCTTTATATATATATTACAAAATATATGAGACTAACCTCTTACTTTTTCTTTTAATTCTCTAATTCTGTATCATTCCTCTAAACATTAGTATTTACAACAAACATTCCTCCCATAAATTCATACTTCACCGAAAATGAACACATGCTTTTAGTATCTTACCGCCAGAATAGAACCCAGGATGTCAGCAACTTCCATTTTTTCCTATGTTATAAAAAATAAGATCCTCCTGTCATCAGCAGCGTTTGTAGTCCAACGGTTAGGATAATTGCCTTCCAAGCAATAGACCCGGGTTCGACTCCCGGCAAACGCATTCTTTTATTTTATAAAAGAGAATTGCTATATGTAATGTTGTCTTGCACTATTTAATTGTTGACATAAAAGCATAGTACAAGTGTATAACTGCTCTTTTAAAACTTAAGTCTTCTCTCTTCCATTATAATTAATCTATATATTTATTCGGCCCTACTACATGCATGTACATCAATATATAGATTCATCAATCATATTATGCTATTTTGGGCTCACTATTTTAAATAAAAACCAACAAACGAACTTACACATATCACTCACCCTCCAATTGGAATAATATCTGACAGATAAAAATTCGATGTACGCCTATATATCATTTCTCTATATTTATTTGTCAAAAGATAAATGATGCACAGAGCAGAAAATTTGTCAGTATATTGATTAAAATCGTCAAATCATGCTTAAAGAATACGTTTGCAATAATTTTGCATAAATACTGTTAAGACGGTGGCTTGCTTTTCTTTATCTAGCATCCAAGAGACTAGTGATTTCAATTGTCAATAATTAAAATATATTAATGCTAAGGTACATTCTATTTCTTCATAATGCTGCAAAAAGGTGAAACACATGCTCAATTTTATTATTTCTAGTCAAAGAATGCTGCTTCTAATACATTCAACGGTATTTACAGCCCTTGGCAGCATATGCATTACAATACAAACAATAATGTTGGTCGTACAACAGAAATATGTCCAACAAGTATTCAACGTGTGTTATTCATGATATGGAATGTGTGCTATATGTATATCATACGTACGTATAGCACACATTTCATATCATGAATAACACATGTTGGATACGAGTTGGACATCTCGTTGTACGACAAGTATTATTGCAATACAAATGATGTCAATAATATTACAAACATGTTGCATGCCTTGATGGATACATCACATAAGATTCACATACATCTTCATATTCTAGTTCTCAGATATTATGGTAGCTAGAAGATTGAATAATAATGTGATACATGTGGATGCACATATAATGTGTGTACATGAATTTTGAGTTTAATTTTGAATATACATACAACTATATCATAAAAATAATACAACATAACCGCGCATCCACAATTTAACTTCTGTAATGTTTGTCGTACAACAGAAATACGCTTAACTAGTATCCAACGTGTATATACATAATACGTAATGTGTGTCATATGTATAGTACACGTACATATATAGCACATACACATTCCGTACATATTGAATACTAGTTTGACGTATTTATGTTTACGGCAAACATTATTGATTAAACTTATTATTCTTGACATACATATATAGCTAGAATAAGGTAATTGACATGTATATAATTAATACCATGTGGGCTTCATGATAATAATAAGTAAGTAATATATATAATAATATTAAGTAGAATCCTTGTAGGATGGAAATGGAAATTGGCCTGACTCAATGAGGTTAAGGTCGGCGAGAAGGAGGTCATAGTGCTTCTTGACTTGTTCGGGAGTTTTTCCAGCAACAGCCTTAGCAATATTGTTCCATCGGTCTGGAGTGTCCTTGTCATAAGTTGCTAAAGCTCTTTCAAAAGCCTTGTTTTCCTCAGCTGTCCATGTTGTAGTAGTACAAGACATTGCTAGCTGACAAACCACAGAATATATATGAATTATAGTTTGAAGAGTTTGCTTGCATGAAGAGGGGTGAGGCAGTTGCTGCGCCTTTTATAAGCAGGAGGCGATCGAGAAGTTCAAGTCAATAATAATCATGAAAAATTCCAATGATTTGTTTTGTTAGGAACCACATATATATAGCAAACGAGGGACTACCCAAAAAATAAATTAATTAATAAATAAAAGCCATGTTGAAGAATCTATTGGTCCGGAATAATTCATACAGATAATTTGGAAAATAACATCTTTTCCGGCCAATCAGTGAACAAAATCCATTTAACATTTTATGACCCAAATAGCATTTTAATCATGAGTATATTTTTAATGGGCCGGGTAATTGTGGCCCAAATTCCTATTTGTTGGCTGATTTGACTAATTTTTTTGTTATACCTCTAGCAATGCTCGTACACATTAAATGCTTGGGGAACAACATTTTTCTCGCCAAAACAGCCAACAAAGTCATTTTAACACTTTTGGCCCAAATAACATTATTAACCATGTGTATTTTTTAACACAAATGCTTAAGGAACAATATTTTTCCGGCCAAAACCGCCAACAAAGTCCATTTACCACTTTTGACCCAAATAGTATTATTAATCATGTGTATTTTTTCAATGGGCTGAGTGATTTAGGCCCAATTTCGCATTGTTAGCTGTTTTGGCTGGTTTTTTGTTGTGTCTCTAGCAATGCTCATTTTTTAAATAGACTGAGCGATTTAGGTCCAATTTCCTCGTCGGCTGTTTTAGTTGATTTTTTGTTGTATCTCTAACCATACTCTATTATACATAACTGATGATATAGAATGTGCACGATATATACGTTGCACATATTATAATATATATTTCCCGTTCTTCCTTGATAGAACATGTGATTTCACATCCTCTAACTTGGATTCTTATATTTATTCTACATAAGTAGTATTACAAGAAAAAGTAGAATAAATAATTATCAGAAAAGTGACGTACCTCTAACTGCATGCAAAACGCTACTACTCTAATGCTCAAACAAAACGATAGATAAGATTATTTTTACCTTAGCTTGTGGCAAATCCATCTAACATTTATTTTTTTTTTAAGTATGAATTATAGTGATACTAAATGTACCATGAAAAATCAGTCAAACCAGCCAATAAATAAGATTTTGGACTATAATTACTTGGTCCATTACAATTTCAATGATTATTTGGACCCAAATCAAAGCCAAAATGGACTCATTGACTACATTGGCCGATTTCTCATTATACGTCTAGAATTATTGTTATTGAAAATCTATATAATGAAATATTTAATTGAGGAGATTCTATCATAACTCAAGTATGTAGGGACTGGGATTTGCTCTTCTTCAATTTCAATAGGAATGAACCCGTCCATATATATCGTCATATATTATGAAAGATCCCTTTATTACTTAGTGTAGGCGTGATTTAAGAAGATGTATGTGATCGTTCTTTCATTTATTTTTAATAGGGCGTGATTATATTGTTATAATAATATGATATCATCAATATTGAAGCTAAGATTCCTCTCTACTTAGCTTTTATTTTTTTGTTTCTTGCATTTCTCATTCTTATCTGTATGATTTTGAAAATAATTAAGATATTTGACAATGACTGAGCCTAGATGGCGAGCGAGATGTGTAAAGGTTATAAAATGTAATAAGTGCCTATGCATGCCTTCTTGTTTCAACTTGAGCACCATTCATCACTTGTGGGTACGTATATATAATATGCGTATCACTTGCAAATATTAAATGCTTATTTTCCAAGATTTCATGCATCTTTCCATCTTGATATTATACGAAGAAATGTTAAGTGAACAATGGATAATCAGTCAAATCAATCTATTAGACAATTTTTTATCCAAAAAAATTATCTCTAAGTAGTTAGTTTTTAGTGGGCTGAAATATTTGTGATCCAAAATTTCTTTATGGACTGGTTTTTACTGTTTTTTTATTGTACAAATAGCAACACTTTATTATATATATATGTATGTAATGTCACACTTACGTTATTAAATCCGTCAACATCCATTAATCATTATATTTAATAATTTAACTTTTAAAATGTTAGATTGATATATAATATTTAAAGTTAGATAATTAATAGCTTTAAAAAATTAAATTATTAATGTCCTGATTTTTCTGTATGAATCATTTCTCAATATATATATATTTTTAATAATATTAAGTGAACCATGAAAAATCAGTCCATACAGTCAATGGGCCTATTTTGACTTTGGTTTTGGCCCAAATAATCATTAAGATTGTAATAGGCTGAGTAATTATGGCCCAAAATCTCATTTATTGGCTGGTTGGGCTGGTTTTGTATTATTCATTTACCATCACCCATATATTCTTGTTATCATTTTAATTTTATAGGCCACAATTGTTATTCGAGCCAATTAACAACTATCCCCAGAAGGAATATTTATGCTTTTAAAAAAGGCGAAAGTACTATACATTCTTTTATTTTTTATTTTAGTCAAGAAAATAACTTATTACGTACATGCTACCAGTTTCTGATATTATGCATCATATATATTATTTCAGATCGCCATGGTGGTGTAATATGCACCATGGATTTAGAGTAGCCAGCAATTGGAGAATTATATATATATATATATATATATAGGGGACATATCAAGTGAAAAGGTTGAAAGTGAGAGGAATAAATATAAATCATTGGATTTTATTTGGATGGTCAAGATTAGATCATAGAGTCATGTGACTTTTTTAAGTGATCATGTGACATTTTAAAATCTTTTAATCTTGACCATCCATGGATGATTTTATGGTCAAGATTTACTCCTCTCACTCTCATATAACTTTAGCATTCTTACTAGAATAAATTTGGACCATCATATTAAATTACTTTAATGATTAGTGATTATGTGAATAAAATGATAATTTATCTGTTACGTGTGATAAAATTTATGGGCATTAATATTCATTAGTTATAATGTGATTATAAAAAAATTATATATATTCATTTTAAGATCAATGAAGTTAATTAGCAAATCACAATTCTTAATTATAGAATAAGTATTAATATTATCAAAGAAAAATGATGTTGCTACTTATATGGTGTGTGCATTATACAATATATGACGTGCATAATACTTTCAATATTTTGACTATAATTTTGTTGTATATCTAGCAATACTATTTTTCAATTATATCTGTGATTAATCAAATTAGTAAAAATAAAAAAATATCAAATGTGAATCTAGTATATTTGTAAGTTGCAAGAAGGTGGTCCTTGTGAGTACAAATTGTATACGGATATATTCTTCCAACTTAACTGGAAAAGCAAGACGATCCTTTTCAGTTGCCCTTATCTTTTTTGCATTATTACAAATTAAAGCATGGAAGGGAACTAGCTAGGAATCACCAACTTTAATTTGTGGAACAGACAATGAGAGAAGAAGCAGAATCCAGCTTGCAGCATTATGTAGCTAGCTAGACTGGTCCTAACTCCTAATGCAAGCATAATGCTGTGATATACACTCTTTCGAGGAATATTTGTTATTTGAGCGAATATGTATGTTTAAAAATATCAAAATGAGCCTATTCATGGTGTCCTTTTAAAAAAATAAAAAATAAAAAGGAATTAATGTCATTGTTCATAGATATTACTTTAAGAGCTATTTTTTTTATAAATAACATGATGAGTTTACATGACCAAGAGAGATAACTCATGATAGAAATTAAAACTCCTAAGAGAGGTCTTATTAAAAAACTCTACATCTAAATAGAGAAAAAGAATACTCACGTTATGGAAAATCAAAGTCAAAGCTAAAATAGTAACCATATTACAGCCTACAACAAAGTCACATGCATGGCTAATAAGAATATTGGTTATGCTATTATTTATCTAACAAGAGTAATCATTGACACAAAAGCTGAGAAAGGTTCGTATAATTAACATAATTATTTAATGTGATCTAATTAGTACTTTATACAATAGTAGTACTACATGTACATATGTACATGCACACATTCATCAATCATCCATTAAATATTATGTGATTTGTGGATCCACCATTTAAAACAAAAACTTAAATTCGCATACATATCCCTCACTCTTTAATGGTAACAACCTCTTATGAATGCTTGATAGATGAAATGCTGATGTACGTCAATCATTTTCCGGTATTTTTTTTTTTTTTGAATATTTTCCGGTACTTTATATAGCTACTTTTATCAACATCCACTCTGTGAATAGCTGCCACGATTCCGATACGCAAAACTTAGCTAATAAAAAATAACTCCAAACATGGACACGAGAGACTAGGCCCGTATAAATCACAAAAAAAGCTAAGCCCAATAATGATCTTTGACAAAAATATCAGCTCCTCTTTTTCATATCTCATTTTTTGTAACTCAATTATGATTGGGTTTTTAGGTTTTAGTCAAGTTGATTAGACTCCAAGCAACCCAAAATAAAACTGTGTCCAAAGAGAAAAGAAAAAAAAAGAGAAAGCCCAAACCTCCAAGTAACCTGTTGTTATAATGTGATCAATTCAGGTTGACTATTATGATGCAAAGTCTCAATATTTTGATGGGGTGGCATACATGTTTTATTAATTTAAGTGGTTAAGACCACAATAATATTCTAAGCATATTAATTTAACATATAAGAACATTCACGAAAAACATATGTTATAGTCCTTATAAAACACATCTTTTATCTAATAGAAAGTATACATAAATATATATAATCAACACATAATTTTATTCATGAAAAGTACACATCAACTTATAAAAATCATACACAAATAAATATACTCAAATTGTATAAAAGTATGATTTGATGAATGTATTTTTATTATACTTTGTAATTTTATTATTATTTAAAACATGACAGAGACTAATTGAAAAGAACATGGCAACAAGATTTGTGAGGCCTATGACACGATTGCACATAGCCATCAATAGATAGCATACTAGCTATAACAGTAAAAACAGTTTAGTTTGCAGTTGATTGCTCCAATATATAATCCCATGACGTTAGTTAGGTTGGTTCATTCCCAATATATGCTACTACGAGTAGTAACTAACTCAACTGAACTGATGGATGGTATGAAAAGTTGAAGTTGAAGCCTCCCCCGAGTAACACTATCCCAAATAATGCCTTCCTTCATCTAAACCATTTCATTTTCTCGATCTATCTTCACTAATAATTCTCAATATATGAATGTGGTTATTAGTAGTATACTTTTTCTTGTTTTTCTGTTTTATGTTTGTTTCCCCAGAATGATGGCAGGCAGGCTAGCTAGCTGTTATTGCATTGTTTTCAGTAGCTGCTATATATATATATATATATATGCTATGGACTGCCTCATTGCTACCTCTTCATGCTCTGCCTGCCTCCAACCTTCCCTGAGTACCACCTTCCCTTACATCATTCATCATTATGCGCCACCCCCATTAATTTATTAATTAACTAATGAGTGTCAATCTATAATGCAAAAATCAATCAAATCGTCAATAATAAAATTTAGGTATAATTATTTATATATTAAAATTTTAATGATTATTTAGAAAAAAAATGAAAAATAAAAATATACTCATTAATAGTATCGAATATTTTACTATTATACATTAAGCATTATTGTTAATTAATTAGTATTATTTGAGAGAGAGTGTTATTAACATTATTGAAATAATTAAAGTACTTTATTCATGAGCTTCTTATATCTTGTAAAGTATATATCTTTTGAATATTTTTTAATTACGAAGAATAGTGAATAAAAGTTTTGATATATGTTTTTCCTTCTGCCCTCTTCTTCAATGCTTCAACACGTTCTTCACTAATTATTTTTACTTAAAGAATAAAATACATCTTAAGTATATTAATTTTTTAATATATAAAAAAATTAAAATAATTATTATTATAAAATGGATGAGTAGTTCTTATATTTTAACAATAGGTAGACCACTAGCTACTTGTGAGCGTTGTGGCTCTGATCAAAAGAAGTTTAAAATCATCTAGACCATACAATTGCAACTAATAACCCAACCATAATTGAGGTTAGTTGATTGGGATTAATAAAAAAAGAATTTGAATTATCTCAGCCCCACCGAACTACTCCTACTAAATAAAAATGTAGCCCTATTTTTGTGATCGTGATTACATTAATTGGCTCACACACACATATATGTACACGTGTGTCATGTGTGTCTATAATACTAAGTAGTATGATTTTGGTAGTAGTTCAAACTCACAAGGGTAATAATTCTTGATTAATTTATATTAATAAAATTTTAAAAATATTTCTATTAATAATATTCATATTTTATCCAATATTAAAAATATAAATTAAAATTTTTGGAGAATAAAATATAAAAAATAAGATAAGAGTAGCTAGCATTGAAAATTAAAAAATAACTTATATTTTGAAATAAAAGAAATAAAAAAGACTTATATTTTAAAATAGAGAACGTACTAATATTTATCTAAATTTAAGCATTAAAAGTAAAAATAAGATAAAAAATGTTGAATAATATTGTATAAAAATTAAGTGTTTACATAAATTAAGAGACCAAAGATATTTTCAAAAAATAAAATAAATTAAAAATCAAATAAATCTGCCCCTTTCTTTGGAGTTAAAGAATAAAAAAAAATCATAAAGAATAATAGTATATAGACATTTTAAATTAACATTTGAAAGGTATAATTCATAATTAATAATAGATAAAGAATCAAAATATTAAAATAAAAACATGACAAAGTTTAAAAGTAAGAAATAGATATTAAAAAGTGATTGATATGATACCTCCCCTGGATGCGGCTATTGGAAAAAGTTAAGATCGATCCTCCTGGAAATGTTTCCTTGCTTTCCTCTACTGTACACTCCCTTCCCTTCCAACCTCACTACCCATTGTCTCCCTAAAAGTCAACACCTACCTGAACCCAGCAAGTGGCTTAATAAATAATAATAATAAATAGATGAGTTAAAAAGGGTGAAGATATGTCACACCTTATTAGAAGACTGAACTTGAATTCTTTAAAAAAAGTATTTCAAGAAAACAAGTGACAAATTAAATAACTTGAAATAATCAAGATGTCTTTCGTATATCACGTTTTTAGTTAAACTTCAACAATTTTGGAGTATGATTATTATTACCCCAAGTTTACCACAATTTGTCACTAGGGGTGGACGTGAGTCGAGCCAGCTTGTGAGCGAGCTCAAGCTCAACTCATTTATGGTTCGATTATTTGAGCTCGTGAACATATGAGCTGAGCTTGAGCTTCAATTTAAACTCGATTAATAAACGAGTCGAGCTTGAGATTTACCCAGCTCGACTCATTAGCTGATGATAAGTTGGTTCGATAAATTATATATAATAAATAAATATGATAATTAATAATAAGAATTTTATAATAATTATTAATTAAATAAAATATTAATTCAACCAAAAATATAAAAAATTGATAAATCTTTATTTACAAATTTTTTTTAAATTTTGTTTACTCAAAATCAAGTTGAAATTGTGCTAATCGAGCTGGCTCGTCGAGCTCGACCTCAGATTATAGCTCGTTTATTAACAGCCGAGCTCGAGCTTCACTCAGCTCGACTGAGCTCGACTCACGTCCACCCCTGTTTGCCACACATGCAAGTAGTATAGTTGAAAAAACTTATAGATTCAAATACATATAAATGCATGAATAAAAAATGGAATGGAAATGGATAAAGTTATTGCGTAGGCAATGACATGGCAAGTAGATTGAAGTAGTGCTAGAGTGAGCCAAAGAGACTTATTCCTAATTTTGCAATACATGTCTAGATGCATGCCCATATCCTAGTTGGAATTAAAATATCTAAATTTTATATTTAGGTTTTTTTAACAAGTGTTCCGATTATATTTGTTAACAAGATCAAACATTTATATTTAGATTTTTGTTAACAACCATCTCAATATATTTGTTAAGATAATAAAATAGAAAAATTTTAGGATTTAGTTTTAATTTAGGCCCCACCGTGGGGCATAAGCGCCTTCTTACTATACCCATATGTGAGGCGCCGTATAGCCAACAATGTAAAACTTTTTTACTATGTCATCCAATCATATATTGTCACGTCAGCTATGATTGTGTTTTCTCTTTTTTACTATCTTAAAAGTCATGTAAACTGAGTGTTTTGATTAGACAACAATGTAAAATATCTTTACAGAATCAATGCATCAAAATTAAATTCAAAATTTTATCTTAAAAATATCCATTTCAATATTTTTTATGTATTAAATCTATCATAATATTTTAAATTAATCTAAATTTTTTTATTTGTAGTATAGAGTTGTTAAAATATTCAGCAAGCAAAACCCTAACTAAAAGCTTGTGTGTGTCCCTACGAGTGTGGGAAATTAAATTTGGATAAGTGCTCCACCAAATGAGACCGGGGTTTCCTCCTCCATATCACAATCAGAATCCCAGTTTCGAGTTTGACCCGTCTTCAATTCCACCTACCTTTCCTTATTTCCCAATCACTACCCACGTGTCTTGCATGACACTTTTACTCGATTAACACATTTAATGCATGCTTTTTTTTAAATATTTTCAATAATTTAATTTTAATTTTTTATTTTGCTTTCAACCATTTTCAATAAAAAAAAAATGATGATGATAGTTCTAGAGCAATATATTAAACATGTTTTAGAATTTTGTAATTTGTTTTGTATTTTTCAATAATCTTACAAATCAGTATTTTTAAAAGAATTCAGCTCGTAATTTGTCTCAATTAGATGCAAATTTTGAGAATCGTTTACTATATATAACAAAAAATTTGTGTTATATAGAGTATGTGACATATTTAAATGTGATCTCGTACTTTAAGGTGTAAATTCATTGAGGTGAAGACTGATAGTTTTTCTTTTTGTTTTTTACAAATAAAAAATCCGATGTGTATCATTTAACGTAACATGAAGAAGCACGTTTGATTTATAATTTGCACTCCAGTAAGCATGAATATGCTCCGTGCATTTCTCTTAATTATATATTTCACTTTAATATATCTAATTAAAATACTTTTGAATTATTTCTAAAAAATATCGGTATCAATTTATTACGATAATCACAATCATTGATTGAGGATAATATCACATAAATATAGAAAAAAAATCATCAATTTAAGAAAAAGTATAAAGAAGTTTCGGATTTTCGGATCATCCAAACTCTAATTTACAAACAAATTTACAAACTGAAAATCAACACACATAAATGATTCCTAGGAGGAGAAATTCGTTTCCGAGCGATAAGGCTCTCTTTTCCAAGACATACATATAAATTAATAATAATTTTCATATAATAAAAATACATCCAACTAGTATTCAATATAAGTTATATGTATAGCACACGTATATATAACACACATTTTAATTATATATAACACATGTTAAAAATTAGTTAGACATTTTTTTTTTTTCTACGAGTACTAGTTATTAGTTATTACTTACTACTACTCCTAGTGCTAGCTATAACCAAAACTTAGAATTTGTGGCCGCTCTATAAATACATACATATACACTTAACAAAGGAGAACCAATGCAATAAAAACACAAGCTTGTTTCCGCTCACGCATCACATCACATCAAATCAAATCTTGAAATCAATAACCGACTCAATCATTAAACAAAACAAAAAATGTCTTCAGATCTCTCTGTCATCCTCCCCCGTGTTCTAATCGTCTCCAGAAGAACCGTTCGCAAGAACAAGTTCGTTGATTTTGTCGGTAAGTATATATTTCTCCCAATTATTCAAAATCAAATGTGTCAAATTAATCATTAGTTTTTAATTTCATGCAATTCTTTTTTCAGGGGAATATCACCTAGATCTTATAGTAAGCTATGGTGCGGTACCCGTAATAGTTCCTAGAGTTTCAGGGGTACACATGTTATTAAACAGCTTCGAACCAATTCACGGTGTGCTTCTATGTGAAGGTGAAGACATAGACCCGTCATGGTACGAACACGACAACAATTGTGGTCTTTCCCAAGAAGAATTAGATGAAATTAGGAGGCTCCATGCAAGTGACACTTCAATCGACAAAGAAAAAGACTCGATCGAATTGAGCCTAGCAAAGCTCTGCCTCGAAAGGAACATTCCCTTCATGGGAATTTGTAGGGGCTCTCAGGTCCTTAATGTTGCTTGTGGGGGTACCCTTTACCGTGACATAGGCAAGGAGCTTTCGAAAAAGTGTCCTGAGAGTACTGAGGAGGTTGTTATGCATATGAACTATGATGATTATGATGGGCATAGGCATGTGGTTAAGGTTGTTGAGAATACACCTTTGCATCATTGGTTCAAGGATTCTTTGGATGAAGCTAAGATGGAGATTTTGGTTAATAGTTATCACCATCAAGGTGTTAAGAGATTAGCACAACGTTTTGTGCCTATGGCCTTTGCACCTGATGGATTGATTGAAGGGTTTTATGATCCTGATGCTTATAATCCTCAAGAGGGTAAATTTATAATGGGGTTGCAGTTTCATCCTGAACGTATGAGGAAGTCTGATTCTTCTGATGAGTTTGATTACCCTGGATGTGCTTCTGCTTATAAGGTTCCAAAATGGTTTCATAATGTGATTGTTTTCACTTGTTGCATTGATCAATTTTGTGTGTTCTGAATTCAGTTTTTGTTTGGAAATGTAATTATAGGAATTTGTTAAGGCAGTGGTTGCTTATCAGAAGAAGGTGAATACTTTAACATGGGTGCAAAAGCCTCCAAAGCTTAACAAGGAAATGGAGGACAAAAGGAAGATCATAGTGAGGAGTTTTTCACTTGCAAAAAACCTGTACACAACTGGTCGTGGTTTCAATTCTTCCAAAGAGTCTGAACTTGAAGCTGGAGCAGACTTTCTTGAGGTACTATTTTCTAAAATGCACAATAAATTCTCTTATGTTTCTAGAGTATGTTATATACATATTAGACTATAGAGGTATTTGAATTAGCTAGTGTTTGTTTTTACTGACTAGATGACACAATCGAAGAAGTTATTGAGTGAGTGTCATAGGAGTCTGATAGCCAATTATTCCAACATTGAAGTGAATAGAAAATAATAACTTTATTCACTAATTTACTATGACTCTGTTCCATCTTTATTACGACTTCCGTACCAAACACTTAACAGAGTCAGCCATCAATGAAAACAAACACTCCTTATAATCCAGCTTCTACTCTTATCTGAAATGTCACTCTGCTATTAGACATGAAGCATCACATGTACATGACAATAATTTCTCTTATTAAAGGACAATGGTTAGTTATTTAATTTTGATGCAAGCAAATATATAATAATATTAAAACATGGGGATGCTAGGAATCTTGTTTTGTACTTATTAATGAATGTAGTGTGTGTATGTTACGAATTTGCAGTCAAACACAGCATTGAGTGTGCAGCAAGAGAAGAGGTTAAAGCAAATGGGAGCAACAGTTAGGAATGCAGGGTCATATGTAGAGAGGCTGAAACTGAATGAGGAAAGAGAGAAATTGGCAAGAAATGTTATGGGCAAAATGTCGGTGGAACAGTTATCTGATCTATTGTCTTTCTACCACACAATGGGCCAGATTTGTTCTGAAGTTTTGGAGAGAAAGATTCATGGCCTTGTCACTAATAATGACTTCAGTTCATGATTACTATTTTTTTTACTTTTCTTCTTTTTGTTTCCTTCTTCCCCTGCCTTTAATTTGGTGGCAATGCAACATTTGTTCCTTGATGGTCTGGTTTGTTTTTTTATTTTGTTGTGGGACTCACATCACATGAATCTTGAGCAGAGGTGATGGGGTGCCTTTTTCTGTGTACATGAATGTTTCAACTTTTTCTTCTTCTTCTTCCTCCTCCTGTAGTTTAATTAATTGGCCTTTTCTGTTAATGAAAGTGCTCTTAGTCTGTATCCCCTGTCTCTTTCTCTCCATGAAAAATGGAAACTTTTCTTTATACAAAGTGTGCTCTTGGAATTTATGATTTTTACAATAATTAATTAAGGTCATAAAAACTACAATGCTGTATCTGGTTACAAATGTCCAGCTTTTTTTTCTTTTGGGTCAATTTTCAAGTGTAATATACATAAAAATTACTAATATCTCGATTTCTTGTTAGCAACAATATATAAACTATAAAGCATGTGCTTGTATGCAGAAAATAATATATATTTGGCCAAATGTTTTAGTGCAATTTAATTAGTGGATTAGTGGATCTGTCCTCCCTCTTGTGTGCAATACACTTTGGCGAAGGCTAATTAGTGGATCTTTTTTATAAACCGTTTTTATTGAACTCTCCTTAGCTTGTCCATAACTGTTAAAAGCCTGCTATAGTTCCATAGTTTAAGCTCTTTTACATACTTAGAGTAGTGTATATCAATTACCTAATTCTAAACTTGTAATGTTATGGATAAAGTTTACTCAGTATTCAACCTACTTCAGCTTAAAAAGGAATCCCTTAAACCATCATCTCTCCTCTCTGTTGATCATAAATATCAAACCAACGATCTCCTCCTTCTGCTGCCCAACTAAAGTGGCAAAAATACAACGTTGCGGGGATAACTGGATTTGGGCTAAACCTAAAACTGTAATTTTCACCTGGATTCAGTGTTTGTGGCCCAAGATCGTCTTTCTTGCCCTTGCAATGAAGACCTAATTGCATATTATTCGACAATTTGTTTGTTATCTGAACCGTCACTTTTGATTCGCAACCACTCAAAACATTCACAACAACAAGTATTATTGTTAGTAGTGGAAACGCCATTTTGGAGCCTGAAATCATTTTTGCACAATCAATTACTGAGTTTGTGTGTTGGCTGACACTGTGATGAAATGATTTCATAGAATGTACAATTGTTTCCTTTTTATATATAGTTTGTTTGGTTGGATTGTCGATTTTACCCTTCCTCAATTCAATTCTCATTAAATTTTGGATTGGGTTATTATTTGTATTGTCCACAACAATAAGTTTTTTTTAGTACAATTATTATATATAAGATTCTTACTTTGATATTCCATAAGGTATATTGATAATTTTACTTAGTTAAGGTTCATAATTTAATTATTTACTTTAATGAATTTGGAAAGTTAAATTAGTGGATCATGTGAATTCATTTATAGTCGCAAATCACTAAAAGATATTGTTATTTTTAATTTTATGAGGTATTGAGTTTTTGTGTATTTAAATTTTTTATGCTCTGTTTAATCTATTCTCTTTAACAAACTCAGTTATCGTTTATCTTAAGAAAATGTTAGTACATTTTGTGTGTGCGTGTGTGTGAAAATGCATGCTAGTACATTAACTATAAAGGAAGGAATTTATGAGAGAGATATATATCACATATATGTAATGATACTATAATTATAATACTTCCTTCTTTCAATAATTATTATTATTCAATGTATTTAAACACTATAGCATCTGAATACATTATTGAAATATTATACCTATTATTATATGGAAGTAGGATATATATTGATATTTAATAATACTAAATAATTGATATATAAAGATAAATTAATACAACTTTTTATATAAAGAAATATGGATAACTTAGACTCTCTTGTGATTGTGAAAAATTTAAATCAATTCCATAAACTAGTTTACCCAAAAAGAGAAGCTTAAGATAAACGGGTAATAGTGCACTTAAATCTGATGCAACTCTTGTACGTTTGCACCCTTTAAAATTGGTCCTGTCATTTTTACCATAAACCATATTGATTCCTAATATTTAAAATTATATCGAATTAGGGTAAACATCCAAATTGGTCCTGAAATTTTTATCAAATGAGACAAGGCCAAAAAATCCACGGGGCCAATAAAATTGGGTCTTAAACTCTATGTGTCTTGCTTGATTATTAATCCAACAAATAAGCAATATCAAAAAGTCATTATCAAATTTATAATAAATTTAACCAACAGGGACATAAGTGACAAGAGATATCACGCGGATACTGATGAAGGCGGGGAGTGATCGCCAGATCACGAGACACGGACAATGAGCGGCTCCTGACAAGCTTCTAAGTGGAAGGGACACATAATAGAATTGAACTTACACCGAAATAAGAGCGATCCGAAGGCTGTATAGGTATGAAACTAAACAGTTGAGGATGATTTAAAGGAATTGATTTGCACTACTCATACCAACAAGATACATCTACTTTTCGGTAGCATATCCCTTAAAAATTCTAAGATTAAGTGTGTTTGACTTGGAGCAATTATGGGATGGGTGACCTTCTAGGAAGTTTTCTCAGAAAGTGTGCGAGTAAGAACAAAACACACTAGAAAATCTCATGTTGGTAAGGGGACAGTCGTCAACGCCTTCAAGTTGTAAAGAGGATGTTACAAAACGCAGTTTATTGTCTCTTAAGCAATGTTTCATGTTCGAGTCTCGTGGATAGAAAATATCCTGGTTGGGAGCCTCATCTATCATTCCAGGTACGCGACCCGAGTCTACGGATTAGTCAAGACAAAACTTCAATTACTGTGGGTAACAAAAAACATACAATAAATTTAATTTTTTATACGGATATCGAAACACATATTATTACATTATGAAGATTCATAGGATAAAGTATATTTTCATGCTACTGCTTTAAAGTTTACGTTGACAAAAGGAGTTAATTAGATAAGAGTAACAAATCAATCAACATAGTTGATATACCACAAGAATAAAAATCCAAAATGATACATTTATTAATTTGTATCTTTAAATTTCTAAATATATAAATTGAAAAGGGCTAAAAAAACAACTAGAAAATAAACTACACCACAATAGTAGTAGTATTATTATTTTGATGACCAAGTTGTTGCTGATTCTCTCTACCATTACTATCATTCCAATCTAGGCATTCATGAGTTGTGCCCTTGTTCAAAAACCTACAAGCACCGGTAGGAATGATATCCCAAGCATACAACTTACTATCAATACGATCATCTCTCTTTTGGTCATAAATATCAAACCAATGATCCCCTCCATTCCAAGTAAAGTGACAAAAGTAGAGCGTCTTGGGCAAAAAGAAATTGGGCCAGAAATTAAAGCTCCAACTTTGATTGGGCTGAAGTTCTTGAGGCCCAAGATCATGATTCTTGTCCTTACAATGAAGACCTAGCCAGAGACCATTTGGTAATGTGTTTGTTATCTGAACAGTTACTTTTGAGGGTAACCCTGCTTCACATCCATTGAAATTCAGAGCTACAATTATGGTTAATAGTGTAGAGATTGGTAATACAAATTTAGAGATGGAAATCATATTTTCTTATTTACTTTGATGTGTTTGATACAATAACAATAATGATAATAATGAATTTCATAGAGAATGCTCACTTCTCTTTATATAGAGTTTGGCATTGAGAAATAGTAAATTGTCAAATTGCCCCGGGTAATAACAACTTTAGGTAAAAATTTCAATTACACGTAATCATTATAACTTAATTATCTTAAATACTATATATGGTAAGAATAATTTGACCCGTGAATAAGAATATTTGTTATTATTAATATTCACATTAATTATGTTACCACATTTGTCATGTATTTTTGGTAGTAAATATTTTCAATTGAAGATGACTATTAACTGATTTTAATTCAAATTCATTTTGTATTTATCTTTGTTTAATTGATAATTCAGTGTATTCAAATAATAGAACTCTCCATCAAATTAAATTATTTTTCAAATTTGTTTTTGCTTTTATATCTACCAATTAACAATAATATTAATAGTATATTTAATCATTTTTATTATTATATTGAATAAAAATATTTGGTTCATGATCAGGATATCCAACATCGATCACTGTGACTCTCGCTGGCTTGTAGGCACCTTGAAGAATGAGATAACTGATCCAGAGTTTTAAAATTTTTATATACCCAAAACGAAGATCGAGCCCCTACATCTCAACCATAATGTATCAAATTCCTTTTTAATTTGTCCTCATCTTTAAGAGTGTATAAGAGATAGGTTTGACCATATCCAAACTTAGTCAAATTTTATGTTGGGTCTATTTTTAGAAGCCCAGTCTGATATGCTAATAACAGAAAATTATTGTTGTACAAAAATTAACCGTGCAGTATTTATACAACATTCACCTCTATTATTTAATTGTAACATATTGAATGAAAAAGTTAATCCATATTACAATCTTATAATAAAGATGAATGATATGTACAACTTTTGATTGTATTATACATATAACATTTTTCGTTTATTTTTTTCAATAACTACTACATGAGCCAACAAATGGTTGCATGGCCGGCTTATGCCTAGCCTTCATCCTCATTAATAACTCGGCTAGTGATTGGATCAAACAAAATTGACTCGATATTTGCCAAATAATATACGAGGATTTTATATTATAATAAAGTCATAAATGTTATAAATAAAAAATTTAATTAAGTGATGTTTACAATTAATATTAGAAAATGAAGAAAAACAATATAAAAATAATAACTAGTTATATAAAATATATTTGGATTATAAAACCTTACCTATATAACTCTTCGTTTATATATATATATATAATCAGGATCGAGTCAGAGTCAATCTACAATATGACTTTAATCTGGCAGGCTAAATTCAAAACCTAGAATTTGATTCTGTGAGTTTTGATTGGTCCGACATATAAATATTTAGACTTATTTTTGTATAATAAATTTAATTTTTTCAATCACAATAAATTCATCAAAAGGCAACCTAAAACTTGGTCACGACTAACTGGTTCTCCCTAGTCTACATTGTGTGTTTGGGAATCATACGTGAGGTTCTCAATGGAGTTTTTTCTATGGGTTAATAGTTAATACTCAATAGTAGAGTTTGAGAAATCTCTGGCCCACAACTATAGGCCTTACTTATGTGAGACAAGGCCAAAACATCCACAACCCCAAAAAAGGCTCACATGGCCAATAAAATTGAATCTTGAACTTATCCGCTTGATTATTAATTCAACAAACAAGCATAAAAACCTACAAGCACCGGTGGGAACAATATCCCAAGCATACAACTTAGCATCAATAGGACCATCTCTCTTTTGTGCATAAATATCAAACCAATGACCCCCTCCAATCCAAGTAAAGTGACAAAAGTAGAGAGTCTTGGGCATAAAAATATTTGGCAAGAACCCGAACCTCCAACTTTGATTGGGCTGAAGTTCTTGAGACCCAAGATCATGGTGCTTGTCCTTGCAATGAAGACTTAGCCAGAGACTATTTGGTAATCTGTTTGTTATCTGAACAGTTACATTTGAGAGCCACCATGCTTCACAACCATTGAAATTGAGAGCTATAAATTTGGAGATGGAAATCATATTTTTCTTTTTTGCTTATATGTGTTTGATACAATAGCAATAATAATAATAATGATGAATTTTAGAGAGAATGCTCACTTCTCTTTATATAGACCCTTGAGAAATAGTAAAATTGTTGAATTGTCCTGAGTAACAATTTTAGAAAAAAAATTTCAATTACATGTAATTATTATAACTTAATTATCTTGAATATTATGTATGGTAAGAATAATTTGATTAGGGAATAATATAAGAATATTTGTTATTGTTAATATTGACATTAATTATATTACCATATTTGTTATGTATTTTTGGTAGTAAATATATTTTCAATTGAATAGGACTATTAACTGCTTTTCATTCAAATTCATTTTGTATTTTGTTCTTATCTTCGTTTAATTGATGATTCAATGTATTCAAATAATAGAACTTTCCATCAAATTAAATTATTTTTCAAATTTGTTTTTGCTTTTATATATACAATTAATAAAAAAATATTATTACTATATATCATTGTTTTTTTTTATTATATTGAATAAATTTTATCTAGCCATAATATATCAAATTCCTTTTCATCAATTTGTTCTTATCTTTAAGGTAGTGTTTCAGAGTCAAGAGAGTCATGAAGTCAGTGACACAGAAGTCAGAGTCACAGTGACTCCAAAGTTGACCCCGAATATACACTCACATATTTGTGTCTCCTTTCCAGCATACAGTGACTCCATTCCAATCCACAGTGACTCCAAAATTGGAGTGAACAAAAAAATGACAATTTTGTTCACTGAGTCATTGTGACTCTGTTCATTGAGTCACTATGACCCTAGCTCACACCAAACACTTACAGAGTCAATTTTTCACTGACTCCCTGACTCTGATCCCAGCGTCAGAAAAAACAAACGCAGCAACAGATAGGTTGGACCAGATCCAAACTTGGTCTAATTTATATTGGGTCAATTTTTAGAAGCCCAATCCGTAGATATATGTTAATAATGCAAAATTACTGTTGTACAGTCTATATGGATTGATACAAGTGGTAAACAACTTGTTATCCCTTAAGTAAGATCTCAAATTCAAACCTCGTGGATAGAAAAAATCTCTACTAGGAGTCTCACTTGTCATTTTCAAGTACGCAACTCAACTAGTGATCTAACCAAACAGAATTGACTCGATATTCAAAATACGAATTATATTATAATAAAGTTATAAATTTTAAAAGTAAAAAATAATTTAATTAAGTGATGTTTACAATTAATATTATAAAACAAAGCAAAACAATATATATATATATAAATAATAACTAGTTATATAAGTTATATTTGGATTATAAAACCTTACATATATATCTCTTCATTTTATCTAAAAGAATTTCTTAACTTTAACCGTGATCAAATCAATCTATAATATAACTTTAGTTTTGATGCTGTGAGTTTTGATTGGTCCTGGATATATATATCTTGACTAGTTTTGATTCGTCTCGACTAATTGATTTTCCTGAGTTGATATTATGTGTCATGAAGTTGTAGATGTAGTTTCCAATGGAGATTTTCTCCTAAATGGAGATTTTTTATCTATAATACTTGAACAGGAAATGTTTTGTTTAATATTATGTGTTCCCTTTTTACCTTTACTTATTATTATTATATTAATATTGCATTTTTAATGTCTAAGTACAAAATGTATGTAATGCTGAAAGTATAAAATTATTTATGCGGATATATATTCTAGCAATAAAGAGGCTCAATTGTTCAATTAATAAGAAGTTGTTGGACAAATCAATAAGCTACATAAACAAGGAAGAAGACAAACATTTAAATCCCATGGAACATATATAATTTATCCATCAATGATCAAATAATTTCATGACAAAAGCAAACGTAATATTATTGTTGAGTAGATGAAATAAATAGAAGACAAGTTAGAGTACCCTAGTAGCATTACTTTGACCATCCCAACCAAAGCATTCGGGATCCTTCAAAACCCTACATGGACCAGATTCATGGATCTCCCAAGGTTGATAGTTACCAACACTTGCATCCCTCTTCTCATCATAAATGTTAAACATGCGATCATTTCCAGTACCTTCCCAACTAAAGCTACAATAGTACAACGTTCTTTTAAAGAAAGGATTAGCGAAGAAAGTGAAGCTCCACAATTTATTCTCTTCAATGGTGTGAGATCTAAAATCGTGATTCTTGTCTTTGCAATGAAGAGTGAGCTGAACATTATTTGACAATTTATTCGCCATCTCAACTATTGTTGCGGAGAATCGCCCGCTCTCTTCACTATCTTTAAATTGTAAAACAATAAGAGTTGTTAAAAAGAGAGAAACTGACAATACATTCTTTGAAGCTATTAGACTCATTTTTGCACAAATAATGAGTTAATACTGATAGTCTAATCATATATCTATCTATTTGTCTATATATATATATATAGGCAGTAAGGGGGTATTCACATTGTTTCCATGCCTTAATTTCATTAATAGTAATTACTTCATTTTGCATTCGTTAATAGAATTGTTTTTTAAAATTACACATTATTGTGAGTGATTTTTTTGGTTGGTATTTTACTAGATAGGTATAGAATCATTTTATATAGTAATAATATTTTATAATATCTAATTCCCTATAATTATATAATATGAAAGATCCTCCACAACATTCTAATAAAATTTAGGCAAAAATATCTTTTGATTTTATACCTTTTCAAGATTTTTTGTTTTGATTCAATATTTTTTTATAGTTTTGATCCATAATAATCTTTATAAACTTCTTGTCGTTAGTGTCACTAACTAAAATTATTGATGTGATGGACATAATGTTGCTAACGTACGTGGACATATTAACGATATGAACTATCTTTTTCTGAATTTTGTTTTTAGTCTTGTGTATTTTCATTTAGTTAAAATTTAGTTATGTAAGTTTCATCTTAAAAAAATTGTAACTTATTTCAGTTTTAATCTCATTTATACACTTATATTAAGAAATAATAATCAATATAATAAAATATTTTTATCATATTTCTAATAACATTTCGACAGGTTTATAATCAACATAAAATTATTAGTTTATATTTTATTTTATAATCAATTTTACTTGGAATGTTATTGAGGTTTTAAAACTAAATGTTAATTTGAATTTTCATTGTGTTTTTAATTTTTTGTTTGTTACAAATATGTGATTTTAAATTGTGACTTACAATCACAATAACATTCGTAATATATATGTGTGTGATATTATTGTTGTTGTGTTTGATAAAAATATTTTATTATTTTGATTATTCTTATCATAATATAATTATATAAATGAGATTAATATTAAAATTAGTTATAATTTTCTTAAAGATGAAACTTACAAGTCAAAATTCTAATTAAATGAAAATATTATTATAAGAAATTAAATTAAAATATAAGGACCAAAATAAAAACTCAGAAAAAAGATAGAGAATCAAAATTAAAATTACTAAGTCCACGTCATCAGCACTGTTATATTAATTTCAGCAATGCTATGTCCACGACAACAATATTATATGGGAAAATGTTTATTTTACAACTAAAATTGATCTAACCAGCATCAAACTTATTAAGCACAATTGTAGGATTTGTTTATTGATGGATCCCATCAGTACATTATTACAAGTTGGATGGAAGTTGAATGATATTTATGTTGTACCTATACTATTATCGTATTACATTTCTATGTCAGCAATTTTCATTAGAGACACTAGCAACAAGACCAAAATCAGAGACATTTGTAAAGATACTGAACATAAATCACAAAAAAAAGATGTCGGACAAAAAAAATTGAGAGAAAATATATAGTTGCCTAAACTTTAAGAGAAATATTTAATGTATAACTAAAAGTTTAACAATACTTAGGCAATATCCTTGTTAAATTTCAATAGTATGAATAAATATAAATAATTAAATACAAAATAAAAATGACTTAATAGTTTATCCATTAAAATCCAAAAGATACATAGACTTAATTATACCAAGAACAAAAGCAATTTAGTTTTAATCATCAAACATTCAAACCCTTACAATAATTCGATTAAATCATGTTGAATACACAAATTACACACTAGTACTATTATTATTTTCACTACTACTAGCAACCGCATGCCAACCAAAGCATTCAGGTTGAGTGGAAAGCCTACATGGACCAGATTGAAGGATGTCATAACCTAGAAAATCACCGAAACCTTGATCTCTCTTTTGAACATAAATGTCAAACATATGAACAACTCCTGATCCTTCCCATCCGAAACTGCAATAATATAATGTTTTTTTGAAGATAGGATTAGGGAAGAAATCGAAGCTCCACTTTTCATTAACTTCAATGGTTTGAGGCATAAGATCATGATGCTTGTCTTTACAATGAAGAAGGAGTTGAAGATTATTTGGCAATTTATTTGCAATCTCAACCGTTGTTTTGGAGAATAGTTTGCTCTCACAACCATTGAACTGCGAAATAACAAGTGTGGCTAAAAACAGAGAAATTGATAGCACAACTTTTGAAGCCATAGTCATTTTGTTTTTTCACAACGGGTTGATGATAGTGACATTTGGCAATGTATATATATAAGGGGTATTTTCAATTATGTCCATCATTTAATTGCACTAATAATTTTTTTGATGAATACTATTTGGCACGTGATAATTATGATAAACAATATATTATAAAAGTCTAAATTTTGGTAATTCAAAATATTTATTGATAAATAAAAATCTTCTGGAATGACAAATTAATCATTAACTTAAATATCTTACATTATCCGTTTAGCTAATTCATTTTATTTTGTTGACGTGTCAACTTTTTGTAAAAATATTTGTTCATGCCTTTTTCTGATCTTTGACTACACAGGGACAAAATCATTTTTATATGGTAAAATATTTTATTTTTATATGTTTTCCATGTATTAATAATTTGTTTGCATCTCCAAATTGTAATTTAAGAATAACTAAAGGTAAGGCTATTATGGAGCAATGCTATGTATAAGTATAAAAAGTTGGATTGGATAAATGTAAATGTTAAATTGTGTATATAAAAATTGTTGTTATCTCAATATAAAAATTCAAATATAATGTTGGATTGAGTGAGAATATAAGTTAGATTAAGTAGTTGTATCATAAGTTCAAATCAATAATATTTGTTATATAATAAAAATACATCAAACTAATATAACGACGTGTGTTATACACTATATGAAATGTGCGTTGTATGTATGTATAGCACAATACTATCTATAACACACATTCCATATAGTGTATAGCACATGTTTGATACTAGTTGGACGTATTTCTATTGTGCGATAAACACGGTTATCAAATCACATATTATATTATTATATCATCAAGATTTAAAGTTTATGTTGACAAGAGGATTGAATTAGATAAGAGTACATATCAATCAACATAGTTAATATATCAGGTGAATAAAAATTCAAAATGAAAAATTTATTAATTTGTATCTTTAAGTTTCTCAATATATAAATTGAAAAGGGCAAAAGAACAACAAGACAATAAATTACACCACAATAGTAGTAGCAGAAGTATTTTCATGACCAATTTGTTGTTTCTCTCCACTTTTGCCATCATTCCAATCTATGCATTGACGAACCTTGCCATTGTCCAAAAACCTACAAGCACCCGTGGGAACAATATCCCAAGCATACAAGTCAGTATCAATAGGACCGTCTCTCTCATCTTTATAAATATCAAACCAATGATCTCCTTTATTCCAAGTAAAATGGCAAAAGTAAAGAATCCTATGCAAAAAAAAATTGGCCGTGAACTTGAAGCTCCAACTTTGATTGGGCTGAAGTTCTTGAGGCCCAAGATCATGGTTCTTGTCCTTGCAATGAAGACCTAGCCAGAGACCATTTGGTAATGTGTTTGTTATCTGAACAGTTAAATCTGGGCCGAACCACCCTGCTTCACAGCCATTCAAATTCAGAGCTATAACTATGATTAGTGCAAAGATTGGTAAAACGAATTTAGAGATGGAAATCATCTTTTTCTTTTTTGCTTTATTGTGTTTGATACAATAATAATAATAATGATGAATTTATGAGAGAATACTACTCAACTCTCTTTATATAGAGCCTAGCATTGAGAGATAATAGTCAAATTGTCAAATTGCCATGGGGGCTTTAGGTAAAAATTTCAATTACACGAAATCATTATAACTTAATTTTCTTGAATATTATGTATGGTAAGAATAATTTGACCGGGAATAAAAATATTTTTTATTACTAATATTGACATTAATCACATTAGCATATTTGTTATGTATATTTGGTAGTAAATATTTTTGGTTGAATGAAGAGGACTATTAACTGCTTTTAATTCAAATTCATTTTGTATTTTGTTCTTATCTTCGTTTAATTGATAATTCAGTGTATTCAAATAATAGAACTCTCCATTAAATTAAATCAAATTATTTTTCAAATTTGTTTTTACTTTTATATCTACTAATTAACAATAATATTATTAATATATATAATCGGGGAGTGTGGTTGAGCGGTAGGGCGGTCATCCTCCCCTAACCAAGTGTCGAGGGTTCGATCCTCGACTTGGGTATGAAAAAACTTTAAAACTTCGGGTCAGTTGTCCCACCCTTCGAGGTGGATACTCCGGTCGTGCACCAAAAATATTATTAATATATATCATCTTTTTTTATTATATTGATTTTATTTTAACAACCAGGTTATCCATCATTGATCACGGTAACTAATTATCACTCGCCGGCTTATAGACAATTCAAATAGTAGGACAACTGACCCGAAATTTTAAAATTTTTTCATACTCAAGGTGAGGCTCGAGCCATTATGGCTCAACCAAAATGTATCAAATTCCTTTTCAATTTGTTCTTATATTTAAGAGTGTGCTATCCTTGGTCCAATTTTATGTTGGGTCCATTTTCACTATTAAAAACTTGTGAACTATATAAGGATATTATAGACGTCGGATATTAAAATAATGGAAAAAACTCAATATTTTTTAGATTTGTCTATAATTGTTTGGTGCCAATTCAATTGTAATGCGGGAAAAATTTACAGATAGATTTATAGACGAAATTTAAATTAATATTTTTACTTTTATAAAAATATTTATCCACATTATTATAAACGGATAACGATACAGTCTATAATTTATGATTTATTTTTTTAATATTTTAAAAAAATTATAAACAAAATTTTGAGTCTGTAACATTATATAATATTTTATTTTAATTCAAAACTTTATTTTTATTTCAGTCAGACGTTGCTCAATTTAATTAGAAGTTGTTGGACAAATAAAAATAAGCTACATAAACAAGGAAGAAGACAAAGATTTAAATACCCGTGAAGCATATTTGACAGAAAAAATAATCATAAATGGAATATATAATACTATATAATTTATCCATCAATGATCAATAATCTTATCAAAAAACAATCTTATTATTGTTGATGAGTAGATGAAATAAATATAAGACAAGTTAGAGTACCCTAGTAGCATTACTTTGACCATCCCAACCAAAGCATTCGGGATCCTTCAAAACCCTACATGGACCAGATTCATGGATCTCCCAAGGTTGATAGTTACCAACACTTGCATCTCTCTTCTCATCATAAATGTTAAACATGCGATCATTTCCTGAACCTTCCCAACTAAAGCTACAATAGTACAACGTTCTTTTAAAGAAAGGATTAGTCAAGAAAGTGAAGCTCCACAATTTATTCTCTTCAATGGTGTGAGATCCAAGATCGTGATTCTTGTCTTTGCAATGAAGAGTGAGTTGAACATTATTTGACAATTTATTCGCCATCTCAACGATTGTTGCGGAGAATCGTCCGCTCTCTTCACTACCTTTGAACTGTAAAACAATAAGAGTTGTTAAAAGGAGAGAAACTGACAACATAAATTTTGAAGCTATTAGACTCATTTTTGCCCAAATAATGAGTTAATACTGATAGTCTAATCATATATCTCTCTCTATTTATATATATATTGTTGGCAGTAATGGCAATAATACTTGTCGTATAACAGAAATACGTCCAACTAGTATCCAACGTATGCTATACATAATACAGAATGTGTGTTATACGTACATGTGCTATACATATAGTACACATTTTGTATCATGTATAATACACGTTAGATATTAGTTTGACATATTTCTTTTGTAGCTCAAACATTGTTGAAGCAAGGGGGTACGTATTTGCATTGTTACCATGCCTTAATTTCATCAATAAGTAATAACTTCATTTTGCATATTTTAATAGAAGTTCTTTAAAATTACAAATTGTTATGAGTGATTTTTTTGGTTGGTATTTTACTAGATAGGTATAGAATCATTTTATATAGTAAAAATATTTTATAATATATAATATTCCCTATAATTATATATATAATATGCAAGATCTTCCACAACATTATAATAAAATTTAGGCAAAAATATCTTTTGATATGGTACCTTTTATTTTCAAGATTTTTTGTTTTAATTATACAAAATCATTTTATATGGTAAAATATTTTATTTTTATATGTTTTCCATTTATTAGTAATTCTTTTGCTTATACAAATTATTATAATTTAAGAATAATTAAAGGTAGGGCTCTATTAATACCCTTCTTTGTTTTTTAACTTTTAATTAGGAGATTTCTATGTGATCATATATAAAATTTGAGGGGATCCATAATTATTTTCAGTAATTTGTATTTATGATAAGGGTGAAGGATAATATGCTCTTAAAATACTTTGATGGACCATTACATGTATCACTAAATAAATTGCACAGTTACCCTTAATTATATTAAATATAATTTATTCAAATTATTATATAATCCTTTAAGTATTTGAGATATTTTTACTATTAGGTCCTAAATTCTCTTCCCCTTCTCTGTCCACACGCTCGAACCCTAGGAAATAGGAACAACTCATTATTTTTCATTGTCAGCAACCTACAAGGCTACAACCAAAGCAGTGGCGAACTCGACTGAAGAATTGGTACTTGATAGGTGCATGTTGTATTTTGGTGTGCTTGATTCTTTCTTTCAATGTCTTTTTATTTTGCAATCATGTACTAGTTGCAAGGGAAGGCTTCGCAGGATATACAGGACTATCATGAGATAGTGGCCAATAATACTAATAACCGCATGGTCAGCCACATAGAATAGGAATACGACACCAATAAGAACTACACCTATCAGAAATGTTGTTGCAGCGATAAACATGGTTTTTTAGGGTTTGAGAATGAAAGGAGAGGGACATAATACAAGGACCTAATAGTAAAAATATCTCAAATATTTAAAGAGTTATATAATAATTTGAATAATTTACATTTAATAAAAGTAAGGATAACTCTACAATTTATTTAGTGGTATATGTAATGGTCCAAACTAGTTTAGGACCATATTATCTTTCACCTATGATAAGATATGTACGTGCACATCCTACTAATAATAACTTGATTTTTTTAAATCCATAAAATTGATAATTAAAATAATGACAGTTGATTACTTGAGTATATCAATATAGTGTCAATTGTCAAAATAAAAACATTTTGATTTAATCACTCAAAGTGGGAGAAAAAAAAAACACAAGCATGACTGACGTGCCAGCACATGATTGAATGACGTAAAAAAATTTATACCCGAAAATTTTATAAATTATTTATGAGTTTAATTTTGATACACTTGTAAATGTATTTTATAGTATCGTCCAATCAAAACGCTGCGTTTGGATACTGGAGAGAGAGAAAACATAATCATAGTTGACATGAGAGCACATGATTGGATAATAATGTAAAAAAATGATACACAATCTGTGGATGAAAATTAAATCAATTATTTATTATGTGTAATATTTTAATTACTAAAACCACATATTGAAGGTCAATTATCCGATTCAACTTGGTCACAAATCAAGTCATTGAAAGTGGGAATCATGTCCCAAAAGAAAAAACAAGTCTAACAAACGAGGGGAATAAAAACTCATTATAATTTATAATACTAGCGTCTTGTCGGGTACTCCGTGCCTGTCAAGACGCTTTTTTAATTTTTTTTGTCAATTTATATTTATTATTTTTTGAATTGAGAGAGTAGTTATTCTTTTTATTTATTTAATTTTTTTTAAGTTTTTTATTTTAATTTGAATGGAAAGACCAAAAAGTAACTAACTTTTTGGCAATTCTCTTTATAAGTAGTATAGATGATGACTGTCCAAAAACAAGGGGATAAAATAAAAAAATACACCATGAATTAAAATTTAAAACAAAACAAAGCATACATATTTATTGACTCTCTCATTTTTGTAATTCAGACAAATAAAAAATTCACACCCCATCAATAATAGTATTATTACTAGCATCAACGTTGGTCCTTTTCCAATTGAAGCATTGGCGTGAGCCTGTGTCCCACCGATTCCTACATGGACCAGTTTCGAGAATATCCCACGGCTGAAAATCACCAAGAGCCTTGTCTCTCTCTTCATCGTAGATATCGAACCGTTCGTCCCCACCGAGCCAATAAAACTCACAAAAGTACAACGTTGCATCGGTAATCAAATTCTTATGAAACTTGAAACTCCAACTTTGGTTGAATACAAGATTCTGAGGCCCAAGATCGTGGTTCTTGTCTTTGCAATGTAACCCTAATTGGAGTTCATTGGGCAATTTGTTTGTCATCTGAACACTTGTTTTGCTGAATAGCCCACTCTCACACCCATGTAATTGCAACGCTACTACTAGTGTGGCTAATAGAATAATACATGTTGGTAAAGTTGATTTTGAGTTTGCAATCATTTTTTTTTTTTGGAATTTTGCACAATTATAATTTTGAAAGAGTGAACAGACTTATTTATCTTGAATCGTTCTTCATTTATTTATATAGAGTTGGCATGAGAAATTGTATGTCAGTTGTGCCCTCTTATCCTTATCATATTTCACACGTGATTATTTAGATGAATTTCTCACTTTATTGTAAAGTAAGCTATTAATTGTGTTTAATATGGTAATATATATCCTCCTTCCATTTTAAAATAAAAATTTAATTTTGATATACTAAGAGTGTAAATGTATTTTACACCGTCATCCAATCAAAACGTTCTTTTTTGTATGACTTTTCAGATAGTAAGAGAGAGAAAACACAATCATGACTAACATTGTAACACATGATTGGATGATTGTGTAAAGAAAAAATTAAATCCTTAAAATAATAATTATTTTAACTATTTTAGTACATTGAAAAAACTAATATATGTATTTAAACATATAAATTATAACCAGATACATTAGTTTTTTAATACATCAAAAAAGTTAAAAACAATTATTATGATGAAGGTAGTAATTGATAATAATTTGTTTCTGTTTTTACATCATGAGTTCACGTTTTAGGTCAAGGGGCGCGCGACTACCAATTAATTCATTTCGATATTGTAATCAAATTTTGCTCAAAATATTTATTTATGTAAATGCTTTCTTAAAGTGTTTTATTCTAATTGCATTAATTGTGAGTTATTCGTATTACACTTTAAATTTTTGTTTTATTTAGTTTCCTCATTAATTTCAATAAAAATATTTTATATCCTTTTCGGTCTTTGACTGTATATCCTTTATCACGTTTTTTCATTCATTTTTTCACTATGCAAAATCATTTTACAGTAAACTTTCATTTTATCATGTTTTATTTTTTTGGTGACTTATCTTTATCATGTAAAATTTTATCATGTTTTATGAATTAATAAATTTTACATGTACAAATAACAATTAGAAAAGAGTTTAATTGTGATGAACTGATAGTATAAAAATATTTTACAGTGTAATCCAATCAAAACACTTCTTTTGTATTATTACAAAAAAAAAACACTTCTTTTGTATAATTTTTTAGGTCGTAAGAAAAAAAAACACAATTATAATTGTCACTTAATTAAAATTAAACTCTATTTACAATGTCTTAAATATGATCAAAATAAAATAAATGTGTGGTCAAGAGTGGTAAGATAATATTTCTGACTGATAACTACAACTTTTTTTTTTACTGGATCTTTTATTGGACTATAACGTACCGTATCTCCAGCTCTATAAGTCAAGGACTAATAACTACAACTTTATCAATATAATAATCGAATGTGACCAAGAATTGTAAAATTAAGATCATGTCTTCTCTTTTTTTGAGTTAGGTTTCTTATATGGTTTTAGGGAGTACTGAAAAGTTTGTAATTTTTTCAAATACATAGAGCATTTTTAATAATTTAAACATTATTAATAATTAGTGGGTATCGAAAATATTTAAAAGTATTCTATAAGTATTTTCAATGATTATTAATTATTAAAGAATGCTTTATAATTATTTTTAATGATCAATAAATGTTAATATAATTTTTTTTACAATACTTTTATCAATATTTTTTTATAATTATATGTTAAAAACAATTATTATTGTTATCATGATATATAGATCATGAAGAGAAATTGTAATAAATAAAAATCATAAGGATTATTCATATCTAAATTTTGAACTATATCACATGATTGTAAATATGTCCATGTGATCGATTACTTACCAAGGTTTTAATATAGTTGAACCACATAGAAACTATTTAAAATAAACCCCTTTAAATTGAAGGGGTATGTACTATAACAATCATCTCACACATTGTAATCCAACAATCAATAACATGTATCCATATATCAAATTATTAATGATATATATTAGGATCTTACTTCGGTATGTATTTTCATATAATCAACAATATAATCAACAATCATAATTTAATCGTTGACTCGATAGAAACCGGTAAAAGCAAGAAAGAAATTAAACACCCAAAATTATATTAATACATATTTTTAAATTTTATGGAATAGGGAAAAATCTTGATAATTTTTTCACATTAGCATATCAAAATCAAAATTGTAATCACACCCAACGTCATAAAGTACAATTCCGACTTAATTTTTGCCTTAAACAAAGCATACAGGTACATAATTCATTCATTCACTATATATTTTTATTTCAAGAAATTCAAAAAACAAGTTATTACACTCGAAGATGAAGAAGATTCCCCGTAGCAACAACAATTGTGTCGTTAATCCTTCCAATTGTAACAATCATTATAGTCATCTGTGAATCTGCATGGACCCGATTCAAGGATATTCCAAGTGCAGTTTGTGCACAAACTCTTGTCACGTGATTCTTTATATATGTCGAAGTGTTTTAAGGTCTGGCCCCATTGGAAGCTACAAAAGTACAAGGTTGCATCCCAAACTGGGTTTGGCTGAAACTTGAAACTCCACACTTGATCTATCTGAAGTGTTTGTGGCCCAAAATCGTGTTTCTTGTCTTGGCAATGAAGAACTAATTGAGTATTCACTTTGTTGAAAATCCCAATCACTGTTTTGTCTGGAATGAGGAATGCTTGGGTCCTACTTGCGGTGACATAGTTGTTGGAGGCTAAGATTATGGTCAATAGGATTGAAAGTGATGGCACTAAACTTTTGGGGATTATTAAGGCCATTTTATTTTTGCACAATGGGTGGATTGATTCAATTTGATGATTTGTACAAGAGTGGGTTGTCTCTTTTTATATGCAATTTGGAATAGAGGAATTGTCTATTATGCCCCTTTTAAAATTGCACATAGTATTTATGTTTTGGATAAACTTTGCACCTATTAATAATCACAATCAAAATATTTGCTATTGAATTTTTCCACGAGAGAATGATGCACAATTCTTGTAAAGGAAGTAAGTTAAAAAAAATCAATATAAGGTAAAAATATTAGTCATTTAATATATTAATTTAATATATTAATGATACAAAGTAAATAAATTTACACGGTTGAATTCAAATTTAAACGGTTAACAGTTTTTTCTGCAATGATTTGGATGATTTGACATATTTGGAATAAGAAGATTTTTTAGAAAGGAATCAATTATTAAGGAGATTTGTGATTTGGTCCTATTTTGATTGATTGTTGGTTTAAGGAAATTAAAAGGGAGGATTGAGGCTATTGGATGCTTACCGGAAATTAAGTCTATGGTGTGCTTTTGAAAGCTCATAGAATGGAGTGCTTAGTCCAGTCATCACCTAGGTAACTTTTGTTTATTGTGTACAAGACATAAAATACAATACAGAAGAAAAAATGACATGTTTGTTTAGTACATACACATACAAGCTAAGATAGACTATATCTGTATAAATTTTTTCTGTATTTTGTGTCCACATTTAGAGTAGACATTGAAAACCAGACCGGACATTGAACTGAACGAGGAAGGGGTTCAGAGGTTTAAAGATTTAATCGGTTTGATCGGAGATTCAACCGGATATAATAAAATATGCATAAAATATATATTTATCTATAAATATATACATATATGAGTCAACCCGGAATAAATCGCATCTATTTACTTGTTTTTGAAGGATCTTTAAACGTTCATTTCAAAAAGTGGAATGAAAAAAAAATGATTCATTATATTCATTATCTTTATGGGGTAAAAAAGAAAAAGTAAAAAAAAAATCATTTATTAGATTTATTAACAGTGAAAAATAATGAAAGGAAATCTTTTTTTTAGAAGAAGACATATCTCCAGCGAATTAATCGAAATGTCAAAAGCATAACACGTCTTTTTATTGATAGTACCTTTTTTGATAATAAAAATACTTCTTCTTTGTATCCTGATGAATCTGGCAATATCATGTTATTCTCACTGCTTATATTAGTATTATTTACTAACTGTGTAATCCTATACCTAATAGATTGATCCCCAAATAACATATCCAAATTATAAAAAAGCTCGGAGAGGCCGCTATTGAGGAATTTAAACCTTCCAATTTCTTCTTTTTTTTAGTATGTAAATAAATCACAAATATGGTCCAATTAATAAAGGCCCAAATTTCCTTTGGATCCCAATTCCAATATGATCCCCATGCCTCATTAGCCCATACTGCTCCTGAAAGAATACCTATAGTTAAAAAGATAAAACCCATACAAGAGCCCAACCACCTAGAAATTTTGGGAGTCAAACCAAGATCAGGAAGCACGTGTGCATGCATGCCAAACCATTAAGCCAATGAGGTTCTATACTTAGCTTCTACTGTGTCAATTACAGTAATATATTTATTATTAGTTGAATTAAAATTTAATTAACAAAACATGAAGGTCTACAATGAGATCTGAACCCAGGTTGTGCTAAATAACTATATACATATAAATCATTAAGGTATGCTTTGGGATGCTATACTTTTTTTTTTTTGGTATAAACTTGGGATGCTATATCTTTCTCTACTAAATATAGTTAGTATATTCTGCTATTTTTTTAAGTTTTTATTTATATATAAAATAAGTTTAATTATCAATCGATCGAACTATTAACCCACTAATTAAATCATTAATCCAGTATTCCAGTATCTTGATCGAGTCGAGTTACGGATTGAATTTGATAACTATGTTAGAGAGAATGAATTAAGATCCAACACAAAATTAATCCACCAACTATGAGTTGAGGCTTACTTATTGCATAAACATCAATATACACTACTAATTTCAAAATTCTAAGTGTTAAAATTCATGGTATTATATTTAAAATAGAAATATGTGATTACAATGATTATGAAATACATCTCTTTATAGAGAGACAATAGAAGATTATAAAGATAAAATCAAATCAAATTTTAATAAACCTAATCCTAATCAATTTATTTTATCCTAATATTCTTTAATAGTCCACCTCAAGCTAAAATGTGGTGAAAATCAACCACTTTCAGCTTGAACAAGACTAATTAAAATTACAACCAAATAAAACTATAACTGAAACAAAAATACACAATCGAAATAAAATACAATGAAATGACAAACTAAAATGAAATCTGAAATTGAAATCCGAGAGTCGCTCCCGCAGGAATAACATCAATTGAAAATCTCTCCAAATGGGCTCTACGACTCCAAATATAAAAGTGTCCCAACTCATGATCCACCATTGTCAATGGTTCCTAGCTACCAGAAATTGTGCGAGTAATTGAAGTAGACTAATTGCTTTAATTAGTTGTTGCATCAAAAAATCAAATTGAGATAGAATGATTATCTTTTTATATTTTCATCTTATCCTGAGTTCCATTTCGTACTATTTGATCAATTATCAATACACTTCGCACGCATTCTCTCACTTTCACTTCAATATTAATCAAATAAAAGAACAAAATAACAAACTTAGATTTCTTTTGTCTTAATCTTTGTCATGAATTGAGATTTAAAACACAGCATAGATATTTATTCATTCATTCCCTTATTTTGTAATTCTTACAAATAAAGATTCAGATTCAGACCCCATCAACAGTACCATTTTTACCATCATGACCATTAGTGATCTTATCCCAAACGAAGCACTGACGTGAGCCTGTGTCGGACCTAGTCCTACATGGACCTGTTTGAAAAATGTCCCATGGCTGAAAATCACCAAGAACCTTGTCTCTCTCTTCATCGTAGATAGTGAACGTATGGTCCCCACCTACCCAATAAAACCAGCAATAGTACAACGATACGTCGCTAATTAAATTCTTATGAAAACTGAAACTCCAATTTTGGTTGGATAGAACATTCTGAGGCCCAAAATCTTTGTTCTTGTCTTTGCAATGTAAGCCTAATTGGAGTCCATTGGCCAATCTGTTTGTCATCTGAACCGTTGTTTTGCTGAAAAGCCAATAACTTTTGCACCCATTGAATTGCAACGCTACAAGTGTGGCTAATAGAACAATAGAGATTGGTAAGGCTAATTTGGAGGTTGGGATCATTTTTTTTATGTATATTTTGCACAATTATAATTTTGAAAGAGTGAACTGATAGAGACTCATTTGATCTTCATTTGTTTATATAGAGTTGCTATTGAGGGCCCATCCATGTCCTCATCAGATTTTACCCGCTATTATTTTAGATGAATTTCTGATCTAATAGTAATATGAAAATATTTATGAGTTTAATTTTGATGTGCGGGTAGTATAAAGGTATTTTATATTGTTATCCAATCAAAATATTCTGTTTATATGACTTTTCAGATAGTAGAAGAGATAAAACACAATCATACGTGACAATACATGATTGGATAACTATGTAAAAATATTGAACTCGATAGGTGAAAATTAGATCCATAATTTATTTTATTATTATAATTAAATTTTGGTCAAAACAATTTATTTCTATGGATTTAATCTTCATGCATTGATAGTATACAATTTTTTTTACACAGTCATCCAATCATGTGTTGACACATAAGTCATAATTGTATTTTCTGTATCTAAACAGCTAAAAAGTCATACATTTTGATTTATAACAATATAAAATATCTTTACAATTTCGTGCATCTAAATTAAATTCTATTTCTATTATATGCACCATGGATTCATGTTTTTAGTCAAGGGATGACTACCAATTACTACTTCTATTCCAAAATAAAAGTTGTTTTTGACTATTTTGGTATATTAGAAAATTAATATATCTGTATACAATTTGTGTCTAGATATATTAGTTTTCCAATGAATTAAAAAAGTTAAAAGTGATCATTATTTTAGAATGGAAGGAGTAATTCATTTCACTACCTAACTAAATTTTGGTCAAAATATTTAGTCAATAATTTACACATGTTATTAAATTTTGGTCAAAATAATTTACTTCTATTACATCATGCATTCATGCTTTTAGTCAAGGGGTGAGCACCGATTAATTCATTTCATTATTGTAAGTAAATTTTGGTCAAAATAATTTATTTCTATGCATCATGGATGCCCTTTTTTAGGGAAGCGGTGACTACCCAATTAATTCATTTCCCTATTGTAAATAAATTTTGGTCAAAATATTTATTTATTTATATGTTTATGTTTTTTAAAGTGTTTTATTCTATTTTTGGGTAACAAAGTGTTTTATTCTAATTATATTGCATTACTTAATAATTATTCGTATTACAATTTTCGTTTTATTTAGTTTCCTCGTTAATTTCAATGAAAATACTTTATATCCTTTTCGGTATTTAACTGTATAAGTACACAATCATTGACTACGGTGAGACACTATCACGTTTTTCCAATTCAATTTTTCACTATATAACTACAAATTATGAATTAATAATTTTTACATGTACAAATAAGAATTAAAAAAATAAATAATGTAGGATTATTACTACCATTTTTGTTTATCTATATTTACTATCATAATTTAATTACTCAAAATAGCCTTGACAAAAAATCATCTGGTTATTGTATCAGTTTATTAATGTGGCCAAGAATTGTAAAATTAATATGTATTACTAGAAAATTGAGCATTTTCAATATTAAATATGTCAATAAAAGTAATATCAATAATTAGTGATCATCAAAAATACTTAAAACTAGTTTATGACTATTTTCAACGGTCAATAAATATTAATATACCATAATACTTTTATTAACATTTTTCGATAATTACATGTTGAAAATGATCATTATGATTAAAATGATCATGACTTGTCTATTTTTGAGTTAGGTTTCTTACATGGGTTTAAGAGTACTGATAAGTTTGTAATATTTTTAAGTAGATCATGAAGAGAAATTGTAATCAATAAGAATCATAAGGATTCATATCTAAATTTTGAACTTCTGTCACATCATGATTGTATGTCAATGTGATCGACTACTTATCGATGTTTAAATATAGTTGAACCACATAGAAATTATTTCAAATAAACCCTTTTAAAATGAAGGGGTACCATTGCAATCATTTCACACATTGTAGTCCAACAATCAAGATCGATCATAACATGTATCCGATCCATATATTCAAATCATTAAATATATGTTTTAGGTTTTTCCATTCTCGAGCTCAATTAATCAATAGTCATGATTTAATCGTTAACCAGATAGATTTAGAAAAATTAAATTAGTAAAACACATGACTCCTTATATTTATGATGAGTTTAATTATGATACTAAGTTAGTGTAAAAAATTTACACGGTAAAGTCAATTATATTCATTGATTTGTGTGACTTTTTAGTTAGTAGATGATTAAGTTAAAGACTTTTGCTGATATCTCAATCCATAATTAAATGTCTATATAAAATTATTTTACACTAACAGTTAATTGAAATTAAACTCTATATTTATAATCACAAATTAATAAAAACTATCACTACATACTTTTCAATTTTATCAAAGTTTAATTATGCTAATCATATTCTTTAATTTGTGTGACTTTTTAGTTAGTGAGTGATTGAGTTAAAGATTTTTGTTGATATGTCAATCCATAATTAGATATCTGTGTAAAATTACTTTCAGTAATTGAAATTAAACTCTTTATCAAATACCATAAAATTGTAATCACACCCAAAGTCATAAAGTACAACCACATAGTTTTTTCATTCAATATTTTTATTTAAGGAAAAAAAACATAATGAAACAAGTTAGACACGATTCCCCATAGCAACAGTAGTTTGGTTATTATCCCCTGAAACAATTGAGGGATTATCCCAATGGTAGCAATCTGAATAGTTATCCCCGAACCTGCAAGGACCAGATTCAAAGATGTTCCAATTGCAAGTTGTGCACAGATCCTTGTCACGCAGTTCCTTATATATGTCGAAGTATTTGATGGTTGTCTGACCCCATTCGAAGCTGCAATAGTACAATGTGTTGGGCCAAAAAGGGTCTGGTTGAAGCTTGAAACTCCACTCTTGATTTATATTGAGTGTTTGTGGCCCAAAATCGTGGTTCTTGTCTTTGCAATGAACAAGTAAATAGCCATTCACTTTGTTGAAAATCCCAACCACTGTTTTGTCTGGAATCAGGAGAGCTTTTGTCTGAATTGCATTCACATACTTGTTGGAGGCTATAATTATGGTCAATAGAACTGAAAGTAGCACCAAACTTTTGGCCATTTTTTGCAGAGTGGATATATTGATTCAATTTGTTGATTTGTACAAGAGTGGTGGTCTCTTTTTATATGCAGTTTGGAATAGAGGAATTCTCTGTTATGCCCCTTTTCAAATTACACATTGAATGTGTTTTTGGATAAAATTTGCACTCACTAATAATGGTAGTCAATATCCTACTTCTATTTTAAAATAATGATCATTTTGATTTTTTTGTTATATTAAAAAATTAATGTACCCACGTACAAATTGTACTTAAGTAGATCAGTTTTTGAATATAAAATATAAATAAAAATAAAAAATAATAATTATTTTAAAATAAACGAAGTATTTGTTAGTCAATTCTTTTGACCATATAATAATATTAGTCATTTAACAGTAAATGAATTATTTTTTGGTATGATGCAGTAAATGAATTTACATTAGGAAGAAAAAAATATTTGAAAAAAAAAGTAAGTAAAAAAATAGTGATGACATGCGATGAGATTACCTTATGAAAACAATTAAAATTTAAACTAAAGTTGTATATATTTTATAATTCAAACATATACAGAAGCATATATACAATTGATAATTAGTGCATTTCAACTATAAAATACATACATCTAAAATAAAAATTTCTTTTATTTTTATTTTTCAAAACTGCATTAGTGAGAATGAGGTTGCCTTATTGCAGTGAAATCAGTACACTGCCAATTCCAAAAGCATACGTAATAATTTTTTTAAAAAATTATAGGAAGTGTTAATAACACATTTCATATTCACTTTCCTTCACAAGTATATTTTTTAACAAAACTCGTATTATTATTATTATTATTACTATTATTATTATTATTATTATTATATTTTATGCTTTGGACCCTTTTTCGAACATTTTTGGATCATAGAATGATAGAATTAGGCCCATATTTTACAACCACTTTCATCAAGGAACAACACATTTGACCAGGATTGCTAAAAAAAATAAACACCTTTGACCATTTTTCTATTATTTATAATTACTCCTTAAAAAAATTTGTTCATTGAATCCGACTAAAAAATAATGATGAAAAAGCACTTCACATCTCCACAAGTCCACAACAATTCCTGACTGTCGCTTTCAAAGAATGAATATCTTCATATAAACAAATAATGAATTTACAGAACATTTTCCTGAAATTTATCTACCTGATGTGAGTCACACATAAAAACTGAAAATTGTAAATAGAAATAATTCTACAAAGGTGCCTCATGCTTGAAGCTCCAAAATCACTTTCTAAACCACTGCATGAGATAGCCATGGCTCCCATATTCATTTCTTTTCCTTCACATCGCTGTATTAGGACTGGTATGATTGCGTCACACAAACGGCTTTAGAGATAACTTTTTGTGATAGCTTCTTCCAGCTCATGGAAGTCCCATGCATCATCCGCTGAATATTGCCCTAAAGAGCTCAAGTTAAGTAACAACAAACACACATAAGAAAACAATCACATTTGAACACGAAAGGAACAAGGACACTTACCAATTGAGTCTCTTCTTAGAGCAGTTAAATGGGCACAACTGCAAAATTACAGCAGATAATATGTTTTAGTTTTAGTATACTCTTAAAAGAACTTACGAATCATAGACTAATAATAAAAGTATAGTGAGGAAGAAAATTATAATAATGTTTTGCTGACAATATGTTTACATATTATGTCAATCTAGATATGAAAAAGAAAATTTTCAAACGAGGAAATAGTAATCAAATACCTGCCGAGAGCCTTCCCAAGATCTGCACAGAGCGACCGAATGTATGTTCCTTTGGAACATGTCACTCTAAAAATCAAATTTTGTCTGGAAAAGTATAACACAAGTATATCAGGGGTAGAAAGGTACAAATCAGCCACAACTCAGAACGTTTAATTACCAAGATGCATTGTATGTTCGTTATTTTGACTTCGAGAGTGTTACCTGTCATCCATGCTGCGCTCTACGTCAAATTGGAATATTGAAATTCGTCTAGGCGAAAGTTCAATGCTTTCTCCTCTCCTTGCCTTATCATACATCCTTTCACCTCCAACCTATCATGGATCAGGGATAATGTGTAAACAAATGGATTTGTTGCGTCCAAATATTGATGCACAATAGCTGAACAACTAAGGTCCACGATGAAAACTTGTTATGTATAATACTCCTCTGTTCTCTATTAAGTCTCACAAGTTTTTTATGCATCCAATCTCAAAACATAAAGAAATTATGAAAAATATTAACCAAATGTTTCAAGAATGGGAAAAATTCTTACTTTAATAGCAGAGAACATAGGAGGAACTTGCCAAATCTCCCCGCAAAAGGATGCAGCATTTCTCTTTATGTCCTCATCTTTGATGTGTTCCCATGGTTCACGTTGAATGACCTACATATCACACTAATTATACCATTTTTCACTACCTTGAGCATTGTTCTAATCCCTGATATGCAGATGGATGCTCTGTTCAAAGTTATGGTTTTAGAAGATTGCTTGGAGAAGAGTTACTTGATTAGCTTCTGAGACTGAATGGATTTGTAGTTTGGTCACTATGAACAAAATATAAATTGGATGTTCTTTTAGCTATCTCGTTATTCAAATAAAAAATCAATTTCATTTGAAGCAGAGGGGAATTGCTCCCTGACCTACTAACTGATTCATCCTATATAATACACACACACATATATATGAAGATGTAAATTCGTTAAGGTGCTACAAATGCAGCCTTGAACTTTAAGTTGTGATTTAGGTTATTAAACTTATGAAGACAAAGATTCATGAATAACCAATGGTGGTTAGGAACTGAAGACGAATAGATTCTCGTCTCATGCTTATTTACATGTTGATTTGATGACCAAACAATTATTGACCTAAATTATACTTTTTTTCTGCTTCACAAACTTCAAAACGAGAACGACAGATTGACTAACTTACGGGTGAATCAGCATCCCATGTTGAAGTAGCCTCCCCAAGGCGGAAGATGCCACTATAACCCTTAATCATCCCTTGATAACTGAAGCAGAAAAGTTCAAGCAAAATTAGTCTGATCAAATATATATTTCAGCCAAAAAGGAAAACTGTAATATTGTGAAAAAGGCACCAATGCTTGCTACTCAGGTGGAAACAAATCTCCACTCATTGTTTAAATCACCTGTCTACAACTTTTGTGGCTTTCCCAACACAAACAATCAACAAGCCAGTAGCCATTGGGTCAAGAGTTCCAGCATGGCCTACCTGTAAATTTGAAAGATCAACAAGATCATGAAACTCTACATGGTGAAGTAAATCCCGAATATAAATGTGCTGCGGAATGTAACCTTTTTCACTTTGACAAGGCGACGCAGCTTACCACAAACTGTGAATGAGGTCCAACCTACCATAAATTTACATGTCACATGTTATTTTTCCAACCTTGTATGTAACGAACACATGGAAATTCAATTTGATTCTCAATTCTTAAGAAGCCATACACAAATAATTATTGTATACTTTAGTTAGTTAGATAGTTAGTTACTTGTTTTACTTCATGTATAAATGCTACCCGAATTCTTCAACTCGATTGCCTAACTTTCTCATGAAATCAACTACTATCACATTGGAAATACAATAAAAACAACAGAGATTCACAACCTAGAAAGCTATTGCATAAAATTGTGAACAATCATTCATATGCCTCTACCCATTAGCTTAGGCTTTTGGGAGAGACGACTCAAGACACCTGAGCTCACCTTTGGGTTTGTTGATCAAAACTACGGTGCCGTGTGGACTGTCCCAAACCGGAGGGAGGCCGGTCCTCCTCGACGAAAGATAAGGCTCTCCACTAACACCACCAACTTCATCGTCCCTCTTCTCAACCCTCTTCAACCCCTTAAAAAACTCCTCAACCTTCTTCTCCCTAACATCTTTATCCTTAACCAAATCCCCAACATCACCACCAGCACCCTTCCCTTTCTCATCAAAAAACACCAACTTGCTATCACTCTTAACATCATCATCACCATTCTCCTTCCTCCCCCTCACAACACCACCACCAATACTCTTCCTACCCTTTCCCTTCCCCTTCACATTTTCAATTTCATTTGCATTTGCATTTGACTGACCTGGTTCAAGAAACGCCTTGTCGAGGCACTGTTCCGGAAAGTACTTCTTCTCCAACTGATAAACCATCTTGTAGTGCTTCTCCTTCTCCCACGGATACGCGAAAGCGTCGTAGAAGTACAACTCCTCTTCCCTACGGTGAAGTGTACGGAACTCCACAACCTCTGGCTGCAGCTCCACGAACTTCTCTTCGGATCTTCGCCGGGTCTCTTCTTCCTCCGAATCCGACCCGTACATACGCTTCCTCCTCTTGTTGTAGTACTTCCTCTTCGCCTTGTCGAATTGTTCCGAACCGGCCTGACCCGGTTCGGCGAGTTTGCGGTCGACCCAGCTGTCTAAATGGAGCTCCGAGGTTGGTTCATCCGGTCCGTCCGATTCGTGCGGTTCGTCCGGTTCGGGGAGAGGGGCATTTTGTCGAGCACGTGGAAGGCGTGGTTGTTGGACGGGGCGGTTGATGATTAATTCGTATTGGAGAGGGTATGGGGTTGGGTTGGTGGAGAGGGGTCTGTGGAATAATGGGGAGAGGGAGGAGGGTGATTTAGGGTGGCGGCGGCGGTGGTGGAGGGTGGCGGAGGAGAGGAGAATGAGGCGGGAACGGGAGAGGAAGAGGGAGGAGAATTGGTGAGTCAGAGAGAATGGTTTCGCCATGGAAGAAGCGTGAGGTGGTGATGGTGCTACCTGCTGCCTCTGAAGTGTAGTAGCAGAAGTTGCAGTTCTGAGATGAAGACGGAAAACGAGTGTTCGTGTTTTTTGGATTTTTGGTCAAGGAGTTCAATAACGTTGTTATGGATTTTGGGTTGGGCCGTTAAATGGGTTGGCCCAATTCTATTTTAAGTCCACAAAGTACATACTTTACAGAATTGAAGAAAAAAAACATATCTCGCATCTCATCAAATTGGTATAAGTTAATTAACAAAAGTTTGTTCAGGGATTAAAATGACTTATAAAATATAATTTGATGAACACTTATTCATTAGTTGATTTCAAAATTTTAGAGAATAAAATGAATTACATATATAATTTAAGAGACCAAAATGAACCTTTATTCATTAGTTATGTGTTCACTTAATAATTAGGAAACAAACAGAATTAGTGATTCGAATTTCATGAGATAAAAAAATAAAAGAAAAAGAAGAATTAGTTGCAGTAATGATGGAAGTAACTAACAAAACGAAAAAAACAAAATCAGTAGAAAATAGAAAAAAACCTCAAAAAGGCACAAATAGAAAAGGCCCCTTGACCAATATTAACTAATTCAATAATGCTAAGTGGATCACGAAAAATCAGCCCATACAGTTAATGGGCCTATTTTAGCTTTGGTTTTGGCCCAACTAATCATTGAAATTGTAATGGGCTGAGTAATTATGGTTCAAAATTTTATTTATTGACTGGTTGGGCTGATTTTATATTGTTCATTTATCATCCTCTAACTAATTAATTAATTATTTGATAAGAACCAAACAGAGAGAGTATAGAGAGAGAGAAAATGGGAAAGAGAGCGTGAAAACTCAAAATCCCGCGCTCTCATTCCTCCTTCCAATTTTTGAACTCCAAATCTATTACCTACAAATTTTCCCTCTTTTTTTTTAATTTGTTCTTACTTCTCTTCGTGCTGATGGAAGAAGATGATGAATGGGAGTTCTGCAACGACGATGGGTTCGTCTACAAGCGCAAACGGCGCCGTCTCGATCCTTCAGCAGCGGCGGAGGAAGCCGCGGCGGTGGCGGATCAGGAGAACCGGCGGAGAGAGCGGAAGAAGAGGACGCTGCTGAAGCTGAAAGCGAAGTACGAGAATGAGATCCGCGAGTGGGACACTTTGTCGAACACCTTGCGCTCGATGCAAAACGCAGCGTTTCAGCTTCGACAATCGCAGCAGCAGCAGCAGCAACAACAACAACAACAAGAAGAAGCGTTGGTGCAAACGCAAGACCCTTCGTTGCTCCCTTCAACTTCTTCTACGGATTCCGGTGATGGGTCCTTGCTCGACGAGCTTCTTTTGCAGGTAAACGCTTAACTTCGATAATTGTATTTGTTCTTTTGAGAGCAGTTTTCTTCATTTTGTTGTCAAATTCTAAGATAAAACAATATTAGGTCTCAGATATCTATTAGAGTTGGGCTAGTTTAAAGACAACAGAAAAAGGTTGTGAATTAAGTGAATAAGTTCCCCAATTTTGTAGTAGTTGCTCTCAAATCATTTTTTTATCAAAGAGCTTATCCGAAAACCTAATTGCCATAATTTAGTGCTTGTGATTTGAAGAGGAGCTAAAATGCTTTGAAATAGGTCAATTCAACTTGAATTAGATAAATAAAAGGCTAGTGTGAATTTCAGATACGGGTGATTATTAAGACCAAAAAAGTAAACTAATTTAGAATTACACAAATTTAATGGATGTTAGGTTATTGACAACAACATGGAGTAACCCATATTTGACAGGCCTTTTTCTTAATTTTTACAATTGCCATTTAGCAGTGCATTTTTTGTAGGGTTAGTTGAAGTTCATTTAATTTATGGAACCTTAAACCATGCAGGTCGAAGCACAAGAAGCAATAATCAACGACATTTCGCATCTATGCGACGTAGCAGAAGCCGTGTGTTCTAAACGAGAAGAACAGTTCAAACAATCCTTGTTTGATCTTCCTATCTGGGCTTCTCCACATGAGCTAATGCAAGCGTTATGTGATGATAATGATGATGATGATGACTGATAGATTATAGAGTTTCTTGTGTGCAATATTATTTGTTCTCATGGTGATGAATGTGAAAAAAAATGGAATAGAATGGTCTTTCCCACATAATTCCAACAACTAGTTTCATTATCTAGTATTGGTAAATATTTTTAGATGTATTAGATTTTAAGGTTATATTCTATGATCAAGCATTTTGGCTGGAATCATGCAATTGGACCGGCCATCTGATGATTGAAAAAAGATAAGAGTAACAATTGATTCCTACTCTAGAGGATCAAAAGGCAGAGATCTGGCCAAAGGTATTAGTGAAGCACAAAGATTGGATTTCTGTAGTTTTTGTATATTAGTTTATTCATTAACTTTTAGAATCTAATGGCTTGGTGTGATTTTCTCACTGTTTTTGCTTAGAAAATGATGACACATTGCAGTTTTTTTAGCTCTTAATAGGAGTGGATAACTCTTTCTGTACGATGCTTTTAGACATGTCATGAATAGTGTTATCTTGCTTATCGGTGATAATAGTTGTAAATATCATTTTAGGGTATTTAATATTCAACACAAATCACGACATAACCACAATCAACCAAATCAGTATTTGTTCGGCAATTATCAAATATCCATTGTTCAAAGTGGATAATGAATGAAGTAGATATTTTGAAAACTTTACGGTATGACAAGTCGTTAATCATGGGAACCAAACACAAGCATGAGTAGAAAAAAATGTACATAATTGATAAACTCTTTTGATATTATTCAGTCTTAAACCCCCCCAATACGAAATATCAAACAGGCACAGAAAATTCCAATTCGTGCCTAATGAGAGGGAAATGCTTCTTCATGAAAGCACATAATTTATAGACCCCATTAATTATATTACTCCGTTTTCTAAGGTTTTCAAGTCAATTTCATTTAGACGAGAGGGAACAAGTTTAATCGGTTGCATCACAAATCCTGCTTGATTACATTCTTCCTCCAAAAGCTTTACTTGAGATTCACCATCTGGACAAAACGCGACGACAGCTCCTCCGCTACCTGTAAATTTTGATGCAGCGCCAACTTTTCTAGCGATTTCTACCATTTTGATGTTCAAATCACCTAGAGCAGCATCACCAAACATTGCCCTGTACAATATAACAACATCAAAGAATGTGGAGAAAGCATGATACACCTAAGAATGTGATTTCAATGGCAATGGAGGGGTTGGCAAGGAGTGGAAAGATTAAAGTTATGTGAACCATGCTTGGAAGCAATTTAAGGGGACAAAGTGGATCAGTAGAATAGTTAGAAAGAGACAATATGTCCTCTCTGTTTTGCCTTTCAAAGTCCTCAGTCTATATTAAACTCATCCATCTATACTACAAAATGAGGAAGAAAAATGTGAATTACCTTCGCAAGTCAAAATTTCGATTCATGAGTTCTGCAAGTTTGGAATAATCCTTTTCTTCTAATGCTGTCCTTCCTTCTTTTGCTATATCTGCAACCTTTTGCATCGTTGACACAATGAACTCTTCACCATCGAGCCACCGCTGCCGCACTTTACTATGAACCTACATTTTTACCATCACTTAAAATTTATAAATTGAAAAAACAAATACTGTGAGGGGCTCCTAATATTGAACGCCCATTTTGTATCAGAAGCACTGTCCTAGAAAACCGTGTTAATCATGCTACCTCCAACATACTTTTCATTGTATTATATAGTGACCAATCAAATGCCAAAGATTGATCACTTATCTTATACAGATAAAGGACTATTTTCAGCCAGTGAGAAAAAACAGGGTATGATATCTAACCAAATAATAACACATGTAAAGTCCTTTCATGTCACTAACCTTGCCAGAATCACTAGGATTCTCAGCATAGATGAGATATAGGGGTGGGAGGAGATTCAAATCCATGGGTACATAAATTCCATGCCCCAGTTTATCCATGTTTTCCTTGCTGAAATCCTATAGAAGCAAACAAACAGAGTAAAATAACTTATTGGTATTCATTCACCATACACATTTGAAACAAATGGTTTGATGGAAATTAAACAATGTACCATGTAAACTAGACCGCCATAGACTTGTGCCACTCGATCTTGAAGACCGGCAACTATCCCGAGCTCATTTTCTGCGGCGAGGACAAGTTTAGGTCTCACCTCCACCTTGATTAGATGCCTGACGTCGTAGAAATCAAGGAAACAGTTTAAGGCTGCACAAATAATCGCACTAGAACCTGAAAGTCCTGTCTGAAACGTCAAATTTACAATAAGCTGCAATCAATCAGCAAAATGATAAATTGAAAAGAAATGAGAAATACAGCAACACAGATAATTAGGATCAGGACAATGAAGGCCTAATGTTTTATATGCTCAGCCTCTGATACTCAAAACTCTTACCCAAAACCTTACACATTACCCCATAGCTCTATAGCTTTTCTTATACTGCTGTTTAGTTCTGTACTGAATCTTCCAATTGTAATTTTGTTTTAGGTCTTAGGAATTGCATTGTTGGTCGGAACCCTCAACCCTGTCATAGTCTAATCTAACGCAATTGTACGAATTCAATAAAAACTAAAATTAAATCCTAAAATAACCAAAAAAAAAAAAATTGAGATCAGTGAAAGTAAACGAAGGAACGATCAGATTAATCTACCTGGCGAGGAATATCAGTCTCATAAGAGAGAGTGAAATTGTTAGAGTGAAGAGTGATATTGTTTTCATTACAGTAATTGTAAAAAACTTTGCAAATCGCAATAAGCAATCTCACGCCTCCGTTGTAACCGTCAGTGTTCAACCTGTTCACCTGAAAACAGCAAGATCACAATCGATTCCGAGAATCAACGGTGTGGAAATCAATTTTGGACTGCGAGAATGGATTCTGAAAATTACAAATAAGTTTGCATGCCGCACAAACACAAGAGAGAGTCGATTTGAATTGATCTACCATTTGTGGGAGAGAAGAGAAGAGGACGAAGTCGTGAACAGGGTGTGGCTTGATGAAGAGGTCGTGCGAGGGTTGGAGCTTGACGGTGGCGGAGAAATTGGCGAGGGTGAAGGAGATAGTGTTACCGTAGTACACATCGCTTGGGTTCCCCAATAGTCCCACCCTCGCGTATACTTTGTGCTCTATTGCTTCTTCTCCTTCCATTCTGCTTCTGTTGCACTCTACTTGTTTCTTTTCTGACTCTCTGCTTCTCCTTTTAATCTCTAGTATCACATCATTCCCTCACTTCTCTTCAATACATTTGTGTTTGAAAATAAAGGAAAACAATTGGGTGATAACTAAATTTCAGGAAAAACAATATATATAATATAAAATATACAATGTAAATTGTATATTATATATATTACATATTACTTCATTATTTTATTCACATTATATATAATATATTATATATATTGTGCATAATTTATTAGTTGTTTTGATTGATTTTTTATTGTGCCTATAACAATACTCAAAACTAAAATATTAGTTTAATTTTAATTCATTTTCAATACATATTCAATCAGAAATTAATATATTAGTACATATTTTTAATTCAACTATCTATTAATTAAAAAGTCTTATAAATTAATAAATATTATTTACTGATTTTATTAATGCATCATAATTAAACTCATAAAAAATTTAGATGATATGTATAGTTTACTTTAGTAAATAAAAGGAACAAGTCATAAATATAGCACAATTATTATATTATAATTATGTGTGCAAGAATATGTATAGCAAATAAATTTTCCGATGAGCTCCGTTGACCAGAAAAGGTTTAGGCTTCTTGCGTGTCAAAGCGTGTGTGGCGACGAGGATTAGATCTTATCTGATCTGTTCCCATCATGATTTGAGTGGGAAATTACATTTACCCCTTCAGGTTAGGGATAGGATAATTAGTTCCACAATGCTTTGTTTATAAAATTGTGAGTTTAAAAAGAATAAATAATAAAGTTCACATATTTTATAAACAAAATATTTATATATTTGAGAATTATGATTATATAAAGAGATTAATTATAATACACTTACAATATAAATATATTTTGCAAGTCAATTGTATTGTGACTTATTAGTCCTAAATGGTAGTTTTTTAGTGTATTGTGACTTATTAGTCCTAAATGGTAGTTTTTTTAGAGTTCATAGATAATTATTATTAAAAAAGAATATTTGATAATATTTTATTAGTTGACGGCGTATGATAATTAAACTTTTATCTAAGTATTAGATTTAATTTTTATCCATTAAAAATGTATCATATTTTTATACAGTCATTCAATTATGTATTGTCACGTTAATTATAATTGTATTTTCTTTCTTTAACTATCTAAAAAATTGTATAAATAAAATATTTTAATTGAACAATAATATAAAATACTTTTAAATTTGTATCAAAATTAAATTTTTTTATTATTGATATTTATGTTATATTTAGCTCCGGTAACAAATATCAAGTACCAACACGTTTTTTCCAAAAAGACAACATGTCACATACACCAAGTACCAACACGTTTTTTCCACCTAAAATAATTTGTAATAACTAATTTACTATTTTACCCTTTTGTAGAGATATTCAACTTATATATACAATAAAATAAGATAAGATCATTAATACTATATTTTTATTTTAACAAAAAAAATAAATGTGGATAGATTAAAATTGTTTTTTTACCATGTTACTGTTATATAAGGTCATTTCTATTTTCTAACATGACTGAGGGTATTTTAGTTTTTTGGTGTAAAAAATTATATTTTAATTGATATATATATTAAATATTTCAAAAAGTTTTCAATTTAAAGATTAGTAATTATATGCATGTTATACGTTTCTTTTCTTTTTTTTGATTCATGTTAATAAACTAACAATAATAGCAATATGTTAGAGACATTGAGATTTGAGACATTATCAAGAATTTTTGTAAAATAATTGTTGTTGTCATGAGAGATAATAATATTGAGAAATTATCATAATGTCATAGACGGGATAATAAAAAGAACAAAAAAATAGGAATGAAATCAAAATATTGATAAAAGTTATAAGAGACAATAAATAAATGGAGCTTTACCAAAAATATTTAATTATTAACAACAACTTGATAGATAATTCCTAGTCACATTCGTTTGTTTGTCTTGTGCAGTTGTGCAAAATATCGGTGTTGATTCGCCAATTAATCAACAAATATCTTCAATTTTTAGTGCATAATTTTCAGTATAAATCAATGGTGTGGAGAAAATAGTGCAGGGCAAGTACATTGAATAATGAATCCCCATAATTTTGCTCTTTAGCCAAATAAAGACAATAAAATAAATCTATGTATTTTTTTTCTCCTTAATGTCTCCTTTTACTTATACATACTAATTAAGATAATGATTAAATTATATAAAAAATTTATATAATAAAAGTAAAAAATAAAAATATCTCTTATACTCTCCTATAAATACTTTTTCCTCCTATGTTAATTAATTAATAAGGGATATGATTAAAAAAAGCAATACTACGTATACATTAAAAATAATAAAAAGTTCAATTGAGTAAGTATAAATGTTGGATTATGTCTTTATAAAAATTAGTATTTTAATATAAAAGTTTGAATATAATGTTAGATTGAGTTAAGATATAAGTTAAATTAAGTAGCAGTAAATATTTGAGTATTGTATCAAATTTGAATTGAGTGCCTGATTTAATCTCAGATTTATTGTACATAAAATATTTGATGATAAAAAAATATAGATTAAATGTTTCTTAAAATTATAAAAAGATAAATAATATAAATGAAAATAAAAATTAAAAAAAAAGAAAATTAGTTGAGATAGGAAGGAGTATAGCAAAACAACAAAAATGTGAATTATTAGCGACACCATTTCAGATCCAAAATGTAGATTTTAGATCACAACACAATCCATGCATTGCTTGCTTCATGGAAGGAGTTACCGACACGATCTGAAAGGGACATTGCAAACCCTAATTAATTAATTAATGCCTAATCAAGTTTATATAACAAGACAACACACCATGACACCAAATTAGTATATAGTTTTTTTTGTACCACTTGGATTTTTCAATGGTACTTCTTTTTGTTGCTCAACAGCTACATAGTATGTATGAGTAATCTTATTCAACCATTTTGGTAGGATGAGTCAGATTAGTTTACATGTTGTAATCCACTTTGATAATTATGATGATCAAAACATTATTATAAAGAGGCCCTTTCCTTTTTTTTTTTTTAAAAAAAGGACACATATTGAAATATCTTTATCTTTAAGTACAAGGATTTTAAAACAAACTTTTATATGTAAGTGGATCTATTCAAATAAATTTGTATATGATTAAAACTCGTATTATCAACACAAAAATAAAGGAATTGCTGAAAATGCCTAAATCATAAAATAAAATTTACCAAATGATGAGAAAAGCTAGATAATATAAGTGTGCCGAGTCTTAAGTAGACACATACATCAGTGTAATTAACAACTAATTAATATCTAATAAATACCTCTAACTAATTTTAATCTATGTTATATCTTCCAACATCTGATTGATATTTAAATTATATTAGTCCCTCAGATATGTTTATTTGCAAGGACAATAGGCACAAATACACAGAAAAAGTGACATTATCATTATGTCATCTGTTTGGTAAAGGGGGCATGAAAAAAAAAATAGCATAAAGACACATTAAAGAGGCACATAAAATGACTTTTCAATGTGTTTTTCATTAAAAAATATACTGACACACTTAATGGAAAAACAATATTCATTTAATGAAATATCTTTTCAATTTGTCCCTGTTAATTTAAAAAAATTCTATCATTTACCCCTATCACATTCTAACCCAAATCATTCTAGAGTCACCTTTCTCTCTCTCAATAGCCCGCTTTTGCAATGGTTCATGATCGACAAGGGAGGACAGAAGGAGGAAGAGGAACTGCGATTGAGATTGAAAAGATGTCACTGTCTCAATGTCTTTAATGTCTCTGTGTCTATAGTCCCCGTAAACAAATACACCCTACTAACACTAATGTAATGAAGTTTATGATGGTGACTTAGTTATTTTATTTTGTAAGATTTTAAATTGTAGGAGATATTGCTTCTACAATTTTGAGAGGTAGAGTATAATTTATTATTCTTAGGGAGTGACTATAATAAAAACAATGTCCTAACATTCATGATGAAGACACATTTAGTCACATTTTATAAATGGTTAAATACAAAATAAAATATTATTAACTTTAGTCACACTTTTGAAAAATGTAACTAACTGTAAAAAGTGTGGTTAGTGTGGCTAAACATAACAAGTGTGACTAAATACAATAAAATGTGGCTAAATGCACTATGTTAATTTTATCCCATAAAATTACAAACATGTATTCATATTGAATAGAAGTCAGAAAAACAAAGCGAGGTGGGCGCGATGTTGAAGAATAAAATTAATGTGTTAACATGGCAAATAGTCTGATGCGACAATTCTAGTCAGTTGCCGATATTTAGTGTCAATGTTGCTCTTGATGGTGTCGCATTTACTGCGTTTAGCCACACTTATTATGTTTAGCCACATTTTAAAAGTGTGATTATATTTTGCAATGTTTTATTTTATATTTAACCATATTTTTAAAATGTGGTTAAATGGATGTTTATCATAAATGTTAGAATATTTTCTTCATTGTAGTCAACACTCTATTCTTTATTATTATTATTATTGTTGTTGTTGTTTTACTACTAGTATATGCGTATACATTAACTACCATTACCCTCTTGATAAATGATATTTGATCATTGTGTTTTAAGCTGGAAAATGATACTTCAACTTTATATTACAACAATTGTCCAATCTGATAGCAACTTCCATAATTCAGCCATCATCATTCATTAATTAGTCCAACACTGTTATCTAATTTTATTTCTCCTAGGCATCTAGATAGATTCCTAGTACTTTTCATTCATGCTCTAATCATGTTTGGTTTATGCATCCAAATTATTCAATTATTTTTACAGAGAAAAACAAAATCGAAACCCCACTATCAAAGCTTGGTTTAAGTAACATCATACTTTTTTGTTTAAAGGAAATGAATGATAGACATCAATCTTGGATAGATGTATAAATTCATACTAAAGAAGAAAGTTAGAAAAAAGAATGAATTGAGAAAAAAATTAATAAATAGAATGAGATTTATATATTTTATGAGTAAAATATAGAATTTAGCTATATATATATATCAATAATATCGTTTATTCTTTATATATCTATTTATAAAAGATTGATGTGGTATGAAATTCGATAAATATACAAAGTATATATATAAGTGATATATATGTAACTTTTTTGATAAAATATATGGATGTGTGAAAAAGTTAAATATACAAATAGTATGATTATTTCTTTAATTATTATTTAAAGAAGACTTCCTTTAAATTGAAAAATACTTTTGTTAGTTTTTTCTTTTTTTGTCGGTATAAGGACTTTTATTAGTTATTTCATTCCTCACTCGAAAAATAAGAAAAAACTTAAGTAGAAATTTCACATATATAATAATGATTTTATTCTTCACATGAATTTTAAAATTAAATCCTACAACTATACTTAAACCTCTTATTTAGCCCTAACCAATGCTTATATTAGATGTAAATTGAAAACATTAATAACATTAAGAAAGTATTACGAATATAAACATGTGATTAATTAGTTAACATATAAGTGAATTAAAATTATATCTGTGAATTAATTAATAATTATGAATCGATACAAGATAAGATAAGTTCATGCTTTTTTCAAAGTTAGTGTGAAACTAAAAAACACTGTTTTTTCTGACAGTGACTCCATTCCTTCCGCTGCTTTTTCTACTTTACCAGAACAAGAGATAAAAAGAAAGAAAGAAAAAATTGAATACGCGTACCACATTATTAGATTATTATATATTAAATTAGTTCTTAAATAAATTTATTAAGAAAAAGATATTTCCTTTCATCTTCCACCACCTTCTTCTGTCAATCTGGGTCGTTCACTTTTCTCTCTTCCATCTTTCCCCTTTCAAGCTTCCCCTTATCTCTTCCTCTTCAACCTCCATTGTCATTAAAAAAAAGATTTTTTTTTATTCAATTGATTTGTTAATGTTTATTTTCTTGTGTTGCAAGTGGTGGTGACAGAGCCTGTTGTTGTGGATCTTTGATTTAATGATTTAATTTTATTTTTTCTTTAATTTTGGTTTGTTGGTGAGTGTTTCTGATCATGTGGGGTTTTATTCTTTGCCCCCTAAACGAAGGCAAATGTTGAATTTTTAATTCTGTTATTTATTTTTTTTAAAATTTATTAGTCTATATCTCTATGAGCGTGATTTTGGGGATAGGGTCTGTATTGGGGTGCAAAAGAGATGAGCTTTTTATTTTTCTTCTCTTGTCAAACCCATGAACCATACCTTATCTTCTGTGTTGCCATGTAGCTATGATTCATTTCAGTTAAGTTGGTTGGTGTGCTTCCTTTTTGTGTTGTGTGTTATGCAGAGAACAACTTGATAGTGTAATTTGTTGAGTGTGTGTGAGTTTTGCTGCTACTTGTTTGGTAGTTCCAACTTTCACAATTTCTTGAAGTGAAAAAAAAAGGGGAAGAAAAAATGGGATCTGGGAATGAGGTTCACTCTGTTGGAGAGTTCAATTTAGATGCTAAGTGGCTTATAGATCCCAAACAGCTCTTTGTTGGTCCCAAAATTGGGGAAGGTGCTCATGCCAAAGTCTATGAAGGAAAGTAAGTCAACGTTGGTTCTTTCTTACCCTTTTTTCGTACTAATTTTTGTTGAAATCTATTTGTGGAATCAACTTTGTTTTTTGAATTGAACCCTTCTATCATATACATAATGGTTTCCATTTCCCCCCCTAATATTTGTAAAGTTTGATTTGATTTCTATGTCAGCATTGATCTGCTTCTCATTTCATCTAGATTTGTATCCAATTTCAATTTTAAAGTCGCAATTTTGTTTATGCATAATCTGTTTGGACAAATACTCATTTTGAATCCCATTAGATAGGATTATTATTTAATGGCTTGTAGTGGTTGACTTGTTATTGTTGTTGGATTTTTCTGATTGCAGATATAAAAACCAGAATGTTGCTGTAAAGATTATCAACAAGGGAGAAACCCCAGAAGAGATTTCGAGGAGAGAGGCTCGGTTTGGCAGAGAGGTTGCCATGCTATCGAGAGTTCAACACAAAAATCTAGTTAAGGTTGTTATTCTATATCAGAAATCTTGTTACTAAATCTAAATTAGACATATATTATAGTTAGAATTGGCAATAGATTAAGGTTAACTGGTACTCAAACCATGTTAGTATTGATGAACTGGTACAGAAAAAATATAGTGTCTCACACAGAGTCTTCTTTTGTTCTTTATTGGGGTTTGATGCCAGTTTATTGGGGCCTGCAAAGAACCTGTCATGGTCATAGTAACTGAACTTCTATTAGGTGGAACATTGCGCAAATATCTCTTGAGTATGCGGCCAAAGTGCTTGGATATGCCTTTGGCAGTTGGATTCGCTCTTGATATCGCTCGAGCAATGGAATGCTTACACTCCCATGGGATCATTCACCGTGACCTTAAACCTGGTATGCTGTATGAAATGTTGAACTTATTAATTTCATAGTGTATAGGCTGGGAGCAGTTAATAAAAACAATTGTGACATGACCTAGCTATAGTTTTGTTTGTGGAATTTTACATCCTGCTTAGGTTACATTTTTCGTTATTACATGGTGGGCGATGATCTTGATTAGTTAGATTTTTCAAACAAATTGTGGAATGACACATTTTTCTTTGTCGGACACTTTGATCCCTCTCCAAAACTGAAATGCAGTCAACACAAATTCTTTTGTTTTACTATTGTGCTGAACATTTTATGCCATTGAGTTTGAGATGATAGCAACCGTCTGACGTGAGAAACAAAGTTTCTGATTAACTCAGGATTGATAATATTGTCATGTATATATCAGAGGCCAATCATAGTTCTGATAACTTTTTTCCTCTGTTCTTCCCAGATAACTTGATCTTAACAGCAGACCATAAAACTGTTAAACTTGCCGATTTTGGTCTGGCCAGAGAAGAGTCTTTAACAGAGATGATGACTGCTGAAACAGGGACGTATCGTTGGATGGCTCCAGAAGTACGATTTGATTCTTAAAAACTTTGAACATTTATTAACTTTCCAGTTGGCGGTGCCTTATTAGGCGACTAATTATTGCTATCCTGTTTGGTGGCAGCTTTACAGCACTGTTACCCTAAGACAAGGCGAGAAGAAGCATTACAACCATAAGGTGGATGCCTACAGCTTTGCAATCGTGTTGTGGGAGCTCATCCATAATAAGTTGCCCTTTGAAGGCATGTCTAATCTACAGGCGGCATATGCAGCTGCTTTTAAGGTATCAATGACATTGTGATGCTGCTTACCTCTCTCAATCGGTTCTGCTTTAGATGATCATACTTGCACAATTTATTGCCAGCGTTGAGCCGTTGATGAAATTTCTCTCGTCGTGTCCCTCTTTTGGCCCCACCTTTCTAACCAACTCTTAAAATTGACTCATTACTAATTTTGATATGAGAGGATCAATTCAAGTATGATCACATCACAGTGTGCAAACTTGCAACATTTTGATGATCAGACTTCAGAAAAGAACCATATATATATATATATATATATATATATTGCCACTATTACTCTACCATCACCACCACTCTAATTTGACGGTTAACATTTTCTTGATATCACATAAAAACTTTACTTCTGAAGTTATACCATTTGAGCTATTCTTCCTTTTTAGTTGTCATATTCTCCTTTACTTATGTTTATCACTGATTGTGCTGCTCTTATCATTTCAGAATACAAGGCCCAGTGCTGAGGACCTTCCTGAGGATTTAGCTCTGATTGTAACATCATGTTGGAAGGAGGATCCGAATGATCGGCCCAATTTCAGTCAAATCATACAGATGCTCCTCCGATATCTCTCCACCATTTCACCGCAAGAGCCAGTTCTTCCGCTGCGGATGACTTCATCCGAGAATGTTGTATTGCCACCGGAATCTCCTGGTACGAGTGCTTTAATGGCCAGAAGAGATGACTCAGCAGAAACCCCAAAATCCAACAGGGAAGAAGGGTCTAAAGGCCTTTTCTTCTGCTTTAACCAGTGTTACTGATGCACCAAAGGGACATCACAATTCACATAATACCCCAGATAACAGTTAGGAACATTACTAAATAAAACCACATGCACCAATTGTAACAGCTAGAAAGGGAAAAAAAAAAGGATCTTAATAAGAAAATGTTAACTTTTGTATAATAATAAGTGAGTTTAGTAGCATTTGGTAACTCAGAGGGCACCTTAGTTCTCAGCAAGAAGCCAAGAATGGCATTACTCTTTTTAGCACTATGTGTTTGACTTACTTCTTCTAACTGATATCCAAGAAAAGCTCAGAAAATTTTGGGGTTAAGGTTGCTGAGATGTAATATCATTTGTAAATTAAGCTTCATCCAAAGGCCTTCACCTTCTGTTATATTATATATATATATAGATATATGCCTGTATGTTGCATGGATTATAAAATGAAAAGGGTGAAAATATATTTATGCATTAATGTTTATATTATTTATGTTGCATAGTCAATTTTGAATTGAAACCATCATTAAACATTATATTATCAAAAGAACAATGATTCTGTGAGAGAACTAAAATTACTAGACGAGATTTTCGCCGTTGCCGGGGATCGAACCCGGGTCGTCCGCATGACAGGCGGGCGGAAATACTTACCACTATACTACAATGACTGATTGTTGAAAGGAACAAAATTTAGAATATTATTTGTTATTAGTTCCTACGTCATGGTTATACATCACTTTGGAAACAGAGAAGTGAAGATTCTTGAGAACGTTAAGTAAGCTTGGAGAACAAGGTAATCACGACCCTACCCGAAGCTAAATTTACCATAATGCCACTGTCTCGCTCGGTTTTCGAAAAGACAATGGACTTTAATGCTATGGTCTTTACTCCGAACCAAAGGTTCGGAGTCACCGAGTCAATAGTAGGGTCCTCCCGAACCACAGGTTCGGTTTTCCCGAGCCTCTGAAAGAGTTTCCCGCTCACACAGTTACTTACTCACTGGCCCAAGTAAAACACGACAACATAAATACTCTCAAATTCACAGCACAAAAACGCGTCTTTCTCAGTTTCTCTGACTATAAATCCTTCCTTGTGTGTCTTAGATTTTCATTGTTTCACCATTTTTGGCAACTCTTCTTCCTTAGATTCAATCATGGCTAGGTGAGCTTAGCTTTAGCACAATGTGGAGTTCATTCAATTGTTCAACATTTTATTTTTCTTTGCCTAGAATAAAGTTTTCATCTTTGATTCCTTCTTCAACACCCCTTTTCCGGTTATATGTTCTTCTTGTGATTTGGGGTTGTGGGTTATGGACCCTTTGTTGTGTTGATGAAGAAAAAAATCAATTTTTATCTTCTGGGGTGTAGTTTTGTTGCAGAAAGAAAACACTTGGTGTCAGAGCAAGGTTCTCTGTTTTTTGTCAGTGATAAACGGAAATGCTTCCAAAGTGCTACTCAGAAATCAGAATGAATATGCATTATTGTTAAGGAAGGAAACATTTTGTGGATGATTGGTTTGTATTGCACCCATTTGTAGCTAGAAGTTAAGTAATACTGTAATAGTCAAGATGGTGTTGCAGCTGGAGATTGATGAACTACACAAAATAATAATATGCTGATGAGAAGTTGGTCTGTGGTGGGAGTAGTGAACAAGAATCAGCATAAGAGACACTCTTCCTCAGCTAATAATAATCCATGAAAAAAAAATACTACATTTCTTGAAGAGGATTTCATGAGTGGGAAAACTAACAATGTCTTTGGATATCGTTTGACAATGCACATTCTTGGTTCTTGCTATTAGCTGTTAGGTGTTTACCCTTAAAAAGGAGCAGTAGCACATTCCTTCCTCACTGAAGCATAGTATATACTAAGCAAATCTTGCAATGATTTTGGGGGGGAAAATTACTGGTTTTTCTTGTGTTTAATCCTTAGGTTAAGCAATAGCAGAACATAAACACTAGTGCTAGTTCATGTCTAAATCTAATTTCATAGGACTAAGGATTAGAGTTTGGGATGCTTTCTGCATGCCCTTTTTCTTTTGCCGTGCTTCATTGGACCTCAAGGAATATATCATTGAAGTCCTTAAACATTCTCATTGCCATCATTGAGAAGATGAAGAGTTTTCACTTCACTTAATGTAGTTATCTTAGGCTATGTTTAATTTGGAGACGGTAATGGAGTTAGGAGCTTATGGTGTTAGAAGTGTGTCCGAGATTGATTTTACATGAGAGTGAGATGAAAAAAAAAGGGACAAGATTCCAGATTTCATGTCAAATTTGGGGTTAAGGAGTGAATGAAGTGCAATTTCATTCGTTCTTTTCATTAAATTTGTTAAACATCTAAATATAACATTGACATGTTTTATTGCACTTCACTCTTGTCCCTTCATTATGAGTCATTTCCTTCCATCATTTACAAAACTCCCAAACATAGTCTTAGAAATTATGATTCTCTGAATCATTGAGTTTTTAATATAGTCTCACAACTTCTTTATGCAACCATAAGATATAGTTTCTTCTCTCTTTTTCCCTCTGAACCCAAATCTCTTTTCTAACTGTATGTATTTGAGTTTTTTCAAGTAACCAATTTCCTTTTTCTTTTAAGGAATAATGAGCTAAGAATATATATATTTGTCTTGCAGGAGCTGGATTATTGACATTGGAGGATTGGCAAAGAAAGTGAAGAATACTAGGCCGTCACCGACCGATGAAATCAAGGACTGTGGAGCATATTGTGAATGTCCAAAATGCCATTATCATATTGATAACAGTGATGTATGCTGCAACTCAACATATTATGCAATCTCAGTTCCATAATTTAGCCTTCAAATTCAAACATGAACCATAACAGACAAAAAGCCATAAGCCTATAAGTATAGGCAACTCTTCATATTATGATATGATAGAGCTTGAAATGTTTCTTGTGCTCCAATTTCTCTAACCAAGATTTTTTTCTTTGAGCAATTATCACGGATGTTTCATTAAGACATGTTCCTTTGATTGTTGTGTAGGTTTCTCCTGAGTGGCCTGGCTTTCCTGCTGGTGTAAAGTTTGATCCTTCTGATGTTGAACTCTTGGAACATCTAGCAGCAAAATGTTGTGTTGGGAACAAAGAGCCACACGTGTTTATCGATGAGTTCATCCCAACTCTTGAAGGAGATCAAGGAATTTGCTACACTCATCCTGAAAATCTTCCAGGTAAGGTTTCTCTGATCTTTTCTTTTTCATATATGCAAAAATATGCCATTATTTCTTTGAAATTGCAACCAAAGTTCATAGGAAGTTCTAATTCTAATGCAACCAACCACTTTCGAATTTAAGAGCCATAGTATTAATTGATACAATCTGTTCCAGATAGACGCGATTTTTTACAGCAGATTCTCTAATAAAATGAGACTTGTTTTGTTTCAGGTGCTAAGAAAGATGGGGGAATCGTTCATTTCTTTCACAGGACAGTTCATGCATATGCTACTGGACAGCGAAAGCGTCGAAAGATCCATCATCAACAAGGCTTGAATGAGGAGGAGCATGTGCGCTGGCATAAGACCGGTAAGACCAAAGCTATAACAGAAGATGGAGTGCATAAGGGCTTTAAGAAGATCATGGTTCTTTATATAAGAACCAAGAAAGGGACCAAGCCATACAAATCCAATTGGGTGATGCATCAGTACCATCTAGGGAGTGAAGAAGATGAGAAGGATGGCGAATACGTGGTTTCAAAAGTATTTTATCAACAGCAGAAGCAGGGTGAGAAAGTTGAGGAGAAAGCAGTAGTTGAGGATCCAAGAACACCTAAGCCGAATCCTCCAAATCGACCTTGTGCAGGCAAATATGTTGACTGTGATGACTATTTTGATGAAAATGGCCTTATGTTATTAACTGAGGTGAGTTTCTATTTATGAATTGATGCACATGAATGTCTGTTATGCATATATATCGGGGGAGTTTGTTTCGCGGAATGAGATTTTATTCCTGGAAATAGCATTTTTGGGTGGAAAGTTGATTGTACTAATGAAAACTTCCAAGTCACAAAATTTTGATTCGATTTTTCAAAAGATGTTTTCATTCTTTGATGCATTTCTTTTTGTTTTGAAATTTTGATTTCATGGACTAGGATGGCAAGCCTATAATCGAAGAGCCACACGCCCCACCATCTAATGTTCAGGATGATGACAATGGAGGCAACCTTACATGGCTGGCCGGCGAATCACAGGCTGTTGATAACAACTCTGACTTTGATGGATTGGAATTGGATGATATATTATTATGCAAAGAGATGTATGATTCTTCTGCTAAAGTAAATGATTCTGGTTTGAAGTCCAACACTTTCAATGGCTTTGCTTGCAATGCAAGCGAATTCGCCGCAAATGATAATGCTTCTTCTTATGGAATTTCTGTCCTGGATACCCTGCAATTGGATACTCCTCCAGATTTTGATCTTTCTGTAAGCAGCATAAACTTAATCCTTTTGCTAACTTGGAGAATTTTCCATCATATGTTGTGACATGCTCTTATTTATGTGATTCTCATTTTGGATGCAGAATTTGCAATATTGTTCTCAAGACAGTATACTTCAGTGGATGGACAAGTTATAGAGTGATTTTGAAAGCAAGTTCTATGCATCATCTTGTATCATTGACTGTTTCTTCATGTGAACTCTTGTTGTGATCTTTACTTGATTAATTTGTTCTTTTTCATTCAAATGGTCTTATGTAAATTATGCTAGATTTAATTAAAAGTCAATTTAATTTTATGTAATATGGGGTACACTACTGAGATGCAGACCACTCCCAATATTATTTTTTCCACACATAGGAATTAAGGGATCAAATCTAGAACTTTATGTTTAAAGGATATGAACTTTTTCCACTCATATCAATGATTGGTTGGATAACTTAAAACACTTAATTTAGGGGTTAAAATATCTAGTCACTTTTAAAATTCTTAGGACTTTTTTTCCAACTTAAAATAATTGTGATAAAAAATTGTTCATAAAATAAAAACTAAAATACTTATTATTATTTCACAATAGTTTCTATTATGAAAACATCACATTTGTATTATGATATAGAACTATTGAAAACCATTTATTGGTAATTGATTGATATAATTTGTAAACAATTTATTACTAGGGGCAAGTTTTTAGATAATACTTATGTTATTATTAGATGATATTACTGGGGACAAGTTTGATTTTATTTAAATATTTAAAATTTTAAATAGTTTGGCTTCATTATTGAAATATGATTCTTAATTTATTGAACACACACACGCACATATATGTAAAAATAGAATTTGAAAAACCTAGAATTAACCCTATGTTGTGAAAGCAAAATTTACATTGTAGTTTAACTTAAATTAAAATGGTAAAAAAAAAAAAAAAACACTCCAATTTTGATTTACAGTAAATTATGCGTAGTTTTACAAGTCTAGGGCGCGTTTGGCAAAATTCCTATTTCTCCGATGGTCCAAACCCTGTTTTTTTTTTTTCTGGTTTTGTCGATGCCAAACCCAGACCTTAAACCCTGAATGAAAGTCTACACTCATAACTGCAATCTGACTCAAACAAAAGCAACAAGTTTCGATTTCAGCAATGTTCGGTGCGAGGAATCTTCAGAGGCATTGCTTCAAGTCCCTCTCTTCGCTCTTGCAACTTCAATCCAATCTCTACAAGTATGTGTCTTTTTCTCTCCCTTTTTTCTGAATCATGAAATTTAATCTATACCCTTTTCATGTTTCACCTCAAAGCTTGTAGCTTTAGCTGAATTAGTGTGATATGTTTATTAGTCTCTTCCAAGTTCGTATTTTTTTAGTTCCCTTTGAGCAACAATACCTATTTCTTTTATTCGGTTTAATTGGGCACCACCCCTTTTGTTTATAATCCCAATAACCCATCATTGATTTAAACTGTTTTTTCCCCTATTCCTTTGATTGAATTTCTTTTATTGGTTATTTGGATCAAGCACTAACTTTTTATTTCTTTCAAGTTTCTGTTGGTATATTTATCATGGGATTGATTGTGATTTGTTTTGGCTCAGAAATGTTGTGCCTTTAGGACATGCGCCCCTGCACATGCCAAGCAACAATGTTCAAATTCAAGATAAAGTTACTTTGTATTCTTACATTAAGCCATTCAATCTTTTGAATGGATCGTCGCGAGCAATGTCAACAAAGGGAAGGAGTATGCGAAGTAAGGTAGAAAGGCGAATGCAAAAGGAGTCTGGTAAAACATTGAGGGAGATACGGAGAGCCAAAAAACTGAAGAAGAAGCTAATGACTGAGGAGGAAAGGCTCGTTTACAACCTCAAAAGAGTAAATTTTCTAGCCCTTCTAATGAGCTGGACGAGATGAATTATTCGACTTCGTTTTTAATCCATGCTTTCATTCATGTGTTGAATTCATAGTTAGCATAAATGGTGTGTGTTGATTGGTTGTGTTGTCACCGGTTTTTGGTGCCATAGAGAGGTTATATAGTCTTACATTGAGTGAAGTTAGGGAGTTTTAAGGTTCATAAGGAGATGTATTATCTCATGTGAAACGGAAAATGCCTATGGGCCAATAAGGTCATAACTTAAATGAGCCATGAACAAGACTCCTGACAATTGAAAGTTGTCTTGTTTAAAATAGGGTACACTGTCTGAGTTGTGCATTCAAATTTATGGTTTAATTTGTAAGTGTTGTATGGCATCCTTGTTCAAAGTTTCTTTTTTCTGTTAATGTGATTACATTTCTTTGATGCGAAATTGGATAAAAAGAATTGGTTTGCATTGTGATTCCTGAACATGGATTTCTGTGGAAAACACAATATCCTTCTGGTTTCTTCATAGAAGAAATTGAACTTTCTGTATTGACTTTTAAGTTATTATATTAGCACCTACACAATGATCATCAAAATGAAAATTTCAGGTCATGATCAAGATTACAGATTGCTCATTTGTACTAACTGATATATTTTTCACTTAGTTTTGTTGCAGTGCTTGATATATGAACATTTGATAAAATTTTATTTGCTTACCTTCAAACTATTGCAGGCGAAGAAGAAAGTGGCATTGCTGCTACAAAAACTCAAGAAGTATGAACTACCAGATCTTCCTTCCCCTCGGCATGACCCAGAGCTCTTAACACCTGAACAACTTCAGGCATACAAAAAAATCGGGTTCAGGAATAAGAACTATGTTCCAGTTGGTGTTCGTGGAGTCTTCGGAGGAGTTGTGCAAAATATGCATCTCCATTGGAAGTTTCATGAGACTGTGCAAGTTTGTTGTGACAACTTTCCCAAGGAAAAAATCAAGGAAATGGCTACAATGCTTGCAAGATTGAGTGGCGGGATTGTGGTTAATGTTCATAACGTGAAAACAATCATTATGTTCCGTGGTAGAAACTATCGTCAACCCAAAAATTTGATACCTATTAACACCCTCACAAAGAGGAAGGTAGGTTCACATTGCTATATTTAAATGCCAATATTGTTCATTATCATGGAAAAGTAAGTACACGTGCCTGTTTATTGTAGATGTATTGTTAAGATTGGTTAGATACTCCCCCTAATCCATATTAATGACAACCTTTATGAAATATTCAATTTTCAGTTTTAAATAATCATTTTGGTGTCTAGTTACAGTATCTACAATACAAAAACTTGATGCTAGAGGAGGTAATATATTTGTTCATATTTTTGTATGCAGGCTCTATTCAAGGCTAGATTTGAGCAAGCTCTTGAATCTCAGAAGTTAAACATAAAGAAAATAGAACAGCAGCTCCGGCGGATGGGAGTAAATCCTGAGGATCCGGCTTCCATGGCCAGCATCCAGAGAGTTGCGTCCACATTCTTCAATGCCATCGACAAGAAAGAGGGAAGCCCTTATGTCTTCAACGAAGGCAAGCAGTCGATAACTGAGCCTATTGAAAGTTTGGAAGAGTCAGAAGAGCCTTCTGTTGATAGTGATCAAGAAGAGCTAGATCGATTCATTGCCGAGATAGAGGATGCAGCGGACAAAGAATATGAAGCTGAAGAGGCAAAAGAGAAAGAAGAGGTTGGTAGAATTAGATACAGGAACAAAGAAGAATATGGTGGAAGATTCAGAAGATCGGATGCTTCTAGAAATGACGACTATAATGGTGAGGCTAGAGGTTCAAGGGCTTGGCAGACTACACATCCTAAGCATCGGGCTACTGATAGCGATGACGAAGATGATGTTCATTCTGATGACAACGGTAATGACAAGTGGCATTCCAAATTCGCTGATGCTAGTGATCTTGACAGCGGTTCTGAATCTAACGACTCTAATGAAGCTAGAGGCAGGTTCAAGGAAAGAAGGGTTGGCAGAGAGAGGCAGAACAATACAAGTATGAGTCGGGCGCGAGTTAAAGAAAGCTCAAATAGACATGCCGAAGCAGCTAAATTCAGGAAGAATATGGTTGCAGATGATTCCGAATCAGAAGGCATGTTAAGCGACATTGAAAATGCAATGTGGGAGTCCGACGAGGAAGAAAACGACGCGGGGCACTTGAGACAGTTCAACGATGACTACAAGAGCAGAAGCAACGACAACGAGTACGCTCATCAAACCAATAGAGACAGCGGAAGGGGAGAAGGAGTAGGCAGGGTTGATTCTGAATCCAAAGATTCAATCAGTGATTCTGAAAATTGGATGTGGCATTCAGATGCTGAAGAGGAAACAAGAGCACCAAAAGATGAAGAGGATTACCCTACAAGTCAAAATAGGAATGTGGTTAAAAAGGATAGCCATAAAAGAACACAAAAAGAAGCAGATGAAGCTTGGGACATTGACTAGCCTAATGAAGGCAGTTATTGTAGTCTTGTGTAGATTTTTGAAGCAGGCCTGAACAAGTGATTGGCCCATACAACATAGTTCGGCCCAATATGGCCCATTCATTCAGATTATTGCATGAAGCAACTTAGCCCAATTACAGGACCAAAAAAGAAAAATGAGAGATTCCTAAGCCATATGATATATATTTATGGCATGTTTTCATTGAAGTGTTTGGCAGTGAATGAATCGAATTTTTCAATCAATTGAAATTTCCACCCAAAAGTAAATGTTCCAGGATAGATTATTGCTACACTTGTGTCTGGAATTTGATTTAATTTTGAGTTAAGTTAGATTTTATGTTTGGAATCTATCTATATATTATATTGTGTAAATAGACTTCGAATTTATATTCAGAACACAAAAAAGTGTTAAAGTCAATTTGTTTTTTATGAAATTCGATACGATTTCAGAAACAAAACTAAAAAACAATTAAATTAATGAAAATTGACTAATGAAATCATTTTTGAAATATTCAAACATAAATCAAATCAAATCAAATAATTTCTTTTTTCTTTTTTTTGGGTGGTGAATGAATTGAATTTGAATCAATTGAATCTCGAGCCAATAATGTTGTCAGGTCGTGAATTACGATCTAGGATAAATTTGATCAACAACCAATGTCAGAGAAACAAATGGACATATGAAATATCAATGATCAATTTGTACGTAACAAATATCAACGAAAAATCCGTTGAAATTGAAAGACATGTGAGATTGTTTTTGAGAGTACGAAACAAATGGACAATTTCATAGTCACACACGTCAATGACAAGGTAAGTGTGGTCGCTACTAAGTACTAATACTAATACTACATATATTCAATTATTCATAGTACTTAGCTTGGGCAGGTCTTAGACGCACGCTAGAACGAACAACCATATTGACGTAATTTAACGTAATTGACGCGTCAACCATCAATTACTTTTCTTTTTTATTTCTTAAAATTGTTAGCCCTACTAAAATTTTTGTGTCTCGGACTCGTATTAATGAACACTTCATTTATTCATCGTTTGATAGTATATGAGTTCTATTTGAATGGATTTTACGATAGTAGGTTGAGTGTTTATTATTGTATAGATCGAAAAAAAATCATTTAAAGGATATATAAATTTTCTTTTTAGTTTGTTCCTCAAGGCTCAACAAACATGCATCGCTTTGCAACTACACAATAAATTAAAAACAAAATGGATTGGTACTTGTTACAACGATGTAATGCAGTGCAGTGATCATGTGCTACGGATTTCATATGAAGCGACTTTTGAAGTCTAACCCTAAAATTTAGAGGGTTGTTATTTACATATATCATTGTTATAAGACATTTTTAGGTATCATTACTTTCAAGTAACTATATATCACATTTATTTGTCCCAATAATATAATATGTTCTTTAACAACTAAGAATGACTCCTTTAGTTAAGGTTTGACTCATTCTATAAGAGTGTAGCTATCAATAGATTTAAATTCTACTAATGTAGTGATTTTTTTTAGGTTTTCTTTTATAGAACAAAATGTTACTTTTCATGAAAATCCTTAAAGAAATTGAGAGGTATCCTTAGCCATGGTGGGATATCGGCATTTACCCTATTTAAACTTTTTAGTTTATGTAAAACAAGAAAATTGTGTATTTTAATTTTCACATACATTGATTTATAGTTGCCTATTACTTTAACTAATTGTTAAGGGATCAATCTCGCTCTATCTATAAAAAAACTTAGAATCTTCGGGTAAGTTGTCATTTCATCCATTAAGGTGCTTACATGTCCATGAGTGATTAGTTATTTTAAAAAAAAAAAAATTGTCTCTTAATAATATGTATATAGACTTCATAGTTCACGGCTTAAAAAAATCATAAACTTTTTCTAGAAATGATTTGTATATACTACAAAATCAGCCACCAAGCGTAATAATCTAATATTTTAAAATTAATAATCCAACTTTTAAAAATGTTGGATTAATGTACAATTATAATAGTTTGATTACTAGTTTAAAAATGTTATATTATTATATATATAATGACTAATACTCCCTCCATCCACTTTTATTTGTCTTTCTAGAAAATTTATTTGTCCACTATTATTTGTCATTTTAGATTTTCAATGAAACATTTATAATTTTTTTCCAGTTTTATCCATACATACACTCTCTTTTTATCTCTTACAATTATTATTGCATAAAAAACTATAAGGATAATTTTGTCATTGTACATTTACTTCTATAGAAATTTTTGTGTTTTTATCACCTTCTTAATAAATGTACAATACTCTAAAACGTCAATTAAAAGTGGACGGAGGGAGTAATAACTATTTTATGATCTACATTAAGCATTAATCAACTTTTTCTGGTCAGCTATAGGAAAGTTTGCAGTTTAAGAAATTTATGGCACACAATAAAGTTAACACTAAGATTTAATCTAGTCAACGCGGTTTGTCTTATATAATAATCAATCATTTGTTCTGATATAACATTTTTTCCTCGTAATTTCATAGAATTTTCGTGGGTTAACCATTTCTCCAAATTAAATCTGTGTTTTATAAACTCAAAGAGTAGTGTTTTGATTCAATCAAGTACTAACAATTTCTACCACAGAATTTGTAAGAGAAGGAGGAAATTGAAGGGAAGACTACTTGGTGAAGTAATATACTAATTCTGTGAGGCATTCTCATCAATTTTAAAGAAAGAAAATATCAATAATATAGGTAATGGTCCACACGTAGGATATGATTTAATGGCCATTGACCACTAATTAAGATGAAAACTCAAAATCATGACAAGGTCAGACACATTTTTATTTATGAGTTTTGATAATTAATATTAAGAAATTTTACTAACAAGCAAGCACCATCACTTGTTAAGATAATAAAAAAAAAAGTTATACTAAGAAGATACATTTTTATGATTTTAATACAATAAATTCATCATGTTATTTTAAATTTTACTGAAACTTACTATTTTAATAATCCTCAAAAAGTATCCTAATAGCAAGACTTATATTCTAAAAATACTTATTAAGAATTCTTAAAATTATAAAATTTAATTATGTTAATAAATTTAAAATATAAAAATATATCTTTTCAATATATATATATATATTCTATCTTACCATAATTTATATACAAGAGTGATTTGCATGAACCCTTTTGGATATACCATAATCAATTTGGGCGGTGGGAAATTTAATTACCAAGTCAAACGCGCATGAGTGTCTTCATTGTTATTATTAATTATTTTTTTCTTTTTATGACATTAAGTGTCTTTGTCAAACACAATTATTTCGAACTTTTATTTATATAAGGCCAGGTATCAATAATATTTATCGTACAACATAACTACGTCCAACGTGTGTTATATAAGATGTAATATATGTTATATCTACATGCTATATATATAGTACACATTATGTCTTATGTCACTACTAGAAAATGGAGCATTTTCAACATTGAATGTGTCAATAAAAGTATTGTCAATAAAAGTAATATTGACAATTAGTGACCGTCGAAAATGCTTACAACTAGTTTGAGTATTTTCAGCAGCCATTAATTGTCAAAGAATAGTTTATGACTATTTTCAACGGCCAACAAATGTCAACATATCTTTTTCTTACAATACTTTTATCAACATTTTTCGACAATTGCATGTTGAAAATGATCATTATTCTTGTAGTGTGTATAGCACACATTGAATGTTCGTTGGACGTATTTATATTATACGATAAACATTATTATATTATAAGGTATTAGCTATTATCCACTCATGTGTCAAAAATAATAGTAACACATACAGTTAACTAATCAAGAAAAAGGGGATGAACTTAGCTTTTCGTTGGGCAATACCAATTTTATTAAAGATATGAATAATTGTATCAGTGATGTTATTTGCATAAAAAAAAATCAGTCAATAAAAAAAATTTGAATCATAATTATTCAGTCCACTCAAAAATAATTTTTTAAAAAGAGGTTTTTTAACTAAAATTTTATTATATAGACTCATTAACTAGTTTGACTATTTTTTTTTTGTTCATCCAAATATTTTCCTAATTTTACCAAGTTTAAGATATTCACTCATGTGTCACAAACCATTTAGTTTTGGAGTTACAATAATCAAATTTATACAATTTATACATGAAGTTTTGTCTTCTACACATGGTAACTAAAAAATTAAAGGGGCATTACTTATGTATCAGGGCAAAATATATATCCATTTTTTAATAGACAAAGTTTAGGAATTGTGCTATCTAAAATTGAATAACTATATCTATTTTTGGGTAATGATTTCTATGCAAGGATAGAATTTTATTTTTTTATCTTTTTCAAGAAATAATCAATAAAATACAGCACTTTTTTTGGTTGATTCTTAATTTACTTTTTCTGAATTGGGTTTCTGAAGATGAATCCAGAATAATCTATCTCGTGTGTGTGGGGCTATCTACACATAAAAAGTGGATTTTTGTGGTTATGATTTACTTTTATTAATTCTAATTTTTTCCTGTTACTGTTGTGATTCTTAAAGCCTCTTTCTTGATTGTGGCGGTTGGAAGATGAGATTTATAAATTCGATTGTGGTGAATGGCATTTGTTGATGAGACACTTTCTTTGTGAATTTAACTAATAACTAATTAAATAATTTACTTATTAGACTTATTAATGATAGGTAAATAATACTCTATTTTTGTGCTCAGTCATTTCTAAGTAAGAATATAAAAATCAAGTTAAAATGTTATTAAAGGAAAATTTTCAAATTAAGAATACTGTAAAATGAATTGAAAGTGGATAAAAATATATACAATGAAATAAAATCAAAGATTATTGATTAAACATATACATGTTGATGGTCTTGGACCTGGCATAAATCTGAAAATGCCAAATCTTCCAACTTGTTCCTCACAAAGAAGAATGTTTCGACCAAAAATAATAAGGAAAACTAAAAAAAGTTCTTTTATTTTTTATATGAAAAAAGAAGTATCTATCACAACATTTTTTTTTAGTTTTCAGCCATTATCACTGGATCCGTTATGCCAAATGGTCACCCTTACTTCAATCATCGGATTTAGCGAAAGAACAATTTGTACACAGCTAATATATTTTCTAATACAATGATTAAATAAAATATTAAAAAAAATGTGAATGATGGAGCATAATTCCAGTAAGTGAAATTGAGTTCGAATATTGAGGAATCTTTTTTTATGAGCGATCTGTAAATTTTATTGTAAACTCTTATTAAGGTTGGTGATTTGGTCTGCCCCACATAAATGTACTTCCTTAATCTAAATTTTTCTTATGAAAAAATAAATAGAGCATTATTATATTAGTTTTAGGGGAGCTGCAATTTACATTTCAAGGTCTTAACTAAACTATTGCCTTTGATTTTTTAATAAATAAAAGCTTGTTGCCAAAACAAAAATCCTTAATGATCATGTATTGTGTGGCAAGTGTACATTCACATGTACAAATTTAATTTTTGCAATATGAAAGGCTATGCCAAAAAGAAAAAAAATGAAAGGTGTTAAAAGATCCTAAAATGACAAACTTTGAAACATCAATTGCATTCCAAAGGCAGAAGAAACTTGTGTGGTTTATAAAATTGCTATTGCTTGATACTTTGATAGAGATAAACCCTTTACACTAAGACAATACACCCTTTACTTGTAGAAATGACTTCCTTTTTGAAGAGAATCTACACATGATAAATATTTGGAAGATATCCTAGAATGATGAATTGCTTCATTGACAAAATAATTTGTAAATATTATTGAATTCAAGACATACAACTTTAGTGGGCCAACCAAATCCACCTAAACTTTTTTCCATTAAAAATAAGAAAATAATTTTCATATACTGATAATGTAAAAAATGTCATGTATTCTATTTTATTATTAATCACCTTACGGATTCTGAAAAATCACTCACTACATCCTATTGTCATATTATAATTGGCTGACAGTGTAAAATATGTTTATAATGTCAGTGTATCATAATTAATCCCTAAAAATAAAGGAAATAAATATCTTCTTTTGTATTTCTAAAAAATATAAAAAAAGTCATATAAAGGTTCTCACTTGTGCTGAAGGCCAAGAGTTAAAGAGAAACCATTGCATACTCTTCCAAGAACCATTGATATATATATGCTATTATCTCTTGAAAGCCATGTTAAGGAAAATGACTAGTTTAACAATGTGTGATTCACAAGATATATAGGGAAACAAAAACACTGAAGTGCAAGAGTCAAGAAGACAATGGATTTGATCATTGAAAATAATGTGGAAAACTTAGTGGGAATCCAAAATTTAAGACGTGCTGTTAAGTCTTTTGTGGTGGGGACCCAAAATTTCATCCCTCAACACAAAGGAATTTTTTGTGTGGCAGAAGAGCCACATTTTGGAAAAATGCAAAAAAGAAACATGTCAATTTCCATGGAAAAAGAATGCACCTATTGGCACAACTCGACCAAGTCAATACTCAATATAGACTCTATTATTATTATTATTTATTATTATTATTATTGTGATTATTATGTTGTGATAACACAAAGGCCATTTGTTTCCAAAGAAGAAAAAGACAACCTTACCCTGAAAAGATCTATGCTGAAAACTATGTTTGAGGATGGGGAGGGAAAAAAACATTTTTCTATGATAATCACAATATGTTAAACACAATGCAAAAGCAGAAACAATATAAGAAAAAGGATATTCTGTTCTGTTATAACACAAAAAAGCTTTTGGTGCTTTATCCATTGATCATTAGAAGGTCTAAATGATTGAAAGTCATGGCAGATTCTAAGGTGCAACATAACCATGCTATGAATTATTGTTAGTTGAATGCTGAAAAAGTTAAATAGTCAAATGAGATTTCTGAACAACCAATGTGGCTAGAATATTTGTGTATAACTCAGTACAAGAAATTATCCAAATTCCCTTGAGAAAAAAGGTTGGTACTGTGGTTTTCATGAATCTCCTCAAAGTACAAAAAGCTTTGGGAAAAACTATAACACTATTTTCCCCTCAAAACAAGCTCTCACATTTTTTTTTTCCATGGCATATTCCGAGACCCCATCAGGTTCTTCCCAATACCTCCTCCTCCAAAGAATTGCCTGCATTTGCTCGGCATAAAGGCGAATTTACCTCGACCACACCAGAGATAGATATCAATCATGCAATGTTGCTCTTTTGGTATTGTACATCAATGATAACAATGTTCAAACTCAAACTCAGCCACTTTCTTCTCTTTTGCAGTTACCAGGCAATAGATACTTGTATTTCTCTGCATTATTTAACAAATGTGATGGAAGATGTACTGCTGAATAAGAATGAGGAATTGGTCCTAACTTCCCAATAATCTCCTTAAATGTATACTCTTCAGGAAGCATGTCAAATAGGTCGGATCCTTCGCAAATCACTTTTTGAATCCTGTTACGGTTCAAGTAATGAGGGAACCTAACCCGGTCATTATGGCTGTAAGCTTTCATCTTAAATATGAAATCACTTATATGCCGGAAACAGAAGCTGCAATGCCAGCCAGCATCGGCTAACAAGACATCAGCCTGCCTGTAGTGTGCGTAACGTGTCTTGCCGGTCTGGTATCGATGAACTGAGGCTCTCCAACTTTTGTCATCAAGAAAGAACTCGAAAGAGTACAGATAGTTCCTCATTTGGAGATGAAGAATAGGAGGGATTTCATCACACCACCTCAAGAGATTAATTGTGTGGGCACTAGGAATCTCATCAACATCCGACATGATCAAGAGATCATCGTCTTCTATTCCTGCTATCCTCAGCAGCTGGTCCAGCGCAACCCTCTGATAAGCCTCTTCAACAAAAGGATTTTCCCCTTTCTTAAACCTTCCTCCAATAGTCCCATATGTGAGTCGGGACTCAACAAACTTGAAATCGTTCCTATTGCTTGCGAAAACCAGCGGTTTAGGCAATCCTGTGAATGTTGAGTTTGATTCAAGGATCACATAATGTGTCACATACGGGTACATTTCCTTCCAACGAATAGTAAGCATGTCTACTTCGTTGCTAAACAAAACCGCATCATAAACTCGCCTTGGGGACTCACGAACTTTCCAGCCATGGAGTCTGCATAAAGTCTCCATCGATACATTCTCATGATAATAGTGAGGAATTTCATGGAAGGGCCTCGGAGGAGATTCCCAGAGTGGCCTAAAAAAATAGGATATTTTCTGCCCATGTAAGTAGAGAAAGAAGATGCTGGCAGGGACAACCACAAACAAAAATATGTAAGTTTTGAAGTCCAATCCTCTTAGAATACACCGGAGTCTTGACAAGCTCAATGCTCGAGTTCCCTGAATCATCGAAAACAGAAGGCTTCATAAGATACATGGAAAATTCAATGATCAAAAACTTCACAAACTTATCTGCACTAATAGTATCAAGCAGTAGCAATCCATTCAGCCCTCACAAAGATACCACATGTAAACAGTTCAAAAACCACATGGAAGTATTTCCATCTTCTCATGAAAATATGAATTGGGGAAATCCCAGAAAAATGGAATTCAATATGATAGATACACACATACATAACCAGAACAAGCACAAAAACATCTTGAATTGCCATAATTCCCAAATGCATAGAACTCTTCATTTCCTAAGCAAAGAGAAACCGAACATTCAAAACTGAACTCCATGATTCAAATACACAAAACCTACACTCAAACTTCAGAGATACAAAACCACAGAGAAAACAAAGGATGAAACAATGACATGCACAAACTAATCATATACATTCAATTTTGATATCTCTTACAACACACACATGGGCAGAGTACAGGGGAATTAGGCAGGATAAGAAGATTGTTAATTTATTAATCATTGAAAAGTAAACAACTCAATTAAGTTGGGTTGAAAAGGAATAAACTTAAAAAAAAGACCAAAAAAATTTAATCAAAAAATTGGGAGAGATGAAAAAACCCAACACGTTTCAAGTTCCCATTTTTCGCGTACCCATTAACAAAAACAATTTTTTTTGAAAAAAAAAAACAGTAAATAGAGAAAATCGGAGACAATGAAAAACCCAATTTAGAGAGAGAGAGAGAGAGAGAACCTGGGCACCAATATCGCCGCAGAAATCATCGGTTTTCTTGGAATTGTAGTACTCGTCAGACTCAGACATGGTGAACTCAGAACAAGAACAGCAGCAGCAAACTCTGATTGCAGTGTGGGGAAATTGTGATTTATGAAGCAGGGATGAGTGAGAAGATCAACCCCAAAGAAAACCAAAGGGCCAAAATTGAAGTAAAAAAAAAAAAAATGCTTGTAAGAAAGCTAAACAACGTTTCAGGGCATAGAGATCTGTGTTTCTCTCTCTCTCTCTCTCTCTCTCTCTTTGTGTGTCGCTTTGTAGTTGTGGGTTCCTTCGTCTTGTTACGTCAATTATAGCCGTTTGGATTTTTTTTTTTTTTTGGGGGGTTCTTCAGTATTGTTGTTCTTCTTCTTCCGCCGAATAACACCTCTTCCAAGAATTAGAGACTGAGGGATATATATATATATATGTTTTAACTTTTACGAGTTGGCTAATTCTAAAGCAAGAATTTGTCTAATAATTAATATTTTAATTTTAAAATTCAAATAAAATAACCTGTAATGAGAAGACAGTAGTACGTTTGATTTCATAAAATAAGTATTTTTTTCTATTTTTTGTTTTCTACCTTCTATTAAAAAATATTGAAATCCATAGTAAAAAGTTATAAAATCTAATTTTTAGGTTTAGATATTTCCTTCACATAATTTAAAAATAGAGTTTAATTATGATTATCGATAATATAAAAATTTTTGTTGATATTTTAATTCATAGTTAAGTATCTGTGTAAAATTATTTTAGATAAATTATTCTTTAAAATGAATAAATTATTCTCCTGAAACTAAATGCACCTTAAGTTCTTATTTTTAAGTTTTTAATATGTGAAATTCATCGATAGTTTAAATACATGCCTTTTTCCCTAACCAAAAAAATTGTGTATTTAAAAAAACACTTGTTATATTTTCACATGATTTAATTTTGACTGTAATATATTGATTTATAGAATAAAATTTACATAGTGATCTAGTCAAACTTACTATATATTTGACTATAAATATATTTTCTTTTATGTTAATATTATGATTGAATAATAGTATAAAAATCTTTTATACTATAAATATATCAAAAATAAATCATGCATTACTTTTTAGTTTTATTATCATACATCAATAATATAAAATATATTTACATTATTAGTAAATAATAGTCATATTCTAATTTAAATTTAAAAAAATCCATAATAGATTATTTATCTATTATTAATTCGATATAGTATAATTTATCTTTAAAACATAAGTTTGTGATAATTAACTTCTCAGTTTTTTAGCAATTTGAATTAATTTGTAGATTTTATTATAATATAAAATTAATTAAAAGTAATCACTATAAAGTTAGCTTTAGGTTTTTTATTTAATAGAAAAAAAGTATCATACTTAACTGTATAATGTGTATTACTCATATTTAAATACTTGTATAATAAATTTTATTTCTATCGATGATCTCTAAAAAAAATCCTTTACGAGTAGTACGTAATTTTGTTATTTTCATCATATATTTATATTTGTATTGTTTTGAGACAAAAGAGAACAAATATCTTGTCAAATTTGAGGTATATACTTTCGATTCCACTAGGTTGTCTTTAGGTGATTTCAATAATCTAATCATTAGTTTGTGGTGGAACTTCAAATTTTTAAACGTTTGTTAAAATATATTTTAAAAAAATTAACTTTAAAATACAATAGAAATCTATTTTTACTCTCCTTCAATATTATTTTAAAATCAGAATTTGTATAAAACTATTCCAAGCATAATATTAATACTATATGTTAAACATATGTATAAATTTTTAGTCAATAAAAAATTATCACATACTTTATTTTATATATAATCAATTATAATTAAAATTTAAGAAAAACTAACATTTGGAAGTTGTTTTATCAAATTTTCATTGAATAATAAAATATTTTATATTATTAATGTATGATGATTAAACTCTTAAACATATTAAAAAAAAAAATTCTGATGTTTTGGTCTTTTCATTATAATTAACGGATAAATTGCTCTTGATTGGATTCAAAATGATGCAAAAACAACAATATTAAATTTATCAATACGTTTTTGGTGCAGATATCTACTAATAATTGCTGCAAAATGTCATTATTTCACTCACTATTATATCCCAACCCCCTATAGTGAGATTTTTTTTCCCCAACGACTATGTCAAAATTAATTCTTAATACTTTTTATGAGTACATAAATATATATAGCACATGGTTTACTTTATCCAGCCATTATCTTTTTTTTTTCACTATGAAAAAATTATAAAATTTTGGATATTTGACCAAATACACCTTATATGAGGGTTTACAAATTGCACTATTTTACTGAAATTATACAGGCTGGCAACTGTTTGCAATCATTATTTTGTAAAATGTAACTATGATCCTTCTTCCCAACTTTCTTAATTTTATATTAAGAAAAAATGTTTATATACTATTAATTTTTTTTTATAACTAGGAGGTGTCCATTGCCGACAGCAATGCCTAATTCCCCTCGCCCCGGGAGCTCACACTAAGCAGTAAAAGGCTGGCCACAAGAAGCTTTCTATTCCTATGAGTTGGGGATCGAACCCCCAACCACATGGTTAAGGGACAAGATGAGCTACCACCATGTCACCCCTTGTGGTTTTATATATTATAATTTGTTAGTATTAGATTGATGCTATTTGCACAATAAAAAATTAACCAAAACTAGTCAATAGAGAGATTTTGGGTCAAACCCACTCAGTCCACTAAAAATCAACTTCTTAAATAGAGTTTTTTTTGGAAAAAAATTACCAAATAAGTTCATTGACTGGTGGACTGTTTTTCTATTGTTCATCAAATATTTTTCTTAGTATTATTATGGACATATATAAAAAATCAAAACCATGTGCCTTACTATATATAGCCATATTAATCGATATATATTAAAGCCTTTTGCTTCTATTATTGAATAATTTAATCTGATAAAGACTTAAATAAATAGCAATTATAAGTATTTTAGACATAGACTATTTTTATTTAAAACTAATAATATATAAATTTTAATTTTGATGCACTGACAATGTAAATGTATTTTACACTGTCATCCAATTATATCACTATATTTGTATGACTTTTTAAATAATAGAAGAGAAAAATTATTATCATGGTTAACGAAAAATAATAATAATTGGATGATAGTTATGCACCGAATGAAAATTAAATTTTAATATTTATGTAATTAGTAATATTCTTCATTTTATTAATCTTTGATTTGGGATTTTTCCGAGTCATTTTATGGAGCATCGAAATTTGATTTAGGGCTAATTTGGTGAACTAGTTATGAAAACCCCTTGCGTGGGTATGTGGCAAAATAATGGAGAGTGTTTAACCAATCAAAAATTAGTATCATGCATCCTTCAAAAGCGACCAGAATTAACTAAGAAATACTAACTAATTAAATAATGGATACACCATATCTACGAGTTAAGGGGGCTTCAAACTATTAAAATACAGTAAAACTATAGGGAAATGTTTATTTTATATAACACAGATGAATCTAATTAATATCTAATGTGTGCTATATGGTCATATATAATGTGTATCATATATATAATATTTTACATACAATATATATTATATATGATATATAGCATATGTTAGATATTAGTTAGATATATTTCTGTTGTATAATAAATATTACCCTAAAAGATAATAATTAGTATAGATAGAGAAGGAATGGAAAAAAAAATATATGGAGGAGCCGAGTGCAAGCATGCCATTCCAAAAATGTAGAATCGGAGCATCATGAGTTGAGGTTTTGTGCGTAGGTTCCTAGAAAGTTCACTTCCAAACCTTGTTTTTTTCCTTTAACACCGAACCTACAAAGTATATTCTTTTTTTTTTTCGGATAACCATGTCACAAGCGCCCAAGAGGAGGACTTGTACAGTAAAAGAATACAAATATTTAGCAGGTGAACTAGTCTTATTAAAAAATCTCCTAATCTACACATGTACTAGCCTAAAACCTACAAAGTATATTTTCCTTTTAATTTCACTCTCAAGATTGAGATGAATCCCCACCATGATTAATTATCATCTTAATTTTGTGTCTTTTAGGCAAATAGTTAAGTAATAAGCATCAAGCTATTTATGAGCTATCATCATATATTTTCTAATCATTTTCACACAGTGGCTTAGTCATTTAAAAGAAAAAAAGAATGATGTTTAAGAAAAATCATAAATCATAATTTGCTCCCACTTAATGGTTAATGATATATCGATAAGAAGCCCGCATGCTGCAGCTGCATTTTCTGAGGATTAATGGAAAGGCACTATGAAAACATCATGTCTCCCACTTTGTTGGCTTTCTTGGTCCCACTAATTGTCATTTTGCTGCATCAAATTAAAAAATATCACATAGTTTATTATTAATTATAATTAGAATGGAGATGAGAAAAAAAATGTTACATAGATTATAAATTACAAAGGGACGGGTAAATCAAAGTGGCTCATCAAGCAACTTATTTTAATTTTACTAAAATAAATTAATGAATTTGATATTACTTTGCATAGTTGAAGAGAGCTTAAAAGTGGCTCTACACTAGTCGACAAGAATAAAGAAGGTTGCGATGCATTGTGGAGACACTAAGTATAGAGACTATGATATTAGTATATAGGACATTGTGTCATGTATCTCTGTAATGTGTTTGACATTTATGCACATGACATCAATTTAGTTATTATACCATGTTTTGAGTAAAATGCACAAGATATAGTGTAACTGTACAAATGGAATTGGAGAGGCAATGTATGGAATTTCGAATTGTTTAATGGGATAAAATTGGAAGAAATTTTCGTTAAACTCAATCCGTGTTCCATTTAAATTCGTGTCCCAGACTTGTGTCCCCGTGTGCCTTCTAATGAAGAGCACACTGAAAAGTCATTTTGTGTGTCTTTTTAGCGTGTTACTGTTCTTAATTTTTCTTGTGTCCTTACCAAATGGATGACACATTGATTGTGTTATTGTTTCAATGATTATGTGTCTAATGTCTATCTCCCAAACAAACACACCTTCATAGAACTAAGATAGCTTTTTGGATATATAGATATAGGTGGACGTGACACTAAGACATAAACATTAAAGAAAGTAACACAATATTTTAGTGTGTGTTTTTTATGTTTGGATGTATGAGACATTATACTAATATTGTATATTGTATTTTGTTTGGATAAATAAGACATAATTTAACATAGATTATTAAAAGACAATTTTAACCTTTCACTAAAAATTAAAACACAAATAAAGAATAAGTTTCAAATATCAAATCCTTTCCATTCAAACGAACCCATTTTCTCCATTGTGGGTGCTACTATTTCCTTATCTTTGTTGGTTCCTCCATAAATAACATAATTTCATTCACACACTAATAAACACAGCTGTGCATCATCTAAACATGGCAACAAATCACAGCCCAAGAATCGACTAGCAAAATATAGTAAAATTGTTTCGCAATAATATTTGTTGTACAACAGAAATATGTTTAACTACTATCTAACGTGTGCTATACATAATATAGAACGTGTGTTATACGTACTTGTGTTATACATATGGCACATATTACGTATTATGAATAGTATTACACGTTAGATATTAGTTGAACGTATTTATATTGTACTACAAATATTATTGTTTTTTTTCTTGAAGCATTGAAGAATCAATTTATCTAAGTCAAATTATATCTAAACATACCGATGGAGTATTATGTAATTTTAGGGCTTATCTTTCATTCACTACTGGCTAGGTAGAATTTTCTCTTTTTGGGTAAAGAACTCTACCCCCAAAGCATAAAGCCCGTGGGCTTTAATTAATTTCTAATGTTTTGGTTTTGCATTTCCATTCTCAAATGGGCTTTGAGGCCATTTTCATTGGGCTCAAAAAGCCCAATAAGAAGCATGAGACTCGGGCCTGGGAGGTTACTGTTGAAGCTTCTGTCTCCAGCTTTGTGTGATGTGACTTGCAAATCTGCGAAATGAAGTGTTTAAGCACACAACCTCTCCAACACTCTCATAAACTCCAAACCAAAGTGTTCTTTTTGACAAAAACCAAAATAAATAAATAATTAATTAAGAAATAAAACTGGAACGTGATTTTAAGGTTGAAGAGCATTGTCGAAGAAGCCTCAATTTCTCTACGATCGGTACCTTTCTCTTCTATTCATTCATGCACGATCACAATTAGAAATTTATAATCCATTTTTTTAGGGTTCTGATAAATCCTCAATTATCATTGCGGAATTGAATCAGGTTCTGGAGCATTCTGTGATCTATGAAGATGGATTTGGTGTCTGGCTATAAGGTAAACCTCGAGCTCAAATTAATTTATTTTGCAAAGCTTTTGTAGTTTTGAGATGTTAATCACGGTGCATTTCTTTTGATACTGAGTTGATTCTTGAGGTTATGGTTCATTTATCCTTGTTTTGGAATTAAGTTGTTAATTAATTCGATTAATTCAATTTTGTGCAGGGGGTTGTTGGGCTTGTTTTTGGCAACGAGAATTCGTCAGATGTAGATAGGTAAAGTGGTTTTTAAATGTTTCTTGAGATTCTTATGGCATGTAATACGTAATTGGAGTTGGAGATTTCCTAACAAGTGTTATGTTGTGTTCTTTAATATTCTGTTTTGGTGCAATTTATCATTGCTGATTATTGTGAATATGAAAGCTAGTTTCTCCTTTACTGTATTTCGTAGTGTTCAGTTATCCCAGTGTGGAAGTTTTGTTTCATTTATTAGATTTGTCTTTTGCTTGATCTAACTATGATATGGAGTACCTAATACTTACTGCTGAATTGCTTCTATTCGTGTTGGTTCAATAGCTATGTTGAGCGCTTGCTTGACCGGATAAGCAATGGCAAACTAGCAGAGGACAGGAGAAATGCTATCACTGAGCTTCAGGCTGTAGTCGGAGAAAATCAAGCTTCCCAGTTAGCATTTGGAGCAATGGGTACATCCTGTCTTTCAAACAAGTTGTTTTACTATTTTTTTCCCCTTTTGTTTGATGTAATATGTATAATGCTTCTTTGCAGGCTTTCCTGTAATGCTAAGTGTTTTAAAGGAAGAACGTGATGATGTTGAAATGGTGACAAACCTTCCTTCCCTCTCATGTCTACTTTCTTAATTGTTTTATATTGCTCAAGGGTCCAGATTTCAATTTGATTTTCAATAATCTTACAAATTATGAAAAATATGAAACAAAGAACCAGAAATTGAAATGTGTCAGCTTGTTTTTCAAAAGTTCAATGAACTAGACTCATAATTCAGTTCACCATGCTAAACCTAGAGTTGAGTACAGTCTTTTCTTTAGGATTATGTTGTTAGAAACCCAATTGGTATAATGGTCATATGTTACATTCATCTGTCATGCCTAAGCAGTTTCCTGTGTTTGGCTTATAACTTATTCAGTTATTTACTTTACTCTACTGCTAATTTTTTTCTCTGAAATTTACTTTAGTCAGCCATGCAAGGGTTCTATGAAATTATCCTCAGCACTGGCCTTTTTCATAAAAATATTTTAGATACTAAGTTACTAAAACATTACTTCTCAACTTACTGCACTGGGGTATCATATGTTTCTTTGTCAATCTAATTTATTGATGGTCAGAGGTGCTGTTAGATTGTGATTGTTTATGCTTATGGTTATTGAACGACAATTTATTTGTTGCGTTTCCTAGTTTTTCTTCAACCCTTCTGTAGTTTGTTTCTTTCTCCAATGAATATCTCCCATAGATTTGTTCCATTTACTTTTAATATATCAAGTCTCAAAAGTTTGTTGAACGGAAATTACATCATGAAGGTTCGTGGTGCCCTGGAAACTCTTGTAAGCGCACTGACTCCTATTAATCACGGAAAAGTGTCAAGTAATGAAGTTCAGCCAGCTTTGATGAACACTGATTTACTTTCTAGAGAAGCAGAAAGTATCTCTCTCCTTCTAAGTTTGTTGGTACGAATTTCTTTATTAAAATCATGAGATACATTCTCAATAACATCACAAGAAGGTTGCTTGACTTCTAGGCTTATGTTGCATATAAATCATCATAATATTATCTTTGTCAACTTCTTTGACAGGAAGAGGATGATTTTTATGTACGATATTATACTCTGCAAATATTGACTGCCCTCCTCACTAATTCTACGCAGAGGTATTGGTTTTGTGGCTTCAATTTTGGTTTAATCCCTGAAATTGTTAGACCATCTTGCTCAGTAAACACCCTTGCTGAGTTCCTTTTCAGGTTACAGGAAGCTATATTGACCACCCCTCGCGGAATAACTCGGCTAATGGATATGCTTATGGATCGTGAGGTACAAGGCTTGAAAGCTCCGCAGTCTTCTCAGTAACCTTTTCAAACTTCATTGTTTTTTATTTTTATCATATGTTTAAACAATTTATACTGTTTAACCTTTTGTAGTTATGTTGGTTGATAAAATTTCACTAACTATTGGCATGAAATCTGATTGTTTTTATTTTCAAATATTTAACATTGGAAATGGTTTGATGTGGTTTGATATGGTTTGATGTGGTTGATACTAATTCTGTTTGAGAACGTTGTTGCTTGGCTGTTATTGATACTGGGATAATGATCAAGGTTTACCTTCCAGGTAATAAGGAATGAGGCCTTACTGCTTCTTACTCACCTGACCCGTGAAGCTGAGGTAAACTCTCTGCTCTAATAGTAGTTTTTCTTCCATTTTGATTTTAAGTTTTTTTATTTTTACTTTGTTGGGTCATAGAATTTTTGTCTTATCAAAATAAATTTAATGCTTATAGGAGATTCAAAAGATTGTCGTCTTTGAAGGTGCGTTTGAGAAGATTTTCAGTATCATAAGAGAGGAGGGAAATTCAGATGGTGGAGTGGTTGTACAGGTGATACATTATTGCTTGGCAGTAGTTTATTTAACTTGCATAACATGCTAGATGATGTATGGTATAAATCAATGATGGTCTACTTTGGAGCTTGTGAATTTAAAGCTGTCGACCTACACATAATTGTTTTTGATAAAATTCATACAAAGTATGTTGATGGCAGGTTAGCCAATCGTATACTAGTACAGTTGATGAGTCTTTCAGTGTGCTTACCTGTTTCAGTTTCTAATTATTATGTGCTAGTTTTGGTTATGAATCAATATGCACTCAAGTATTGTTCATTACCAATTTATGTAAATTTGTATTATTTATAAACTTTAGTTTATACTAAATGTTTAAACTTTCTTTTTATGCTTGTTGGCCAAAGCTATCATATCTTACTATCTTAGTCTAATTTTGTAATTATGTTTTATGAGCATTACTGGACTTCAAATAACTTTTGGTCTAGTTACTAACTCTGGGTATACTGTGCAGGACTGCCTTGAATTGTTGAACAATTTGCTTCGTAACAATGCATCCAATCAGGTTTGCTGACTCTGTTGTGTTTATTTAGTTCTGATCCTTTTTATGACTTCAATTATGTATGGTTCAGGTACTACTAAGAGAGACCATAGGACTTGATTCATTGATATCACTTTTGAAGCTGAGAGGAAGTGCTTACTCTTTTACCCAACAGAAGGTTAGATTCTTTCAATTTTTGACTTAATTTTTCTATTCGTGAACCCTAATAGCTAACTTTTGTTATAAACCAATATGAATGTAGACAATCAATCTACTCAGTGCGTTAGAAACTATCAAATTGTTTATAAAGGGTTCTGAGGCCGATTCTGGGAAAGACACAAATAGACAGACAAATAAGACAACTCTGGTTCAGGTTTGTCAAGAACTTAGTCTCGTGATGATTGCATAAAATAGCAATTTGGTGATCTTATACTGTCATTTTGTTGATTTGGTTGTAGAAAAAGATATTGGACCATCTGTTGATATTAGGAGTTGAAAGCCAATGGGCACCTGTTCCAGTTCGCTGTGTGGTAAGATAGCTTTCCCCTCTATTTGTCCCTATCATAAAAATATCTGTAATAAAGTTTGTTACATTTTACTATATAAATAAAATGACCAGGCCTTGTAAATTAAGAAGAAAAATAGAACTAAATTTTGTTGTTTGCTTATATAGTTATCTTTTAGTGTATACACTGCACATGATATCAAGATATGGTCATTGTCATTAAATATTTTCCCCTAAAACTTAAGCTATTATTAGATAGAGCCATTGAGGTACTGGTACATAAATGGTTTTAGTATGTAACATGTTCCCTCGTGCAAGAGCCAATCGAGCTTCATGCATGGACAGTACACAAGCTGTCCTACATTGTGATGAAATTTAACTTTTATTTAGAAGAATTGGTTAACAAGAACCGAAATCTAGATCACATGGTTATAGAGGCTTGATAGCATGTCATGAAATATTTTTTCCCAAAAGCTTAAGCCATTATGTACTTATGTAGAGGCATGTGAGTTGTTTTAACATCTAACAGGAGTATATAACTGTTCTGTTTGATGTTGTTTGTAAAATGAGAAAGCACCATCTTTGAACTTTGATGGCAAAACTGCAGATTGGCAGTTGTTGCTGTCCTAGAAACCTTTTTGTAATGTTATGTGTAAACAAGTCTTGTAGGTCATAAGTGGAACTCTATCCACTTCATTTCTTAATTGACTTACAGTTGATAGAGCATTTCATTATTTAATTACAGTAGCTATGGCATTTCTATTTTTTTTGTTGTTCTAGGGTTTGCTTCTTTTATATTTTTTTTTTTCGGGTTTGTTTTGTAATGGTTAGTTCTTAAGAAAGTTTTATTGCTAAGTAAGAGGGAGTGCTCTGTTTTATACTTTTAATTTAAATCTATGTTAGGCGATGCAATGTATTGGTGATCTTATTGCTGGAGATTCAAAGAATCGTGATCTTCTTGCTAGCAAAGTTCTTGGAGAGGATCCCCAAGTTGAACCTGCTCTAAACTCTATACTTAGAATCATTTTGAGGACTTCCAGCATGCAGGAGTTCATTGCAGCAGATTACATTTTCAAATGCTTTTGTGAGGTTGGTTATGTATACTAATTCCCAGGTTATGCTCCTCAAAAGCATCCCTGTGGCCATATTATATTACATGATTTTTTAGTTAATAAAATCTTATTCATTATCATGCACATCATTGCCTCTTGAATATACTTCTGCTTTTGATTTTTTTCCCCTCCCTATTTTGATTTAACCTATCTAAATCAGAAAAATGCTGAAGGCCAATCAATGCTAGCATCTACTCTGATTCCGCAACCATATTCCATGAATCATGAACCTCTTGAGGAGGATGTCAACATGTCTTTTGGAAGGTTTGTTTTGTTGGTGGTGCTTTATAACTGAACTTAGTTTGCATTTGGATTAACTTGTTTTATGTTCAAAGTTGACTATTATCAAAATCTTACTCAGTGGTTTTAGAAAAATAGTTATGTTTCCCTTAAGGTTAATCAAATCTAAGCATACATTTATTTATATTATGTTATTAATGTGAGATTTTAAGCTTTTTGATATAACAAATCCATGTTCATTTATGTATCTATTATTTTCACACTTTTTTTTTTATGTTATTTATTCGGTCAGTTTTAAGATTATTAATTGTTTTTGTTTCAGCATGCTATTGCATGGTCTCACTTTGGGTGAAAATGCTGGTGATCTTGAGGTATGTTATACTAGCCAACAAGTTTTTGGTGGCAATTTAGTGCACCAGGCTTTTATTCTTGTGCATGTACGATGGGATTTGGTTTTCTTTATGTTTCACTGTGTGAAAACTTGTCTAAAATTGTGTCATTAATGTAGATCTGTTGTAGAGCCGCAAGTGTTCTATCTCATATATTAAAGGACAATCGCCCTTGCAAGGAAAGGGTATGCAATACTTCCCCATCTCATTGTAATCTTAGCTTTATTCTACTTCTAGTTTTGGCAGTGGTAGGACCAGAATTCATTTTATATGGGAAACTTTGGTTATGTTCGGAGAAATCTCATAAGGAAAGTTGCAGGTTTTACGAATTGAAATTGAGGCACCCATGCAGTCTTTAGGAGCCCCAGAGCCTCTAATGCACCGAATGGTGAAATACTTGGCCCTTGCTTCTTCCATGAAAGGAAAAGATGCAAAGTCTAGTACATCAGCAAACTCTTACGTACAAATCATTATCTTGAAATTACTGGTTACATGGCTAGCAGATTGCCCAAGTGCGGTAAAATGCTTCTTAGATGCTCGCCCCCACCTTACATATCTTCTTGAGCTGGTATCAAATTTATCAGAAACAGTGTGTATAAGGGGGTTTGCAGCAGTTGTCTTGGGTGAATGTGTGATCTATAATAAATCCTCTGACAGCGGAAAGGATGCGTTTGCCATTGTTGATGCAATAAGTCAAAAAGTTGGGCTTAGTTCATATTTCATAAAGTTTGATGAGATGAAGAAAAATTTTGTTTTTGCTAGTGTGGAGTCATCTATGTCCCGTAAATCATTCACTAGATCTTCAGCAGCTAGCATGGCAGATATTGAGGATGTAGATGAGAATGATTTGTCTGAAAGCAAAACTCCAGATCATCCAATTCTGTCTTCAGTCTTGGATTCTTACTTTGTGAGTCTTGTCAGAAGATTGGAAGAAGATATTAGAGAACAGATTGTGGATGTTTATAGTCAGCCTAAAACTAAGGTGGCAGTAGTGCCAGCAGAATTAGAGCAGAAGAGTGGTGAAAATGATGGTGAGTATGTAAAGAGGCTGAAAGCATTTGTTGAGAAGCAGTGCTCTGAGATACAGGTATAGTTTGTCTTAATGTGTTCCTTTTAAAATATTATCTTGAATTTTCCCATAATGTACTGAAGTCAACCTTCAAATATCAGATAATTTAATTTTCTGGCTTTTACTGGCATTATTGTTTTGCTTCAAGTGAGAGTCTGGTGTTGGTTTCAAATGGAATGCGCATGATTACATTGAAAAGAACATTAATTCAAAGTGTTTGCTAGGATGAACTGCTGTCAGCTTACATGTTTGTCAATTTATTCTTCAATTGAGGTTGGTTTCCACGGTTAAACCATTATTGACTAATAAATTAATACTTGTTGTATTAATATTCATTGAAGACTTTGATCTAAAATAGCCTTGCTGAAGACTTTTCATTACAGAAAATGAAGTCTTCATGTAATCTATGTGGTTAATTCCATCTAGTCGAGAAAGCCTTTGGTGGTTATTTATTTATTTTACATGTTTATCGCTTGAATGTGATATAGCCCATTGCAAGAATTGGAAGTATGTAAGTGAGGGCACCTTGGCAGTCTAATGTATGATTTGATTGATATGTATTTGATATGGTGCTCCTTTTCTTTCTCTCCTCATCGTTTCAGGATCTCCTTGTTCGAAATGCTACTTTGGCTGAGGACCTGGCAAAGTCAAGTGGAGGTAGTAGAAATTCAGAGTCTGAGCCGAGAGTGAGTGGGGCTTCTGACAGAGTTCAAATGGAGAAACTCCGTCGAGAATTCCAAGAAGCATCTCAAAGATTGGAAAAGCTCCAGGCAGAAAAGGCCAAAGTTGAATCTGAGGCAGAAATGTACCGGAATTTAGCCGGAAAGACAGAAGCTGATCTGAGGAGTCTGTCTGATGCCTACAACAGTCTTGAGCAGTCTAGCTACCAACTTGAGAATGAGTTGAAAGCACTCCGGAAAGGAGAGCCCTCGACGTTCCCAGACGTGGAGGCAATAAAAGCCGAAGCAAGGGAAGAAGCTCAGAAGGAGAGTGAGGGTGAACTCAATGATCTGCTCGTATGCCTTGGACAAGAACAGAGCAAGGTGGAAAAACTCAGTGTTAGATTGCTGGAATTGGGAGAGGATGTTGACAAACTACTTGAAGGCATTGGAGACGAAGCCGGAGTCGGCGAAGATGATGAAGATGATGAAGATGCCGAATAATATTAGCCTCCAATTACCCTCTGCTGGCTCATGTTATAGATTTCATGTTGAATTGTATAGTCTAACACAATTTATTGAGAATTTAGCAGAACATATATATTCCATGGTTGGATTTTTATTGTGATATCTTCAGGACTATTTCTTGCTGGTGTTATTTTGCAGTATCAGTCTCCTTTTATTTCTCCCTTTTAATATTAACCAATTAAATCTGGAGAAATAAATTAAAGCCCAATATTTGTATTCTGTTTATATTTAAGATGAGGATTATGTTGTTATTGTACATCTATGAAAATCATGTTATTTATTGTCTTCCATTTCATATGGTTCTGAATAGAAAAACTTATTACTTCCCCTTTTTCTTTTAGGGCCTGTACATCTAATTTTAACTGGAAATTTAATACGTGGCACCAATAGGGAGGAAAGAGAGTAAAATAATTTTGAACTCTAGTATATTGTTGATCCTTTACTTGTACATTATACAATATCACTTCTTTGCTTAAGCTCTTTATTTTTGACCAAATTTGGAATAATTTGATTAATTTCTACATTCAAAGAGAATAAAGTAAATGCCATGATGCTAGTCTCTGAACCATTGTATTTGCTTTCATAACATAATATGCCTCTACCAACCAAAGTGGTGCGAATATGCTATTCTCTATATAATTGGAACCTTACAAGAACAATGCAAAACTTCCTAACCAATTTGGAACTCAAAAAGGGAATGGATGTAATAATAACTGCCATGCCATCAAGCAACTGAAAAATGATAAGAAATCTCTCAAAATATTATGCATATCGGCACTAATCATGCTCATGTTTGTTGTTGCTGTGGTCTTCCTCTCATGAAAATTTCACATGATCTAATCATGTGTGAATTTTTACCATTGGCTAGACTCTGGTAAAAGTCCACTGAAGATTAGGTCATGTGAGATTTTAACACGAGAAAATCCTTTGTCCATGTAAGAAGTCATGCACCGTCGTCGTTTATGTACATGTATAAATTTGCATTTGCTTGCAACACTAATTACCAGGTCAGTGAAAGCCATAGAGAACCTTAAGAGGATCCAATTGACCACTGCAGTAGCTTGATGAAACAGTAGAGAGCTCCTGATAGCCCTTCCACTCTTCAGAAGGCTTTAAGAGAATAGGGTTTTCAATTGTTGCAGAGTTCACACATAGCATCATCTTGTAATCATAATCTCCCAAATCAGGCATAGCCTTGGCCTTTCTGTCCCATGGATTCCACACCACTGCACATTTGAATCATCAATCATATGTAATGTATCAAAATAACACTAAAAAAATATTGTAAAATTTTGAATTATAAATAGATAAAATGTCCTTTGTTTTTTCTCATTAAAACCTGCATCAGGCATTGCATTCTTCTGAAGTACAAAAGTTCTTTTCTTCTCATGGTCTATTATGGCAATTTTTGATGGACTCCGCAAGTATACCCTGTCCGTCTACAAAGTAAAAGAAGAGTTATGTTATTTGTACATATATTGCATTGAACACGACATAAAATTCATCGAACAAAAGGTGCAGAATAAGAATTTGTCACCTCGCCATCAAATGTAATTGCATCTGCCTGCTCTGTGAACCTTGATCTGTTCATCAAATTGTCAAAGTAATCAAGTGTCTCCAATCCCTCAATTCGCACTTCACTGCATAATTTTGAACATTACCATTTCTAAAGTGAAAATGTAACAAAATACAATTGCAATTTATTAGTTTAAAATGAGAATAGTAGTTACTTACCTGATATCTGATACAGATAAATAGTTGCAGAGTGCAAATGTGAATGAAAATGCTTTGTTATCAGTGTTTCTGACTCTTGGGATCAGAGTGAGCTTCCCAGCACTGATAGAGATACGAAGCCTCAACTCAAAACTGCAAACAATTATGTACTAACTTCATCAGATTTAGTTATGCTTCCAAATTCAATAAATGCTACCATCATTCTTAAATAATAATAGATATGAATGTGACTCTTCAATGAATAATAGAAACACTAATTTAACATCCAGTTTTCGTATATGTGTCAGATATTCATTTTCACCACCTTTCAATTTTGATGTGACTTTATTATAACATCTCAACTTCTTTTATTCATCATTAATCATAATAAATGTCTCACAAATATTCAAATTTAGATGTCAATATAACATTTCCTATGAATCAAAAGGCAATCTTTCTCTAAAAATATAAAATTGTTAAGTTTCAATCGTGCAATGAAGTGAGTAATTCATTTTTACTAGTGAAAATGAAAATAAATAAAGGGGGCAACACAGAGATTGAATTGAGTAATCCTTTAGTACCTACGGGGTGCCTTTAAGTCAAATCCTGTTGACTTCAAAATAAGGTCAACTGTTGACTGATTATCTGATGGAGGAAGAGGTGAAGGGTCTCTATCCAATGACCACAATCTGTTCCTTACAAATCCATGTTGTTCTTGTGAACCAACATCACCAAACTGCAATACACAAAAAATTATTCTAGTTGTAAGGACTTAAAAGCAAGTTTCTAAAGTCAAAATATGTTTCCAAGTGTTATGAAAATAATAATAATTAAAAAAAAAACACTAACCCTTGGAAAGCACACTGAAATTCCTCCTCTGATTGCTTTGTGTTGTCTTAAGTTACCCTGATTGGTATAAAATCCCCATAAGTGGCATTAACTATGTATGTATGTATAAATTGTGTCCTAGTGAAAGTTCAAACCAGGACAACTTATAACAAATTGATTACTATAAGTAAGCAATAATGTTGGTCGTATAACAGAAATACGTCCAAATCATGTATAACACGTTGGATACTAGTTGAACGTATTTATGTTGTAAGACCAGTATTATTGTATAACTGAGTGGTGTGCAAAAGTATGGAATTCACATAATCACATCCCTATTTTCTTAAACAAGGAATATATTAAGAACATAACAAGATAATTGATTAACATTGCAGAACTGCATTGGCTTTTAAAAGTGCAAAGCATCTGATTCACAGAAACACAACCACTATCAAAAGTAGAAGAATATAATTTTTTTTTTATCTTTTTCACCTTGCTGCTCATAAAAAGTAGCTCTTCCTTCCTTTGATTCTTCCAAGAAACAACCTGTCCACCATACAGAAGCACCTGAAAACCACATATTTCCAAACACTTCAGAACTTCAAAGTGAAATTAAACTCTTAAGAATGATATCACTAGCTTAAACATAGAAGATGAATTCTGAGTTTGTGATTGAACACTCTCTACTTTAGGTATATAATCAAAGATTTAATCATCAAGTTCATAGTCAAGAACTAAAACATCAAATTAAAAGCATGATATATAAGTATAAAGTATCATCCCAATCCTAGTTAACCCCATTTAGCCACATACACACACAAAACAGAACAGAACAAAAGGACATTTGAGATCATAAGCAGAGTGGAAACAGAACAAGAAACAAACCTCTGCTGATGAACCTTTAGGCTCAGTCAATATAATCCTTGGAAATCCATCTCTGTCATGAAATATATTATTGTAAGGCATTGGTAACTTAAGCCTTGACCTTATGCTACTCACTTTTGCTATGCTCCAATCCAGCTACAATAACCAACCAAACCCAAAACACACATTTATTTATATATCACACATGAGAAAACACACATACATATATATTAATAATATGTATATATTTTAATATTGAAGGAAAGATCGATCACCGTTTACCCTTTTGAAACTCAAAAAGACCTTTAGAAATGAGATGGTTTTTCAAGCAGATGAAAGCAAAAAGGAATAATTAAGAAAAGAAGCAAATTTTTGCCTATTGAATTCTGTGAAGAGAAAATATATATGGGGTTTGTGTACTTTTGTATGTGGCTATATGAGCTGTTTATATATCAGTTTTGGTGATGCAAGTTCAAGAATTCCATGTTAGATATATATATATATATATATATATATATATATATATATATAAAAGCATGCTATGGTTATGGATATTAACTGTGTATGAGTAAAAGGAGAGAATGTTCAATTCAAGGTAGAGAATGTCCAAAATATATCAATCATACTCCTTTTTTTAAAAAGGAGGATTGTTATATATACAATAAAAAACAATTAATATCTTACACATAATAAGTATTATGTATTATGAACAATATATATTACATGTTGTACATAATATATAATACATATTATGCAGTATCACATGTTATAAATAACAATAATGCTAAGTGGATCATGAAAAATCAGCCCATACAGCCAATGGGCCTATTTTAGCTTTGGTTTTGGCCCAAATAATCATTGAGATTGTAATGAGCTGAGTAATTATAGCCCAAAATCTCATTTATTGGCTAGTTGGGCTGATTTTGTATTGTTCATTTAGCATCACCCTATAAATAAATATGATATTACAACATGTGATAAAGTTATGCACAATATGTCATATATGTTGTGCATAATATGTAATATACATTGTGCATATTATATATTATATTTTGTGAACAATCTATTGACTATTTTGGTTATTTGTTTGTTTGTATCAAGATTTTTTCTTTTTTATGTACTCTCCGAGTAAGAGAAAAATTTTGTTCGGTTTCATTTACAAAAGTTTTTAATGAAATAAATAATATATTAAATTGACAATATAATATAACATAACTATATTTTTACTCGTAGCATTTAATAATACTATAATAGAGATAATTAAAGATATAAATATTACTATAGGAAAAAGGATAGGATAAAGATACTCTAAAATAACATAAATATAAAGACATAAAAATAGTACTGAAAGAAATTTTGCTCACTATCTTTTTTGAAATTATTAAAATATGTAATTTAAACCAAAAAAAAAAAAATCACAAGTCTCTATGTATCTCTAAAATCAAATATCTTTCTATTCCTTCTCCTTTTATATTTGTATTTGTCTCTACTAAAAAAATCAGGAGCTCATCACATCGGATTCTTTGTTGGTTGTGTCATTTTCAAATCAACAATGTTATATGTATACTGTTTATAAATCACTTTCGGCCATCAACACACTTTTAAGGTGGGGTCCACAAAAATATTAGTGATAAACAATATATATTTATTATGGGTGGCTGATGGTGGCAGTATTTTGGTGTACAATAAGCATTGTTGTTTTAAAATGTATTTAACCATAAAAAATGTTGGACTCTGGTTGGTCCAACTCATCCACGTCAGCAATATAATATTTCTGTTGTATATGCCATGTCATTTACATGCAACTCTTAGTATATTACTATCTATTAAAGTTTAATTGTGATCCAAATTGAATATATGAAGGATGGATTTACATAAAATTCCAAAATTTAATCAATAGCATTGTTGAAATTTAGACAAAAGGTTTATGAATGGTGCTAATACATTCTGCTTAGTATTCAATATATTCAAAGAATGAGTGCGGAAATTAGGCACTCATACCAAGAGTTGATTTATTTTTTTATGATGTGGATAAAAAGTGACAAAAGTTGAAAAATTTCATGCACAATGACAAAAAATCACTAGAATATCAAAGAGTTTCTTATTCTTATCATAGCACTTATATTATCTCTTGTGGATATATAGAGGAATTAAACTTCAAATTTTCTCCTTTACTTTAGTAAAAAGCTAAAGAAAAATTTTCAAAGTATCTACAATTACTTGTAATGCTTGAATTCAAAGTACCTTATTAACACAATAGGAGAATGGAACTATATATTGCAAGTAGGTTGAAGGGAATCAAATTAAACATAGAAGTTGTACTAATGTGTGACCTTATTACTTCACCCCACACATGGCCAAATTGTGCTGACACATTCATTATGATTCAATTTTGATCAGTATGTTAATCTTTTATCATGTTTATTTTAGCATGTGCCTTCCTTTATTTTTAAACTCATTTACTTGTAATTATGATTTTTTGTTGATTTCCTCATCAACACTCATCATCTTATCTTGTTTTTCTTCTTTTTCCTTTTAATTTTATATTATTTGATCTTAAATTCAACATCTTCTCTTCTATTTACTCATTGTGTTAGTTCCATGTTGGCATAATGTATGTGTCTATGTGATTTCAAAATTAATATTCAATCGGTTCAAGTGATATTTATTTTTCTTAAGCAACATTTTAGGTTTGAATCATTCATGCAAACAAAATTCATAAATAGAAAGAAGGAGAAGTTGATAATAATCTATAATGTTTTCCGTACAACAGAAACATGTCTAATTAATATTCAACATGTGTTATACATAATACGTAATGTGTGTTATATGTATAACAAACGTATATTATGACACACATTACGTATTATATATAACAAACATTGAATACTATAATTGGAATATTTCAGTTGTACACTAAAGATTATTGGATAATAATCTATTGTTATTTGTAGGTCTATAAAATTTGCAACCACATAAGATAATAAGGTATTCACATATATATATATATATATATATATATATATATATCCCTAATAATGCTTCATGCAAAACCATCAAATATGCTTTTGATCGATAACCTAGTCAAATTAAACATTATATACTACCTCCACACATATATATAGTATAAAAGCAATAACATATAAGAGAAAGCACAACATTCATCAATATATTTGTGACGAAATTAAAGATATAATTAATTAATTAATTAATATAGAAATGAGAAATTGAGTATTTGTTTGATGTAAGGGAGTCGAAAACTAGAGTGATGCTAAATGAACAATACAAAACCAGCCCAACCAGCCAATAAATGAGATTTTGGGCCATAATTACTCAGCTCATTACAATTTCAATGATTATTTGGACCAAAACCAAAATCAAAATAGACCCATTGACTGTATGGACTGATATTTCATTGTCCACTTAGTATTGGAAAAGTAAGTACGCGGATTTGAGTGGACAGAAGAAAAGCCTAGAAAGGGAACAAATGTGGGGCCCTAAGCATATATATACATCACCATCCTAATTCCTAAATGCTCATACCTATTTGCTATTTCCTATTTGCTGCGTATACATTGCAATATTATTGGAAAATGACCTTAGACTTTAGGATTTATGGACAAGTTAATTAGTTTCTCTCCATCCTACTTTAATTTAATTTGTCATACCACACTATATTGTATAATATAGCTAGGTCGGTGATATGATAGGGTGACCAAAGCATAGTGGATAGGGATATATGGAAAAGAAACAAATCCGCAACCAATGAGTTTAGTGTTAATATACTTTCGTAATCATAATAAATTTTACAAGTAACAATGAACTAACCATTCAAAACTTAATAAATGGGATGGAGGTAGAATTGAGGTTTCCCACTCATAGTGATCCTTGAAATCCTCAAAAATATGAATTTATGAACATTTTGTTTATATAGGTTGCGTTTGTTTTTTGGGTTTAGAATCAGGGAGTTATTCTGTCAAATATTTAGTACGAGTGTTACAGTGACTTAGTGAATAAATTATCAATTTTTCGTTCACTCTAATTTTGGAGTCATACATACTGTGTATTAGAAAGGAATCACTGTGTGCTGAAAGCCTGAAAGAAAGACACAAATATGTGAAGATGTGTTCAGAGCCAATTTTAAAGTCACTATAATTTTGATGCGCTCATGTGATACTGACTTCATGACTTTCTTGTAATGACCGTATGTAAGTCACGGAAAACAAACCCTACCCCATACTATATTCCTTAACATCTAATCTCTCCTATTTCTCCGGCAAAATTCTACAGGGACACATGAAGCAAAAGACATATTTATTTCAAATTGCAATTCTCTTGCTAGGGGTGTAATCGGATCGGTTTGGATCGAATTTGAAGGAAAAATGAATCCAATCCGATCAATTTAAGTTCGGTTCGGATTGATCACTTTTTCATGAGCAAATCCGAACCGATGGATCCGATTAAAATTCGGTTGGTTTGGTTTGGATTATTGGATGTCCGATTAAAAAAAAAAGCTAAAAAGATTGCCAAAAAATAGAAAAAATTCCGAAAAAATTGTCAAAAATACAAAAAAAATACTAAAAAAATTGTCAAAATACAAAAATTCCTAAAAAATCATTATTTAGGAATTAGAATTCCTAAAAAGTCATTCTTTAGAAATTAGAAAGTACTTAATTAGATTTATTATTTTATTTATTTATTTAATTTTGATCGGATCAATCAGATGGTTCGGTTCCATATGATCGAAATTTTTAAAATCCGATATCCGGACCACTCAAAGATCGGATTTATCGAATTTTATCCGATCAGACCCGATGATCCGATCCAATCCGATCCAAACCCTTCGGATCGGTTCGGATTCGTCGATTCTATTGGATGGATCGAAACCGCTTACACCCCTATCTCTTGCTCCATACATACAGACTCACTAGCTATATTTTATATATGTTTGATGAAAAAGTAAGAAAAACTCGTGCATGAACAATTACCTCCACTAGTTGCGGTTGATAAGACTTGGATCTCGTTTTTCTCTCTATCTATTTTCGTCAGAAATTATTTCAGGATATAATATTGGAGTATAGGGAATCAAGTTTAATTTTATTATTTTTTATTATGATATGCAGTTCAGTTTTAATTTAATTATAAAATATTCACATAAAGGAATTATGTGTTAGAATATAAAAATTATCCATGTATTTCTACTATTCAATTTAAACTTTTAAGAGAAGTGATTTCATGATAGAATTAAAGATATATATATATATATATATAATATTTAAAAACTGTAAAAAAAAAGAAATTAAAAATATTCAACATGCTGGCCAGAAATTAAAGCAGTGTTGCTCATTGGCCTCAAACAAGAAAAAAAGGAAAGTGTTGCCAAAGATGGTGATAGATGCCTCTTTGTTTTTATTATACATAAAAGATAAATAATACAGAAAATCATCAATAATAACTGTTTTTTTGGTAAGCAATAATAACTTTTTATAATAATAATAATAGCAAAGATTCCAAAATAATCAAAATGGAAGGTAGAGATGGATGGTGTATAACTAAAGGGACTGAGACAATAATAATTAACATGAGGGAAAAAGAAATTATAGTGTATTATATTTTTTGCAACCCTTTTTTGGTCTTTGTTACCGAAGTTAACCTACTAGATCGATAGCCCAGCTTTTGACTCAAAAGATGGAGGGAGCTCACATCCCATTATAGATCTAAATTTTGGATATCCATAAACATCCACTCATTTCCAAAGATAGAGATTGAAAATAAAATTATGTAATTGAGAGTTCTACAAAAATGAATGGTGATTAATTGAATATCTATACGGATTACGAGATTATGAATGTTAGAATATCTTTTCTCTATTCGGCCGAGGAACCACTATATCTCCGAGAACGAAGGAAAACATATTAGAGATGAGGAGGATTCATAGTAACCGCCCCATGGCAGCGAAAAACGGTTAGTGAATTCCCTATTTAAGGGGTGTTCAACATCATGATTCATGTAATTAATATTTATCCTTAATTTTATCTTATTTCAAGCACTAGTTAACTTGATAGAGTCTTTATCCGTACACTCCACACCTTTGGCAGAGGATCATCGATGTTGGAGGGATCCAAACTATTCAGACAATTCTACAGTGTCAACCTCTTATATTTCGAAAAATTAAAGAAAAAAACCCTCCTTCATATATCAACCTCTTCAATAGTGTGTTTATTTAATGTTGTTTTAAAATATATTATATTATATATAGAAGTTTATGTGGCCAATGAATAATGATAGTATCCATCAAAATATTAATTAATTTATTTATTATGGTCTACACAGCTCCATTATATTGGCTCTTTTCTCTCTTTAATTTGTGTAAAATCTTTTTCTTTGGTGCACGAATGTCATGTCGTCTCTAAGGGGCGTTTGGTGCATTACTGTGGAAGATTACCGGTAATCTAGATTACCTTGCAGATAGATTACCTCCAATTAAATTACCAATAATCCACATTACCTTGTTTGATATATACAAATAAGATTATCGGTAATCCACATTACCTTGTTTGGTATATTATCCACATTACAAGGTAATCTATATATATTACTATAATACCTCTAAATAATTATAAAATGAATTAATCAAATATAATAATATTATATATATTATTAAAATATGTAAAATACACATAAAATGAATTAATCAAATATAATTATATTTTAAATTTAATATCAATATTTTTCAGTTTTGACATTAATATAATTATTTACTAAAAATAAAAATCCATTAAAATAATTATAATATTCTTGCAAAGAGTGCAACATAGAAAAAACAAATATAACGCAATAAATTAAAAAAAACACCAACAAAAAACATTCTTGCAAATAGTTCAAAATAGAAAATCAAATGCAATAACTAGCAAGCAGGGCGGACACAATTGCAAGCAGCAGGGCGGGCAGCGTGGGCACGAAGCAGCAGTAGGACGGGCACGATTACAAGTAGTAGTAGCAGCGTGGGTTATTGAGATAGATTAGGATTTGTGTTAGAAAATTATAAAATTAGGAATAGTAGTGTATTTTGTTAGAGGGATAATGGTGTAATAAAATAAATTAGAAGATTACCTAGGGGTGGTAATTCAGATTGCCACCTGAAACGGAGGTAATCCACATTACCACTTTGAAGGTAATGTGGACATTACCAATATCTTTGTCAAAACAAACGAATCAATCTGGATTATCAGATAATTTAATTGCAAAATTACCGATAATCTATGCAGATTACCTCGTACCAAACGCCCTCTAAGGTCAATCTTCTCATTGGTGATCAGTGATGACAACGCATGCAGCTAGTCCTTGTCTTATATTTTTGTTTTTGTTTAAGTATTTAGAGAAACGGATTATTATTGAGGAGTAAAAGAAACTCATTAAATACATAAATATTCATATGTAAAATTAATATATCTAATTTTTTAAAATTTTTGATAATGATCATTCGTACAATTCTTTTAGTAAGAATCAGTATTTTCCATTTATTTATTTTTCTTGGCGGGAGTGTAAGAAGGGGGAGTTGAGTGGTTCATACTTTTTTTGGTTTTTTGTTTTAATGACTTTGGTCGAACACTATGGGCCTTTTAATTTCTGGGTGAAAAAAATAATCATTTTTTATTACTTGTGAAGGTATAGGCTTTATAGGCTTTTCCAATGCAATATAATGGGCCTAGATTTGCTATCATTTTAAGTGGGCTATGAGTAAACTATTTGGAAGTTTTTATATTTTTATGTGTTCTAAAGAAAATTTGAATTACTTATTTTAGTAATTTTGAAGAGTGTTCCTAGATACTAGCGTTTGGTAGCTGTCCTATGACACAAAACAAAGAGACTGAGAGGGACTAATCCGGTTTGGTTTATGAGACAGAGACACAGATGAATAAAAGTTTGTGTCCATGGACAGAAAAGACACAAAATTTGTGTCCACTTCAGAAGTGAAGGACTGAGAGGGACGGGAATGGACTGGTCCTTTTAATGAAATTTTATGACCAGTATACCTTTCTTCACTTAACATAATTGTTATTATGTATATCCAAGGTCATTTTTACGTGTTTTTATATCATGTCCATTATTATCAAACACAATACAAAAATATTTTTTGTGTCCTGTCCACTGTTACCAAACACCATATAGAGACACAGTCCCTTCGTGTCTCTGTCCATTTGTGTCTCTGTGTCTCTGTCTTTACTGTCTTAGGACAGCTACCAAACGCTACCTAAATGTTTTGATGTGTTTAAGATATTTTAAGAGTGAAAATTTATTTAAAGATATTTTAAAATGTTTAATACATTCTATGCATAAACACTTTATTAACATCTCATTTTTTTTAATGAAAAAAATTTTCATTTGTTTCTTAAAAATTGCTAATGAGTAATTAGTAAAAGTTATGATTAAGTTGATGGTAACCAACTAACAAAACATACCAAACTGTTCGTAATTTATTGGTTAGGTGTGAGTTTTCAACCCACGCCTCCTATTATCATCAATGATGATTTGAAGTTTTGAACTACAATTATTGGTTAGGTGGAATATGACAAAAATAAAATTCTCTCACATGTTATTACAAGTTCTAATGGTTATTATTTGTTAAGTTTGGAGGCTTTCCCTGTCTTGAATTAGGGTGTCATCTCTTCCTGAATCTCTTGTTAATAATTAAAAATACAATTCATACTTTTTATTTTGGGTCCTATACTTCATCATGGATATATATATATATATATATATATATATATATATATATGAAAATAAACTACGTACACACAAACATGCTATGGGAAAAAAGTTAAAAAAAAAAAACTTTTGCACTGAACTCTTTCTTTTTTTCTCTATTTTTGGTAGAATAAAATGAGGAGTTTGATAACTGCATATGTATAAAAGCAAGTTGAAATGCTACATTAATTAATATTTAATTTTGGATATTAATGAAATATTTAACGAGATTAATCTTACTATTATATATAAAGAAAATTCTAAAAAGTAACTATTTCTTTTTGTTGCATATATATTCATTAAAGTAATTATATTTTTAAAATAAATATAAAAAATTAAAAATAAATAATAAATAATAACTACTTTCTCACTATTTTAATTCCACTAGCTATCTATTAATTTTAATTTATATCTTTATTAAATTAAACTAGAATCAAATAAAAATGATAAAAACATACGGTTTGACGGGCACAAGTGTCCGACAAGACGCTAGTACTAAATAAAAAGAGTTTGTATATTGAAATATAGATAATAATATTAAAATTAAAAAGTGATAAAATTGATATTGGTATAGAATATGGACAAAATAAATGTATAAATAATATTTTTATATAAAAGTATTAATTGTTTGTGGACTAGATGGATTGTTTGAAAATATCATATAATCTTTATATAGGTAGATGTCGTTTACAAACAAATCATTGGATGAAGCAAAATATCTAGATTGATACTACTACATCAATCAATACGAGTGTGGATAAATATTCAGTTTTCTTTTTTGATTTTTTTAATCCAGGTAACTTATGACTAAACTATATATATATATATATATATATATATATATGTTAACTATCACCTATAATGTGATTGAGTAAAAGTACGAGTCAAGCACATGAATTAATTAATTGATATATAATATAATTTTTTCAATATTATTTATACACGTATTAAAATTAAATTATTTCATTGACCAAATTTTGATTAATTAAAGAATGAGTTCATCAGTCTATATCTTTCGAATTTATCTAATAAATGTGTGAAATTTGAAATAATGAGTTAATCCGTGAGTTTCACATAATCACATGCATATACATATAGTAAGCATTAACAAATTAACAATTTTAATAATTATAATCTCTATGTCCTTGTTTACCTAATAATAATATCATTATATATATAGGATATTACTATAGGTACAATAAAAAGTCAACCAAAACAGTCAACAAGTTGTGCACAATATATATAATATAAATTATATTGCACAACGAATATTACATGTTGTGCACGTCATATACCACATGATGTACACAACATATATCACATATTTCAAATAAAGATGATGTTACAATATGTGATATATATTGTACACGATATATTGATTAATTTGACTGAATTTTTATTGTGCTCCCAATATCTTACGCTTGTTTACCTAATAACAATATCATTATATATAGTGGCATAATGCACACTCTTGAGAATGACACACGAACCACATCTATAGCCATATCTTAGCCATAAGAAACAGCGAATTACATACTCTTTTGTTAACTCACGAAGATGGGCATGCTAGGCTATGTACCGATAATCGCATCAACAATAATCTTTTGCTTACTATATTCCATTCATAGGAGACTATGTTGCATCAATCCCTTCCTCATAGATTGGCCTATCCTCGGCATGTTACCTCAACTTCTATGCAACTTGTGGCGGATCCACGATTTCATAGCCGAATTTATGAATCGCCTTGGCCGTGCCGGCGAGTTCATGGGGCCTTGGTTTACCGGAATGAACTATTTAATCACTAGTGACCCCATGGATGTACACCACATGATGAGCAAGAATTTTGATAATTATGTCAAAGGTCCTGAATTTCGTGAGATTTTTCATGTTTTCGGAGAAGGAATTTTCACCACCGATTCTGATATATGGAGGTACAACAGGTCCTTGCTTCATTCTTTGTTCAAGAATCGAAGCTTCGAGATCTTTCTAGAGCAAACAATCAGGAACAAGGTGACGTGTAGCTTGATTCCTGTACTGGAACGTGTTCGGCAACAAGAGGCTGAGGTAGACTTACAGGACGTGTTCAATCGGTTCACATTTGATAACATATGCTCCATAATCTTAGGACATGATCCTAATTGCCTCTCCATTGATTTTCCCGAAGTCGAATGTGAGAAGGCTTTTAATGAAGCGGAAGAGTCCATATTATACCGACATGTGGTGCCGAAATTTGTTTGGAAGATGCAAAGAGTGCTTCAAATTGGCCAAGAGAAGAAAATGAAGGAAGCTTGTAAAATTTTTGACCAATTCATTTATTCATGCATAGAATCAAAGCGCAATGAGCTAAGCAAGTTCACCAAAAAGGAAATGGCTGATCAATCTCACACTGACTTGCTCACTACTTTGATGAGAGAACAAGAAGAGAAAAAGGGTCAAATACATGATGACAAGTTTCTAAGAGACTCTGCTTTCAATCTTTTTGTGGCAGGGAGAGATACTATAACTTCCACTCTCACTTGGTTCTTTTGGCTTGTTGCTACACACCCAATAGTGGAGGCCAAGATTTTAGAAGAAATCAAGGTTAATTTTGGATCCTATAAAAAGCACAAGGTTTTAGGCATAGAGGAAGTGAATAAACTAGTGTATCTCCATGGTGCTATATGTGAGGCTTTGAGGCTTTTTCCTCCAATACCCTTTGAACGCAAGCAACCAATAAAAGAAGATACACTTCCTAGTGGACACCGTGTCAATGAAAAGACACAGATTTTAGTGTCTTTGTATGCAATGGGAAGGTTTGAAAAGATGTGGGGAAAAGATTGCTTGGAGTTCAAGCCAGAGAGATGGATCTCTGAAAAAGGAGGAATTGTTCATGTACCATCTTATAAGTTCATTAGTTTCAATGCAGGGCCAAGGACTTGTTTGGGAAAAGACTTATCTTTCATTCAATTGAAGATGGTGGCAAGTGCTATTTTGTGCAATTATCATATCCAGTTGGTGGAAGGTCATCAAGTTATCCCAAATCTCTCAATTGTACTTCTTATGAAGTATGGTTTGAAAGTTATGGTAACTAAAAGACAAGTGTAGAATGGATCAATAATTTCAATTTCACATGTATCAAGAGTTTGTAGTAACTATTATGGTCGTGCTTACGTACTTGAAGAAATATATTATTATTGTAGAAATTAAAAATGTTATTGGTTGATATAATAATATTATAATAAAAAATTCTGCAATGCTAGATAAATTTTTCTATTACGTTGTTTTATAGAATAAAACATGTATATGATGTTGGCTCTTATTGACTTTTAAATTTAAAAAACAAGTGATTATTATTATACCGGTTTCTTCCCTTATATGTGTTTGGGATCTCATGGTATTTATGGAAAAAAAAAAAGTATAATGTATTATTATTATTGTTAATTGCATGTTCTGCGATGATTGAGGAAAACTATCTTTGTCTTGAACGTTCAATGCAACCTACACGACATATTCGTCTTATCCCAAAAGCAAGTCTGTCTTGAATTTTCAAAGAGAAGAAAGCCACAAATTAAACTAAGGCATGATGCATGCATGATTGAATGTGTCTTAATTATTCGACCACAAATGATTGAGGCACAATAAAAAATCAGCCAAAACAACCAACAAAGCTCATTTAACATTTTATGGCCCAAATAACACTTTTAACTATGAGTATATTTTTAATGGGTTAGGTGATTGTGACCCAAATTTCTATTTGTTGACTGTTTTTGCTGGTTTTTTTATTGCGCCTCTAACAATGCTCTTATTCGACACCGTTTCATTGTTATATCTAAATGATCACGTGGCTCTGCCTCAACTTGTTGATTGGTTGATTAGGCCATTTTGTAGCGTTTAGATAATGTGTACGTTCAACTAGTATTCAACGTATATTATATACTATATGAAATATTGTTATATGTACGTATGCTATACATACAGTATGTCAGCACATATTCCATATAATATATAGCACATATTGGATACTAGTTGAACGTATTTTTGTTGTGCAATCAACATTATTGTTTAGTTAATTATGTGAGATAACTATAGTAACTAGCAATAATAATAGCACCTGACTGAGCCATTATACATCATCGCCCACTCACTAATTATCTATAAATTCGGTGATCTAATCGTATACAGCAAAAATTCTTGGATATTGATAATTATAGGTAGAAGAATGTCATGTGTATAATAAAAATTGTAGAATATTTATATAAAAATCATATTTACTATTAGATTATATTAATTTATAAATTCATATTACAATCTAATGATATATACGATTGTTTTATAAATGAGTTTAACTTTGATTCAGATAGTGGGAGAGAGAAAAACGCAATCATAGCTAAGATGGCAACACATAATTGAATAACTGTATAAAAAAATAATACACTGTCATTCGTGAATGAAAATTAAATCCTATAAATATTTACAATTTTCATTATACATATACATTATTTAGCGTTGCTCGTAAATTAATACCGAAATCCATAAACGTTTTCGTACGCAGTTGATTGGGACAAGATATATATAGAGAGAGAGCGCAGAAAGCTACTACTCCTAACTTGATAATATATATGATCGATTTATAAGTGCTTCTGCATGCACTAGGGATAATCTTAAACTCTATTTCTTTAAATCTTAAATTGAGTTAAGATTAAGAATTAAGAGAGAGATTACAAAATTCAAAAGTAATTAATCTCATTATTTCTTTAGATACTTAATACAACTTTCAAATTATAGGTAGAACTAGATGATGATTATATTTTTAAAGAGAATTAAGTCGATCAAGACCAACAAGTCTAAAAAAATTGGAAGTTAATATATAGCATGTTTGAAAACTCCATAAATTATTTCATCCCTACAAAATCGATTTTGGAATGAAGTCTAAAATTAATTTTGATCATTCTATATACTGTAATTATTTAAAAAATATTTATTAGTGTAGAAATAAATAATTAAATTCATTGGTACGTACCCTCCTCATAAAAGTTTTTCCCCCGATGAAGAACGTAAGAGCAATAGTGTATGTTTTTTATTTGGTATTGACTACAAGGAAGACAATGCTATAGCATTTGTAATGTAACCATACTTTAAAAATATATAGTAGTTAAGTATAAAATAAATTATTGTTAAATTTAGTCACACATTAATCGTAATAAGTGTGGTCAAACGCAATAAGTATGGGTAAACGTAATAAGTGCGACACCATCAAAAGCAACGTTGTAGTCACCTTGCTTTGTCTCTATGATCTCTCTTTGATATGAAGACATATTAGTAATTTTATGTGATAAGATCAACAAAATACATTTAGCCATATTTATTATATTTAGCCACATTTATTGCATTTAACCAAACTTTTTACTGTTAGTCATAATTTAAAAGTATGGTTAAATTTAACATGTTATTTTTCAGCTAATCTAGCCTCCTTCGTCCCTCGGGACCAACAAGGGATAGTACAGAAATATTCACTCGTCAACTTTTACATTTAATCACTCTTTTTAAAATGTGAATAAATGTGTCTTCATCGTAAAATAGTAAAATACTATGACATTATCTTGATTATAGTGACTCCCTTTTGATTTGGGCGATTGAAAGTGAGTTGAGGTTAAGCCACGAAAAGCAAGTCCCTCTTGATGTAAGAAAATGAAAATTATCCAAACAATAAGGCAGCAATAATGATGTTGGACGGGGGTTGGGTTGGGTTGGCTACAGCCTTAATTTAAATTGATTTGATCCATGCATAGTTGAAAATTCAATTAAGACAGCACAAATGTTTGGGCACAATAAAAAATCAGTTAAAATAGCTAATAAAACTCATTTAACACTTTATGGTCTAAATATTATTTTTCATTATGAGTACATTTTTAATGGACTGGGTAATTGTGACCCACATTCTTATTTGTTAACTGTTTTGGCTGATTTTTTATTATGCCTCTGACATGCTCTTAAAACAGAACATAGACGTCGTACATTTGCATACCCACCCATTAATAAATTATGTTACGTTTTTGTGAGAGCAGGAAGTGATCATACAGACTAAGAGTAGTGATATCACTATATATATTCATATATATATGGTGTAACATAAGAACACGCATACATACGCTACTAGAGCTATCTAGAATTAATTAATTAAGACACACGAATTGCCACGAGGTAGATGCATGATAGACTATCTATCTGTATTTGTGGACAAACACAAACAACCTTTATTAGGCAGTGTTTAGTAGATGTTTCTCGATATAAAAAATAGCAATACTATTTGTACATGCATTTTCTCTTATATATCTTTTCCATCTATTTTATCATCTTTGAATTTTGATGTGACATCACTTCATCACTTACACTTCTTTTCTCCACCATTGGATCAAGATGTATGTTTACTGTACATACCAAAAAGTATGTAACAATATCATTCCTCAAAAAATAGAGACTGAGATAAATTAATAATGTTCGGTATATGAGGTCATGGACATAGAAGGACTAAGTCCATGGATATAAGAGACACAAAATTCCACTCAAATAGTGGTGAACTAAGATGGACATGGAGGAATTAATCTATTTAATAAAAATTTCTTCCCAAAGTACCCTCCATCATTTTAAAAATTTAATGAAAAAATTAAATTTAAACATGCTCAAATTAAATTAAATTAAATTAATATAATTTAAAAAACTAGTAAATATATTCAATTTTAAAATATGATTTTTTTAAAAAAAAAAAACAATTTTTAACCAATTTTAATGTAAAAAAATAATTATGGTCATTTTTACATGTCTCTGTGTCATATTCACTATTATCAAACACAATACAGAGACATTCTCTTTATCATGTTCACTGCTACCAAACATAATACAATGACATAATCCATTTGTATCTATGTCCTTCTGTGTCTTTGTCTGCTGTGTTTTAGGACAACTACCAAACACAACCTTAAGGACAGTTGTGTTGTATGTCTGTGTGTCAACAAAACACTTCTCTCGTTATATATTTATATAATAATGTTTGTTATATAACATAAATACATCAAATCAATATTTTGTTTATTAAAAGGGTACAGTTGAAAGGGTACGGTTTCACTGCGATTCTCTCTAATATTTGTTCATTACTGCTATTATTATTCTCTGTGGCTCTGCCTAGCTAGCTTCCTTACACAAATAATTAAGTACTGTCACTAACTAATTAATCAGAATTCATAAAGTTTAAGAGTAGTTACTAATAGTGGTTGATAAGATAAAGCCCTAAAAGTATTAATTGTTCTATTGGAAAAGCAACTAACTAATTAATTAATCAGAATTCATAAAATTTAAGAGTAGTTAATTTAATGTTTACATGTAGTGTATCTTATGTTTTTGTTTTTTGTTTTTATAAGAATGAAATCCTTCTGGTTTAAAAGGATACTATTACCTATCTACCAAAAAAAAAGAATACTATAATAGGCCCAATCTAGCCATTAAGCCCAACAAGAATAATGACAAAAATGATGCCACGATAGTGAGGAAGGCCCATCCATCTATATTTAATTATATATATTAGAAAAGAAAAGAAAAAAGAGATAACTGAAACTTTCCAACACCCATACATCACATTATATTTGGTCATTTGAAATTGGATATCTATCTATCATTCATCAAATCCAAATTTAAGAAATAATGGACGAGTGAAACATGGGAATTGGAATCAATTCAAGAGTGAAAAAAAAATGGATATTCAAATAGGTCATTCAAAAAATAATATTATTGTTTTGTACAATAGTATTAATTGTTACATGCACAATGAAAAAACAACTAAAAAGTCAATATGATATGCACAACATATATTATATAATATAAACAACATATATTATATATTGTGCACAACATATATCACATATTGTGCATAACATATATGACATGTTATAAAGAAAGATAGTGTTACCACATGTGATATATGTTGTGCACAACATATTATATATATTGTGCATAATATGTAATATTCGTTGTGCATATTAGATATTACAAGTTATGCACTATTTATTAGTTATTTTGACTGATTTTTCATTGTGCAACAAGAATTTTTATTTGTATAATTGTAACTATTAAAAATGGCTCATCACACCACCAAAAAATTAAGGCAATATAAAGCCTAATTAATATCAAGAGTGAATGATGGATCGGAATTGATTGGTCATTGAGTTATCAATAGTACATGTGTATCAATAATGTTTGTCGTATAACATAAATACATTTGACTAGTATTTAACGTGTGTTATACATACATAATACGTAATGTGTGATATATGTATAGTACACATATAACACACATTCCATAATAATATATATAACACATATTAAATATTAGTTGAACGTATTTATATTGTACGATAAACATTATTGGTACGTATGTACATCCAAAAGGTTGCATAGAAGAGGCTAATTAAACTCGTATGTAAATATATACATGATTAATTTCCAGCATATATAATTGTAGGTTGCATTGAAAGTTTAAGACAAAGATAGTTTTCGTGAATCTTCGCAGAACATGTAAGTAATAATAATACATTATGTTATATATATAAATAAAAAACTAATAATAATAATAATCACTTGTTCTTTTAAATTTAAAAGTCAATAAGAGTCAACCTAACATCATATGCATGTTTTATTCTATAAAACAACATAATGAAAAAATTTATCTTGCAGAATTTTTTTTCAATAGAGATATTTCTTGACTCTTGTACACTTGTCTTTTTTACCTTATACCAATATAATTAATATTCATTTCATTACTTTTAAATTTTAGGTGTAACATATATATATATACTCCAAAACCCTCAAACTTATCTTTATCCTCTTTAAATATAAAGACTTTGGTTAACATCACACTTTTAAATATTCAAACAACATTACTATTTTATAACAAAAATAACATAATAATTCAATTTAACTTATACAATAATATGTCTCTCCAAGAAAGATAGACTTATTTCTTTATTTTTAATTTATTCACAACCTGATTATCATCATCATGTGAAGTTATCTAATACACATGTACGTACGCACGACCTGCCATAATAATAGTTTCTACGTACAAACTCTTGGTACATATGTGAAATTGAAATTATTCATCGAAAAATACTAAATGTACATAACATAATAACATATAATACCCTCCATCTATTTTCCGCCTCATTCAAATGTGATAAATTTGATGAATATGTTTACAAGTCGCAAACATATTTATCAAAGTTACCAACATTTAAATAAGTAAAAATGGGTGCAGAAGTAGTGTAATATGTACCAATAGCACTCTCCTTATATATTCATTCATTCTAAACTTGTCTTTTAGTTACCCTGACCTTCAAACCATGCTTCATGAGAAGTACAAGTGAGAGATTTTGGATAACTTGATGACCTTGCACCAATTGCACATGATAATTGCACAAAATAGCACTTGCCACTATCTTCAATTGAATTAAAGATAAGTCTTTTCCCAAACAAGTCCTTGGTCCTGCATTGAAACTGAGAAACTTATAAGATGGTACATGAAGAATTCCTCCTTTTTCAGATATCCATCTCTCTGGCTTGAACTCCAAACAATCTTTTCCCCACATCTCTTCAAACCTTCCCATTGCATATAAAGGCACCAAAATCTGTGTGTTCTCATTGACACGATGTCCACTAGGAAGTGTGTCTTCTTTTATTGGTTGCTTGCGCTCAAAGGGTATTGGAGGAAAAAGCCTCAAAGCCTCACATATAGCACCATGGAGATAAACTAGCTTCTTCACTTCCTCTATGCCTAAAACATTGTGCTTTTTCATTATCTCATCATCATTATTATTGTTGGATCCAAAATTAACCTTGATTTCTTCTAGGATCTTGGCCTCCACTAATGGGTTTGTAGCAACAAGCCAAAAGAACCAAGAGAGAGTAGAAGTTATACTATCTCTCCCTGCCAAAAAAATACTGAAAACAGTGTCTCTTAGAAACTTTTTATCATGTATGTGACCCTTTTCTTCTTCTTCTCTCATCAAAGTAGTGAGCAAGTCAGTGTGAGCTTGATCAGCCATTTCTTTTTTGGTGCGCTTGCTTAGCTCTTTGCGCTTTGATTCTATGCATGAATAAATGAATTGGTCAAAAGTTTTACAAGCTTCCTTCATCTTCTTCTCTTGGCCAATTTGAAGCAATTTTTGCATCTTCCAAACAAGTTTCGGCACCGCATGTCGATATAATATGGACTCTTCCGCTTCATTAAAAGCCTTCTCGCATTCGACTACGGGGAAATCGATTGAGAGACAATTAGGATCATATCCTACGATTATGGAGCATATGTAATCAAATGCGAACCGACCCAACACGTCTTGTAGGTCCACCTCAACCTCTTGTTGTCGGGCATGTTTCAGCACAGGGATTAAGCTACATACCACCTTGTTCTTGATTGTTTCCTCCTGAAAGATCTCAAAGCTTCGATTCTTGAACAAAGAATGAAGCAATGATCTGTTGTACCTCCATTTATCAGAATCGGTGGTGAAAATTCCTTCTCCGAAAACATTAAAAATCTCACGAAATTCAGGACCTTTGACATAATTATCAAAATTCTTGCTCATCATGTGGTGCACATCCATGGGGTCACTAGTGACTAAATAGTTCATTCCGGTAAACCAAGGCCCCATGAACTCACCGGAACGCCCTTGTCGATTCATAACATCGACTATGAAATCGTGGATCCGCCACAAGTTCCATAGAGCTTGAGGTAACATGCCAAGGATAGGCCAATCTATGAGGAAGGGATTGATGCAACATAGTCTCCTATGAATGGAATATAGTAAGCAAAAGATTATTGTTGATGCGATTATTGGTACATAGCCTAGCATGGCCATCATCGTGCGTGAATGATTTAACAAAAGAGTATGTAATTCGCTGTTTCTTAGGGCTAATTAAGATATGGCTATAGATGTGGTAGTTCGTGTGTCATTCTCAAGTAGAGTGTGCATTATGCCACTATATATAATGATATTATTATTAGGTAAACAAGCTATACATAGAGATTATAATTATTAAAATTGTTAATTTGTTAATGCTTACTAGCTATATGTATATGCATGTGGTTATATGGAACTCACGGATTAACTCATTATTTCAAATTTCACACATTTGTAAATTCAGCTAAAATCGAATTATATAGACTCATGAATTCATTCTTTTAATCAAAATTTGATCAATAAAATAATAAAATTTTAATCTTATAATAAATATAAAAAATTAATTTTAATACGTGTATAAATAAAATTAAAAAAATTATACTATATATCAATTAATTAATTCAGTAATGCTAATACACGTACAACTAATTGTAGCCAACAAGAGAGTCAATTATTAATATTCAATCATTGATATATGTATATTTAAGTCTCCAACCTTTTCACTATATATCATCAATCAATATTCAAATTAAATCAACTAAAAACTCTTTCAAATTTTTTTGAAAATTCAAAATCATCCCCAAATTAAATCTTTAATTTACATATATTCCTTATTTAAATTTGAAAAAAGGAAATTGATGAATCTTGATGTCTTATTATACATAATATAGATCATCTTATCATTCAAAAAATAAATCTATATGTATAATGGTACTTGCAATTAAATCTTTAATTCATTTTAATATGTTGAACATGTGTGCTATATTACACGAAATGTCATGATTAAATTATATAAACATGTTTATTATATTACACAAAATATTTCATGTCAAATACACATAATATTACAATTAAATTACACTAATATTTCAATTAAAGTAATGGAATAAGACAATTATATTACACATAACATTGTAATTTAATGACACAAAATAAAATAATTATTTTACACAAAACATTGCAATTATAGATTACACATACATAATAAAACAATTCTGTTGCACAGAAAATCATGATTAAATTACACATAATAAAACAAATATATTATCCAAAATATTGTAAATAGATTACACATATATTGTAAAATATATTACATGTACCAAATTGATTACATACATGTGACTTGTGAAACATTTTATATAGACTATTTAGAGCATATTACGTACATATATCAATTAAAGAATATTACACATACCAAATAATTGGATTACACATTTATTTATTTGATATTATACATACCAATTAAATCATATTACATATACTGCAATTGAAAATATATAAGCATTTTACACATATACTTGTACCAATTATAAGCATTTTACATATACTTATAATGACAAAATTTGAAATAAAAGGTATACAATAGCACGAATATACAACATATTGTATTCCAATTCGCATATTACATATGAGCAATGCTAGAGACACAATAAAAAAACAGTCAACACAGTCAACAAATTGTGCACAACGTATATAACATAAATTACACAACGAATATTACATGTTGTGCACACCATATAGCACATGATGTGCACAACATATATAACATGTTGCAAAGAAAGATGATGATGCAATATGTGATATATGTTGTGCATAATAGATGATATACGTTGTGCACTACATATAATATACGTTGTGCATTTTATATTATATATGTTGTGCACAACTTATTGGCTGTTTTGGCTGGTTTTTTAGTTATGTCTCAAGTATTTCCCATTACATATACATTAAAAAATATTATAATCCAACGAACCTGTTCAATTGAGCTGAATCATTACAGATATTACTGGATTGCGTGTTACATTACTCCATCAATAATAACATATTACGGTAAATGATGATACAAACTTATGAATATTTTCTCTAACTGTTTGAAAAAAACAATGAAAATAATGAAATAAAAAAAATTTAAGAAATGAAAAAAGAAGAATTTGGCGGTATGCATTTTCTTCTAAGACGCAGTAGAACATGATGATTAGTTAAAACTTAAAAGCAATGAAAAACTGTCATTTTACTTTGATTGGTTAAAAGCAATATCAAATTAAAATTAAAATTGATTATAATTATCTAATAAATTAATTGTATATTATTTAACTATTAATAAACATTTAATTTGTATTTTTATTTTTAATTTTTTGGATAAATAATTAATAAATTGACATACTAATTAGTTAGATGGATTGTATTTATAGATTTTTTCGAATCCAGTCTTAAGTTACCTGGATTAAAAAAACAAAAAAGAAAAAGGAAAACTGAATATTATTTATCCACACTCGTATTGATTGATGTAGGTACTAGTATTAATCTATATATTTTGCTTCGTCCAATGATTTGTTTGAAAACGACATCTACCTATACTATAAAGATGATATGGTGTTTTCAAACAATCCATCTAGTCCACAAACAATTAATATTTTTAAATAAAAATATTATTTGTACATTTATTTTGTCGATACTCCATATTAATATCAATTTTATCACTTTTAAATTTTAATATTATCTCCATTTCAATATACAAACTTTTTTTATCTAATACTAGCATCATGCCATATATTTGCACATGTCAAATTGTATTTTTATCATTTTTAAAAAATTAGTAAAATCTCACATTTTAAAGTTTATAGTCTTCAATTTCTACTATATGAATAAAATTCAAGTTATTCAATATTTTAAATGCTATAGTCTTTATTTAAAAAATTTTCAATAATTTCAATTTTTTAGAATATGAAATAAAGACTCTTTTATATATAATTTCAATAATTTCCTATAATGCGAAAATCAGACAATAAGAGTAAAAAACATGCGTTTTATATACTCATTCTCACGGATGCGCGCGTGTACAGTACGCGAATAAATGAACACATTCTAAAATATAAAATGAAAACATATTTCAATAGTAAACAAACACATCTGATTATCAGAAATAAAAATATTTATTTGTTATAACGAACACACTTAAGTATGAGAAATAAACGCATTTATTTAAAAAAACATCTCAAACTCATAAATTTTATCATTTTACATTGTATTATTTGTTCGGTTAAAGTATATGTATGCATTCATTTTGTATTGTATTATGTGTTCAGCTATAGTATAATTATGTGTTCACTTTGCGTTGTACTATGTGTTCAGTTGCAGTAAATTTAATTATTTATATATGTGTTCACTTTGCATTGTATTATGATGTGCTCAATTACAATATATATATATATATATATATATATATGTGTGTGTTCACCTTGAATTGTATTATGTATTCAATACAATATATGAATGTGTTCACTTTCTATTGTACAATGTGTAACTTTACATAAAAATATTGTGAACACAAAAATATAAAAATGTAAATTGAACACATATAAATAAATGTGTTTATTTATTGTGTATAGATGTATTAATTCACATTGTATGAACGTGTTTTTTATTAATTGTTATTGTATAAAGTGATTAAAATTAAATCAAAGATTTGACGTGGATAAGCAGCGCGTGAATGAAATTTATGTAATTGTCATATAAATGTGTGAGATATACGTTTTGTATATATAATACGTTTTACAAATATATTTTCCATCAAATTTATTGGTTTGATTAGGCAATTTTGTAGCGTTCGTTTTATTAATTATGTGAGAGAACTAGCAATAATAATAGCACCCGACTCAGCCATTATACATCATCGCCCACTCACTAACTATCTATAAATTCGGTGATCTAACAGGTACGTAACAAAATTCATGAATATTGATAATTATTAGTTTATAAATTCATATCCTAATTAAAGTATCATGTCCAATACCGATCAAGGATGAACAACACACCACTTGTTGTGGTGGAAAACAGAATTCAGAGAAGAAAGAGAGAAAGAGATTTAAGAGGAAAAAATCAGTATTTCATTTAATCTGAATTGAATACAAAATTAGTTAAGGCTAATAGATCCCCATATATATAATGAATGAGGATGCCAACTAACTAGAGGATAAGAATTATGAGTAAAATAACAGTAACTAATTCTACACCCTAATACACATTATATAATGCAATTATGAATATATTGTTGTATAAATATTGTATAATTTTTATTGTACATATGTATTATTTAATGTTGTTCATCAAATCAATACTGAAATCGATAAATATTTTCGTACAAATAAATAATTCTTCGCAGTTGATTGGGACAAGATATATATATACAATAATGTTTATCGTATAACATAAATACGTTAAACTAGTATTCAACGTGTGTTATACATAATATGAAATGTGTGCTATACTTATGTGTACTATACATATGGTACACACTACGTATTATGTATAGCACACGTTGAAAACTAATTAAACATATTTTTATTGTACGATAAACATTATTATATATATATATATATATATATAGCGCAGAAAGCTACTACTCCTAACTTGATAATATGATCGATTTATAAGTGCTTCTGCATGCACTAGCTAGGGGATAATCTTAAACTCTATTTCTTTAAATCTTAAATTGAGTTAAGATTAAGAATTAAGAGAGAGATATAAAATTCAAAAGTAATTAATCTCATTATTTCTTTAATAATGTAGAAGCTATGAAAGTATAATGCTTCATGATAAGATACTTAATTAATATAACTTTCAAATTAAGTATATTGTAGGTAAAACTAGCTAGATGATGATTTTTATAGGGAATTAAGTCGATCTAGATAGACCAACAAGTCTAAAAATTAAAAATTGAGAGTTAATAGCATGTTTGAAAACTCCATCAATTATTTCATCCCTACAAAATCGATTTTGGAATGAAGTGATCATACAGAGTAAGAGTAGTGATATCACTATATATATTCAAATACGGTGTAGCAACTATGTTATGTGATAGAATTAGTATAAATAGGGGATAGGTAAATTGTATTGATAAGTCATTTGTGAAATTGTCATTTGGAGGTTTTCTAAATGTTCTCCCCTTTCTCTCTCGATGGAACTTGATTCCAATCTCGTCTAAGGGGTCGATGGTTCAAGCTCTGATCTAACTCTATTTCTCTACCAATTCTCATTACTCATACACATATCAATTAGCATAGCATTACAATGGTGCTTTCATTGAACACCATGTCAAATTGCCATGGTGGTTCATCGATCTCAAGCAATAAATCATCCATGGAATGGAAAATTATCGCTGCAAGAATTCAATGGAATTGTGCAAGGATCTCTGAGATCTTGAAAGAGATGAGTCAAGAAGAGGAGCATCTAGATTCAGAAATTGCAGAAGCAGAAGCGGAAATTCAGATTCAAGAAAAGGAATCAGAAGAGCACACATACATACACTACTAGAGCTATCTAGAATTAATTAATTAATTAATTAAGACGCTCGAATTGCCACGAGGTAAATGCATGATGTAATAGAGTATCTATATGTATGTTCTGGACAAACAGAAACACCCTTTATTAAGGACAGTTGTGTTGTATATGTCTCTGTGTCACAGAATAATAATATTTAGATCAATTAATTAGTGGCCGTACTTAATTATCGATAATAATATTTTTACATACATTTTTCTCTTACATATCTTCTACATTCACTTTATCACCTTTAAATTTTAATGTGACATCACTTCACCACTTACAATTCTTTTCTTTACTGTTAGATCAAAACATATGTATCATGTACATATCATTTAGTATGTACTAATATCACTATGGGAAATACTTGGGCACAACAAAAAAACCAGTCAAAACAACCAACAAATTATGCACAACATATATCTTATGTTACAATATCATCTTTCTTTGTAACATGTGATATATATTGTGCACATCATGTGATATATAACATACACAACATATTATATTCGTTATACAATTTATACTATAAATATTATGTATAATTTATTCACTTAGCTCATTTTTCGTTGTACCTCTAGGGTTAGTCTATCACTACTTCCTTAATTATTAGTGTAAGGAAGCTAGCAAGGCAGAGCCACAGAGAATAATAGTAGCAGTAACACAAATACCTAACCTTTCAACTGTGCGCTTCTAATAAACAAGATATTGATGGAATATATTGTATAATAAATATTATTATTTGTAGGGATGAAATAATTGATGGAGTTTTCAAACATGCTATTAACTCTCAATTTTTAATTTTTAGACTTGTTGGTCTATCTAGATCGACTTAATTCCCTAACAAAATCATCATCTAGCTAGTTTGACCTACAATAAACTTAATTTGAAAGTTATATTAAGTATCTTATCATGAGGCATTTATTACTTTCATAGCTTCTTATATTATTAAAGAAATAATGAGATTAATTACTTTTGAATTTCATATCTCTCTCTTAATTCTTAATCTTAACTCAATTTTAGAGTTTAAGATTATCCCCTAGTGCATGCAGAAGCACTTATAAATCGATCATATTATCAAGTTAGGAGTAGTAGTTTTCTGCGCTATATATATATAAAATAATTTTTATCGTGCAGTAGAAATATGTTTAATTAGTTTTCAACATGTGCTATACATAATACGTAGTGTGTACCATATGTATAACACACGTTGAATACTAATTTAACGTATTTATGTTATACGATAAACATTATTGTATATATATCCTAATCAACTGCGAAGAATTATTTATTTGTATGAAAATATTTATCTATTTCAGTATTGATTTGATGAACAACATTAAATAATACATATGTACAATAAGAATTGTACAATATTTATACAACAATATATTAATATTGCATTATAATGTGTATTAAGGTGTAGAATTAATTAGTTACTGTTATTTTACTCATAATTCTTATCCTCTAGTTAGTTGGCATCCTCATTCATTATATACATGGGGATCTATTAGCCTTAGAGGGTAAACTTTTGTATTCAATTCAGATTAAATGAAATACTAATTTTTTCCTCTTAAATCTCTTTCTCTCTTTCTTCTCTGAATTCTGTTTTCCACCACAACAAATAGTGTGTTGTTCATCCTTGATCGGTATTGGAAAATGATACTTTAATTACGATATTAATTTACAAACTAATAATTATCAATATTCATGAATTTTGTTACGTACCTGTTAGATCACCGAATTTATAGATAGTTAGTGAGTGGGCGATGATGTATAATGGCTGAGTCGGGTGCTATTATTATTGCTAGTTCTCTCACATAATTAATAAAACGCTACAAAATTGCCTAATCAAACCAATAAATTTGACGGAAAATATATTTGTAAAACGTATTATATATACAAAACGTATATCTCACACATTTATATGACAATTACATAAATTTCATTCACGCGCTGCTAGTTCAGTATCAAATCTTTGATTTAATTTTAATCACTTTATACAATAACAATCAGGAAAAAACACGTTCATTCAATGTGAATTAATACATCTATACACAATAAATAAACACATTTATTTATATGTGTTCAATTTACATTTTTATATTTTTGTGTTCACAATATTTTTATGTAAAATTACACATTGTACAATACAAAGTGAACACATTCATATATTATATTAAATACATAATACAATTTAACGTGAATGTAACACCCGTTCATAATAAAGTTCATTGTATAAGGTAACAACGATATACTATAATTTTACAAGAGTTATTTTTACAATACGGTCACTGACTACATAGTACACACATGACATACAACACGATTTATTTATGTACATTTTATATATATTACAAACAACAGAATGATTCATCCTTCCTTGAAGCTTCATTGCGGTGAATCTGGAATCATCATGAAAGTAGATATAATGAGAATTTAAAATTCTCAGTAGATAATGAGCACATTTAAAAATTATTTTCGAACTAATGATGATCCCCATGTCGACCACGGAAATTAACTTGATTACCCATCTTTCATTATCAAAGTAATAGTTCAATATATCATCACATAATTCATAATAGTTTCATGAATAGCAAACATGCATGTAATGCAATGCAATTTTTCTTAAGAATTATCTTTCCACTTTACGTTCAACTGTTTGTCCGACATAATTAATCGAAGGTCTTCTCTTAGGGAGTTCCCAATCATGGTGGTACTCATAACATCGTGACGACAGAGCAGGAATATACATTTCACTAACCACCGCAAAGCCTTCTTGACGGTTAGTGATATTTCTTAGTTACTTTTATTTATCATCATTTGTATGCATTAATGAATATATGCTCTTGAGATTTTACATTATCAATAAAAATATAAAGCACATAATTAGTTAAATTCTCGAATGCCATAATTATAATAATCATAAACATTAAAAATAATAATAAACACATATATAATAATAATAATATATAATACTGACATATATATAACAGTAAGTATATAAATGTATAAATATATATATGTGCATACATAATGTATCATGTATAGCACACATTGGAGGTTATTAGTTAAATGTATTTCTGTTCTACGACAAATATTATTGTTTCTTAACCGACATATTCATCTTATTCCAAAACAATAATGTTTGTTGTACAACAGAAATACATTCAACTAATATCCAATGTGCACTATATACTATATATAATATGTGCTCTATATATAATAGGTTACACATTACACATATTACGTTTGATAAGGCAGTGATGTTTATTGTAAAATCGAAATACATCCAACTAGTATTCAACGTGCATTATATATAATGTATGTTATACGTAATTGTATTATACATATAACACACAATACGTATGATACACATTATCTATAATACACGTTGAATACTAATTAAATAGTATTTCTGCTATACGACAAATATTATTGCTCCGTAAAGTGCCGTATTTTAGTTAATTCATCTTCTACATTTCGTCAAGTTTTGGTTGTAACTTGTAAGAGTTTATTATCTAAGTTAATTAATGTCATTACTTTACTAATTAACCATTTTAGATTGGATTGAGCATATATATATATATATATACTTAGTGTAGATTGTTGATTGTAATTGTCGTGTTTGACTAAAATATAGAAAACACTTTCATCATAATGACAACAAGAGCTAGCAGCTTCCATTGCACTCAAGTTCATGCAACTAGCTAGCTATTGTTAGAGTTATGGATTTGAGTCCACAAAAAAAATTATGAAGACTAAATGATAAAAAGAATTTTAAAATGTTAGAGTTAAAAAAATTGTTAGTCTTTTTATTTAATTTAGAAACAAAAATTGTGTTGGGTTGAACATAATATAATGATAGAACATTGATGAATGTAATTACAATGATCGATGTGTTTATAAAACTATTATCCCTACTTGTGGATGCTCCTTTATCAAATCTAACGGTTATTAATTACTCATTTATTGGTTACGGCAACTTTTCAATTCATCTAGCATATCTCTTTGCCACACCCTCTTAAATATATGAATTTTATTAAATGTTAATAAATATAATTCAATTTTTTTAAGATTAATATTTTTTATACAATAAAAATCTATTGTAAATATTTTTAATCAATTCATTTAACCGAACAATATAAGTATCATTTTATATAATTTTTATTGAATACTAATTAATTTAATTTAAAAATACTTAAGATTAATTTATTTTATTTTAATTTTTACAACAAAATATGAGTATATTTTATATATTTTATCTAAGCACTCAAATATTATACATTTTATATAGGATATTGTTTAAACTTTAAAATTGTTTTTATCTAACATGAATTAGATAAGATAAAAATAATTTTAAAGTTTGAAAAATATTATATACAAAATATATAATATCTAATGTCTTTATTATGTAATGAAAAATACTTTGTGTATACTCCAAATTAATCACTAATTAGCCACACACGTATTTTATATGAAATACGTATAAATTAGTGTATAAATTTAAATGTTTAATTATTTTAACTCACTCTTTCATTCTAGGTACACTTGTTTTTCCTCTTTCTGTTCTTCTTCTTCGTGTTCTTTTTCCTCCTCTTTTTCTTTTTCTTTTCTTTTCTTTACTTGGTTTCAATCTTCTTCTTCTTCTATTTTTCTTTACTCTTACTTGATTTCAGATTTTTTTTTATTTTTTTATATTTGAGATTATGTTGGATTATGATCTTTATTATGTTGGATTAAATCTGACTTTTATTTAGAATCCATATTCACCCCTTAGATGTTGATATTATATTGGATTTATGATATCTCACCACATGAGAAAAATGCCACAAGAGGAACCAAGTAACGTAGACATGAACACAATTTTTTTTTATTTGTTTCTGCAACTTTTTTTTCTATAACTTTTTTTCAATCTAACCAAAAGAGTAATCGCAAATTCGCAGCTCGAATCAGGAAAAATATAATGGAGATTCCGGAAAGGACAGAGCAAAGTTCCAGCGAGATTGTGCTCACCGGTCGCTTTTTCTGGTTTTTGTTTTGAGACAAACAACAAAAATATTAAGATAACGCAAAAATTCACGTCAGGTTCACCAAAAGGAATTTTTCCTTTGGATCCAAAGTTGACCAAGATCTCCTTCCATGAAACTGGTTCTTTTTCATGAAACTAGATGCTCATCTCCTTCCAATTCCATGCCTCTTTCACCGCTAAAGGATTAAAACAATGTTTTTTGTACACCATTTTGCAGTCACTATATATATTAACCACTCCATCAATTTCATCAAATATTACTTATTCATTCTGATGGGTCCACTATAAAAAAGTGAAGGGTGTCTGATGGTGGCTGATAGGAGAGTGTACATATAGTATTATTGAAAGGATTAAATCTAATTTTTACTTAGATACATATTCACCCTTTGGATGTTGGATTATAGTTGAGATTATGTTGGATTATGATTTTTTTTTGTTTGATTACATCTGATTTTTATTTAGAGTTCATATTCACCCCTTTAAATGTTGGATTACAATATGTTAGATTATGGTCTTTATTATATTGGATTAAATCTGATTTTTATTTAGAGTTCATATTCACTCTTAAGATTATGTTGGATTATTCATGCGTGAGTTTCACTCTTTCAAATGTGAGAGTAGATATTTAACAGTTAAGTTATACAAAATACGTATTTATACATTGGTGGTTAATTTGGAGTGTACATGTAGCATATCTCTTATGTAATAATATAAGATAAAAATAATTTTGAAGTTTGAAGAATATAATACATAAAATATATAAAATATATAATATTTGAGTGCTTAGATAAAATTTACAATATATACTCATATTTTTCATTAAAATAAATTAATCTTAAGTATGTTTTAAATCAGATTAATTACTATTTAATAAAAATCATATATAATGATATTTATATTTTTCAATTAAATGAATGAATTAAAAATATTTAGAATATATTGTTATCATATAAAATAAAAAACTAATCTTGAAAAAATTAAATTATATTTGTTAACACATTTAATAAAATTCATACAAAATTATGAATTTTATAAATTAAGAAATACAAATTATAAGTTTGAATAAAATTAAAATAAGAATGAATTGGTAATCTAATATTGTTAGGAGGGTATTTTAGAAAAATAATTTAAAATCTCATTTAAGAGGCCTTTCTTCAGGTTGGGTCCGTATCGGGCTTAGACCGCTTGGGTTCCATTTTTCTCTAAGGCAGTGAACCTGTCAGCCATTCCTCTCCCATTAGACTTGTAAATAGTTATCTCTGTTCCAAAATATTAATCGTTTTGACTTTTTTAATTTATTAAAAAATTAATACACAAATAATTAGAATGTGACAATAGCCTCTACCTCATAATTTACGGGTTCGCTTTTACATATGGAGAGTTAGGGAATAACAGAAGAGTCTTAAATATATGATAAGGGATAAGAAAATTTCTTCCTCGATTCCGTTTTAATACTCTTTTAAGTTTATGTATAAATATTAAGAAAATATATTAATAATTTTAATTTGTTAATATTAAAATAATTACATTATTCTTTACATTTTCTAAATAAATTATATTAGAAATAAAATTGATATACTATAATTAAATTTATATTGACATGATAAAAATATCAATTAATATAAAATAAATTTTCTAACCTTAAATAATCATTAAAAGGAAATGGAGGAAGTAGGAACAAGAACTTAAGAACTAACTAAAGAAATAGTGATCGTTGTGCTGAAGTCATCCCTAACTAGTAATCTAGCTAGAATATATCAACATGGACCCGTACACAAGCCTCGACCCTTCTTATATTATGCTCGATTTTGTTATATATATGTATGAAAAAATCTCAATCTCCCTATTGGCACTTTAGTTTATATTTATTGTTAGATAGAGTGTATTATTATATTCAAATAGAACTTATAATTCATCTAAAGTGGATACAAACCAAATAATTCTTGTTCCTTTTAAGTTTAAACATCATTTCTCACATCCTTCTAGTTAGACACCTCTTTGGTGCTATTCACCCGAATGTGTTGGGTTCTTGTTTCATATTTTTGGGCCCAACACTGCAGCTGCATTTTAATTTTAATTATTAACAAACTTGTAACGATATATTGACGAAGATGTTTGTTGAAATGACAACTCTATCTAATAGATTTTTAGGAAATGACGTTTAATGATTATATAAATAGTTTAATTTTGATGTATTCCAGTATAAAAATATTTTATATTATTATCTAATCAAAACTCTTCATTTGTATGACTTTCAAGCTAGTGTAAGAGAGAAAACACTATCATGAGAGCGCATGATACACTGTCGATAGATGAAAGTTAAATCCTTATATATATATATATAGATGAAAAATTGATTGAATTTCACTATCACTCAATTTACTCATCATTATCGGAGTTTTCTAATACTATTTAGTTGATTTTTTTTTGGTAATGATATGTAGTTGATTTTTTAGTGTTGTTAGTTAGTTACTCAGTTGGGTGATAAGAACTCCTAAATCATAATAGAGGCAAAAATTGCACGAACGAAATAGGCCCTAAGTCGTGTAGTATTGCTCATCATTATAAAATATGATGATTGATGAAGATAATGCTTAATATAAACAACCTGAATATAATTAATTAATTAGTTAAATTGATCACCTCATTACCGGAGTTTACATCAAAATATATACTCCCATTTCTTTGTCCATACTCATTTTAATAAACAATAAATTATGGTGAGATTAGATGGTGGGAGTGAAAGTGAGTAAATTATCGGATTTCTAATAAAAATAAGAAATTAAAATAAAAAATAGTAGAACTAAAATCAAATCAAATAATAAAAATGCGAAATATGAGCTAGTTATTTATAAATTTTTTATCAAATGTCAATAAATCTCATGCAAGAGTGGTTGTGCCGACCAAGAAACATTTATTATTGCTTTTACACTATACTTTATACTTACATGTATATATACAATAATACTTGTTATACAATAGAAATATATTCAAATAGTATTCAACATGTGCTATATACCATACGTATTGTATATCATACGTAACGAGATATACATGTCGATGATATATATATATGGCCTCTTGTGTCTACGTAAAGGAAGAACTCAAATAGGCTATACCTTGCAATAGAAATAATGGGCATGGTTTTCTATGCTACAACAATAATCACAACAATAATAATAATCCTAAATCTTGTTCACCGAAGGAGGAAGTTTTGTAGAACCCCTTTCTCCATAGATTGGCCAATCCTTGGCATGTTACCAAAACTTCTCTATAACGCATATCGTTACCATGATTTGGTAGCACAAGTGTTGAAGCAAAAAGGAGGCACTGTACAGTTCATGGGACCTTGGTTTTCCAACATGAACTATTTGTTCACCTCTGATCCCATCAATGCACACCACATGCTTGTCAAAAGTTTTGACAATTATGTTAAGGGTCCCCATTTTCGGGACACCTTCAGACCTTTCGGAGATGGGATTGTGACCACAGATGCAGAGACTTGGAGACATATCAGATCCTTGTATCATTCTTTGCTCAGAAATAAGAGTTTTGAGACATTTGTTGAGACAACCACTCAGCACAAGGTGCAGAGTAGTTTACTCCCAATATTGCATCATTTGGAGAAACATGGGATATTGGTGAATATACAAGATGTGTTCTGTAGATTAACATTTGATCTCACTTGCCTTATTGCTATTGGAAATGATCCTAATTGCCTTTCTATTGAATTCCCAGTTGTTGATGCTGAGAAGGCTTTTGATGAGCTAGAAGACTGCATGATGTATAGACACATTGTGCCCAAATTTGTGTGGAAGTTTCAGGAATGGCTTCAACTTGGTGAGGAGAAGAAGTTGGCTAATGCATGCAGAGTTTTTGAACAATTCATATATGCACTGATAGAATCTAAGCGCCAAGAGCTGAGCAGATGCAAAAGAGCTGAAATGGGTTGTGAAGATCATCATCATTTGGACTTGTTTAGTACTATTTTGAGAGAAGAGAAGTATAAAACTGAAGCTAGTGATGAAAAGTTTCTCAGAGATTCTGCATTCAATCTTTTCATAGCAGGCAGAGATACTATAGCTTCAGCTCTTACTTGGTTCTTTTGGCTTGTTGCTACAAACCCTTCAGTGGAAGCCAAGATTGTTGAAGAAATCAAAGAGAATTTTGGATCTAATAATGAAGAGATGAAGGACAAGGTAGTTTTGGGCAAGGAGGAGGTGAAGAAGCTAGTTTATCTGCATGGTGCTTTATGTGAGACTTTGAGGCTTTTCCCACCCATACCTGTTGAGCGGAAGCAACCAGTCAAATCTGATATACTTCCTAGTGGTCACCATGTTAATTCCGATACACAAATTTTGTTTTCTTTTTATGGAATGGGAAGGTCAGAAGAGATATGGGGAGAAGATTGCTTGGAGTTCAAGCCAGAGAGATGGATCACTGAAAAAGGTGAAATTGTTCATGTACCATCTCATAAGTTCATTGCTTTTAATGCAGGACCAAGGACTTGTTTGGGAAAGGACATGTCTTTTATTCAATTGAAGATAGTGGCAATTGCAATCTTGAGCAACTATTGTGTACAATTGGTGGAAGGTCATCAAGTTATTCCAAGTCTTTCAATTGTACTTCTCATGAAGCATGGTTTGAAGGTTAGGATAACTAAAAGAGAAATTTGATGATGATGATGATGATATAATTTAATGTTTGTGGGAAGAATTTGATCAATAATATAAAATAAGATGTACTTGGATTATATGAAGAAAACTATATAAGCTAAGTCATCATTGTCTTTATATAAGTATGTGATGTAAGGCCAATTAGGCAATTATGTTATGAAAATATAATAAAGCAATAATATATGAATATTTGCTACTGCTTATTCTTAGATCACCATCATTTTACTATGTGAATTTGCAAATTTAAGTTCGAAAAAGTTGTAAGTTATAAAGGTTAATTAGATGGACAAGCATAATCATTATTTGGCAACATAGCAGTGAATTGTTGGGAGACGCAGATCGAGATGGTATTATGATCAATAATGTTTTCTGTACAACAGAAATATATTGAACTAGTATTTAATATGTGTTATACATAATACATAATATGTATTATATATATAGCACATGTTGAATACTAATTTAACGTATTTTTGTTATTACATAGACCAATAATGTTTATCGTACAATAAAAATACGTCCAACTAGTATCCAACGTGTACTATATATAATATAGAATATGTACTATATGTATAGCACATTTATATATAGCACATATTTTATGTTATGTATAGCACACGTTGGATATTAATCCAGTATTTCTGTTATATATATATAATGAACATTATTTGTATTCTGCTGGGATAAGAAGTCAGACAAGAGGGAGAATTTAAGCAAAGAAGATAATGTGGGGAGAACCAATATCTACCAATTAAATACTCAACCAAAAAGCATGATTAGATTGTTGCACTCGAGCTATGTCAAACTGATGGTCCAAGACAGCTCTAGAATCCAAGCAAGGTGCATGAAAGAATTAATTAATTATTAACGTGGATCATGCAAGAAGAAAAAGTTATTAAAAAAATGAAGAGGAGGTGGTTTGGCTCAACTATAAATATAAGCATCCAAGTCAAGTGATCACATATAGGAGCATTTGGTTTTATTTTGCTCTTTTGTAAATTTTGGGATGAAGATATTGTGAGAGATTTTAGATGTATTTGGGATTTAGAATTTGAGTGGATCGGAGTGTGACTATCACTTTTGTACAGAAACATTTGATTGTTCACATTTGTCCGCGAATATAAGCTATTGTCAAATCACATAAATGTTTTTGTATCATTTTGTTACTTTGCTTCCATAATAATTTATCCCGCGCTATTTTTACTTCTCTTTAACACAAATAACACTACATTATGATTCAAAATTTTAAATCTTATATTTATTTCATCAATTCTCAATCAAGGAAATCTAAAGCAATAAGCTAAGTGAAACCGTACATACCAAACATCACCTTGAATATCAAAATCTTAAGGTAAGGAGTCTATGAGTCCTCCAATCTTATAAACTTTTCATTTAGTCAATTTTCCATCAATATGGGACTTCATCTACCCAATACACATGTATATCAAGCTTGTCAAATTAAAGCTAAATCTATGCATTTTGCTCTTAATATAAAGAGGCCAATTGTTGAAAGCTAAGCATGCATGGATTAGGAAGGAAAACCAAAAAAATATTCAAATCTCACATTTTTGAAGTATATAGTCTTCTATTTCTACTATATATATAAAATAAATGTGATCACATATTTTAAAGACTATAGACTTTATTTTATAGTGTATAAAAAAAAATAGCAAAATCTCACATTTTAAAGTATATAGTCTTCAATTTTTAATATATGTACAAAAATAATATAATTGACTATTTTAAAGCCTATAGTCTTTATTATATATTAAAACCAAAAATATTATGAAATCTCACTTTTTGAAGTATATAGTCTTCAATTTTTACTACATGTGAAATATTCATGTGATTCAATATTTTAAAGGGTATAATCTTTATTTTATAATACAATAAAAAAATTATAAAATCTCACAATTTAAAGTATATATAGCCTTCAATTTCTACTATATATAAAAAATTCTTGCAATACTCTATTTTAAAACCTATAGTGTTTATTTTATAATAAAATAAAAAAATAGTGAAATCTCTTTGAAGTATATATATTTTAATTTCTAATATATGTGAAAAATAAATGTGATCAAATATTTTAAAGGCTATAGTCTTAATTTTATTGTGTATAAAAAAAATAATGGAATCTCACATTTTAAAGTATATAGACTTCAATTTATATTATCTGTAAAAAAATCATGTAATTCACTATTTTAAAGTCTATAGTTTTTAATTTATAATACAACCAAAACAATTGTGAATTCTCACATTTTAAAGTATATAGCCTTCAATTTTTACTATGTAAAAAATTCTTCTGATTCAATATTTTATAGGCTATAGTCTTTTATTTTGTAGTGTATAAAAATAAAGTGAAATCTCACATTTTAAAGTATATAACCTTCAATTAATATTATATGTAGAAATTCATGTAATTCACTATTTAGAGGTTCAGAGGTTTAGAGGTTCAACCGGTTCGACCAGAGTTCAACCATATATAATAAAACATATATAAAATATATATTTATCTAATAGTATATATCATAATTATATGCTATAAAAAAATTAAAGTGTATTAAAAAATTAAAAGTTAAAATATAGAGCATTTAATAGATTTAGAGGTTTAATAGTCCTTAATTTTGATAATTAAATTATATTTTAAAATAGTTATTAAATTTAAAAAATTAAAATTTTTATTTTTAAACTAGTTGACTGGTTCAACTGGTTTTTTTTTACCAATATAACAATTTTTACTAATTTTGACTGATTTTTCTAATTATTTTACCGATTTTTTCCTTCCATCCGAACCAACAGAAGTTCGGTTCCTGGTTCAACTGGTTGGACTGACCGGTCCAGTCCAATCTCTTAAACACTCTGCAAACTAAATTCCTGTGCATGTGTAGGGAGGGAATAAGAATCTCTCATTTAGGGGTACTTAATTTGTCTATGACATACACGTGATTGCTTTGAAGCTTGAAAGATCTTCCTTTATTTTTTTTTTCTTCCCTCTATATAAATCACAGAATGCCCATCACAATTGGGTTTGGATACATGTAATAATAACCACGAAACCTGAGGCACAAATAATAAATCAAACTTTATTATGATAACATATTTTATACAAGTTTCCCCACAATTGACACTGAAATTCTTCCATCAAATGTCTCTTTTTGTTATCTTGACCTTCAGCCCATGCTTCATAAGAAGCACAATTGAGTGACTTGGAGTAGCACAATGACCTTCCACCACTTTTACACAATAATTCCTCAAAATAGCACTTGCCACTATCTTCAATTGAATGAAAGACAAATCCTTTCCCAAACAAGTCCTTGACCCTGCATTAAAACTAATGAACTTGTAAGATGGTACATAAACAATACCTCCTTTTTCAGAGATCCATCTCTCTGGCTTGAACTCCAAGCAATCTTTTCCCCATATCTCTTCATTCCTTCCCATTGCATAAGTAAACAACAAAACAATTGTGTTTGGATTAACACAATGGCCACTTGAAAGTGTATCAGATTTGATTGCTTGCTTGCGCTCAATAGGGACAGGAGGAAATAGCCTCAAAGCTTCACATAGAGCACCATGGAGATATACTAGATTTTTCACCTCCTCTATGGATAAAACTTTGTGCTTATTATTATCCTCTTCTTCATTATAGGCTCCAAAATGGTCATTGATTTCTTCAAGAATCTTGGCTTCCACTAATGGGTTTTTAGAAACAAGCCAAAAGAACCAAGTGAGAGTGGAAGTTATGGTATCTCTCCCTGCTACAAATTGATTGAATGCAGCATCTCTAAGAAACTTATCATCATGCACTCGATCATTTTTCTCTCCCATCATCAAAGCACTAAGTAAATCAAAGTAGTGATGATCCTCTTCTTCACCTTCTTTGGTTTTGTTGCTTATTAGCTCTTGGCGCTTAGATGCAATACATGCATATAATAATTGGTCAAAAACTTTGCATGCTTTTGTCATCTTCTTCTCCTCTCCAATTTGAAGCCATTTTTGGAACTTCCAAACACTTTTCGGCACGACGTGTCGGTAGAATATGGACTCTTTTGCTTCATCAAAAGCCTTCTCGATCGCGACATGAGGGAATTCGATGGAAAGACAATTAGGATTATATCCTAAAACTAAAGAGCATGTTTGATCAAATGTTAAGCGACTAAAAACATCTTGAAGATCCACCACAGTCCTTTGTTGCAGCGCATGTTCCAATACCGGAAGCAAGCTGCCTTGCACCTTCTTCTGAACTGTTTTCTCAACCATTATCTCAAATCTTTTCTGCCTAAACAGAGAATGGAGCAGAGTCCTTGTGTATTTCCATGTCTCTCCATCTGATGCGACCACACCATCCCCAAAAACTTGGAAAATCTCGCGAAACTCGTCGCCTTTTACATAATTGTCAAAGCTTTTGCTCATTATGTGATGCACATTCATGGGATCACTAGTGAGCAAATAGTTCATTTTGGTAAACCATGGACCCATGAACTCTCCTGTTCCCCCTGCTTCTCTTAACATATTTGTTGCATAATCATTGATTTGCCACAAATTGCATAACACTTGTGGTAACATGCCAAGGATTGGCCAATCTATTAAGAGAGGGCTTGTACAAGATCTTCTACGATGAAGAAAATATAGAAGAATTGCTACAATTGTTGCTGCATAGAAAAATAGTATGGCCATTATTATTGTACAATGTGGCTTATGAAAAAAGGATTTCAAAGGAAATGTGTAATGTGTAAATAGTGTATCATGTATATATGTATGCATTTGCTTCTTGGGTTCTTTTTTGTTTATAAAGAGACACAAGAGGCCATGCGATCGAGTTGATCTTGTTTCAAAAGCAATAAATGTGTTTAAAGCTGTTCAGCTACTTATACCATCAAGTGTACATGTTCTATTACTACCATCCATGATCCATTAAAGATAATGTATCACATTGTTGTACATCAGAAATACATTTAACTAATATTTAATGTGTACTATATATCATACATAATATGTGCTATATGTATAACATGTTACGTATATCACACATTACATATGGTATATAGCACACATTAAATACTAGATAGATGTATTTTTGTTGTACAACAATCATTATTTTTTCTTCCTCGCAACATTTAATACCATATTCAATATGGCACAATGCAATTGCTTGAGTCATCTTTTAGATTTGACCATGTTGATTTTTATAAGTTTATTAGTATCACATTGTCATGTACTAGTTGTTACTCCATTTTAGATTTAGTTGAGCATTATATCCTTTTGACCTCTTGTGTTTTAATCATGAATATGGGCATTCATTGATTGCCCTTGATTTCAACTGATGCAAGTTGCATGCTATGAATGTGAGTACAGTATTTGGTCAACTTACTAGTTTCCATATTCATGTATTTTAAAAGAATTGTATGTAACTGAATCCATAATGTTAATATGATATCAAATCTTCCTGAGTTGGATGGAAGATGAATGTATTCAAGTTGTACCATCATTATTTCTCTATATATAAATATCCTTTCTTTAAATGTAATGAGTAAACTTGCCACCAACCTTTATGCCCATTCCATTCTCATGATGATTACATCCCATTCCCATACTTAAATTCTATTGGGAGAATAAAAATAAAAATAAAAATATATACCTTATGTACATTTCATCATAATGCTAAAATATCTCCCTTCCATCACCATATATAGATAGATCATAGATACCCTTTTTAATTATCTGCCCATCAACCATCAAAGAAAGACTCATTCTCTCACACACTCTTACCCTTCCACAAATCCATTCAACATAATGCTCCTACACATTTTATGTGTAATAAATGACAAATTATATGTGTAAATATCTTTGTATGTATAATTAATCAGATTCAATATGTACAATTAATTTATTACTTATGATGTACGTAATATATTTTCAGTAGAGTATGTATAATTTTGATAGTTTTTTTATTTGCAACTCATTGATAATTTTTTCGTTGTATACATAGAATTTTCGAAAGAGAAACTAAAGCTATAATAATAATAATTACCATCTCATATTTTCACATGACCTTAATATACATATATTATAGTCTTCAATTTTTACTATATGTTAAAAATTCAAGTTATTTAATATTTTAAATGTTATAGTCTTTATTTTAATATAAAAAAATTGTGAAATTACACATTTTAATATATACAGCCTTCAATTTCTACTATATGTGAAATTCATATGATTCAATATTTTATAGGCTATAGTCTTTATTTTATAATACAACCAAAAAAATTATGAAATCTCACATTTTAAAGTATATAGCCTTCAATTTCTTCTATATGTAAAAAATTCAGCTTATTCAATATTTTAAAGCATACGATCTTTATTTTATAATACAACCAAAAAATTGTGAAATCGCACATTTTAAAGTATATAGCTAGCCTTCAATTTCTACTATAAGTGAAAAATACATGTGATTCAATATTTTATAGGTTATAGACTTTATTTTACAATATAATCAAAAAATTGTGAAATCTCACATTTTAAAGTATATAGCCTTCAATTTGTACTAAATGTGAAAATTTCATGTGATTCAATATTTTATAGGCTTTAGACTTTCTTTTATAATACAACCAAAAAAATTGTGAAATCTCACATTTTAAAGTATGTAGTCTTCAATTTCTAATATATGTGAAAAAATTCATGTGATTCAATATTTTATAGGCTATAATCTTTATTTTATCATACAATCAAAATAAAAATTGTGAAATTTCACATTTTAAAATATATAGTCTTCAATTTCTACTATGCAAAAAAATTCATGTGATTCAATATTTTATAGGCTAAAAAACTTTATTTAATAATACAACCAAAAAATTTTAAAATCTCACATTTTAAAGTATATAGCCTTCAATTTCTACTATATATGAAAAATTAATGCGATTCAATATTTTATAGGCTATAGTCTAATGATATATAGTACAACAAAAAATTTGTGAAATCTTACATTTTAAAATATATAGCCTTCAATTACTAATATATATGAAAAATTCATGTGATTCAATATTTTAGAGATTACAACCTTTATTTTATAATACAACCAAAAAATTATGAAATCATACATTTTAAAGTATATAACCTTCAATTTCTACTATATATGAAAAATTCATGTAATTCAATATTTTATAAACTATAGACTTTATTTTATAACACAACCAAAAAAATTATGAAATCATACATTTTAAAGTATATAACCTTCAATTTCTACTTTACGTGAAAAATTATTGTGATTCAGTATTTTATAGGCTATAGTCTTTGTTTTATAGTACAACCAAAAATATGTGGAATCTCACATTTTAAAGTATATAGCCTTCAATTTCTACTATATGTAAAAAATTTATATGATTCAATATTTTATAGGCTATAGTCTTTATTTTATATACAACCAAAAATATTTTAAAATCCTACATTTTAAAGTATATAGCCTTCATTCCTTCAATTTCTACTATTTGTAAAAAATTCACGTGATTCAATATTTTAGAGACTATAGTCTTTATTTTATAGTCTATTTAAAAAAATAGTGAAATCTCATATTTTAAAATATGTAGTCTTTAATTTCTACTATATGTAAAATATTCACGTGATTCAATATTTTATAGCCTATAGTCTTTATTTTATAATACAATCAAAAAATTGTGAAATGACTTTTTTTTTCTTTTCTAATATATATAAATATAGATGGATGGGCCTTCCTCATCACTATTGTGGTATCATTTTTGTCAATATTCTTGTTGGGCTTAGCGCCTAGATTGGGCCTGGTAATAGTATCCTTTCTTTCCGTAGATAGGTAATAGTATCCTTTTAAACCAGAAGGATTTCATTCTTATAAAAACAAAAAAACAAAAACATAAGACATGTAAACATCAAATTAACTACTCTTATCACAAAAAAAAAATTAACTACTCTTAAATTTTATGAATTGTGAGTATTCCCGCCTGTCACGCGGGTGACCCGGTTCGATCTCCGGGCCCACACCCGCGTCTCCCATCTATCGGTTCGTACGAAAATTAAAGGACAATTACAAAAACGCCAGCTAATTGTTGGGAACGCCAACAGACCTTGGAATAGTTCGTAGTCCAAGCTCACATTTGAACTCCGAACTAGGGGCAACTGTTATGGGCCCTAAAATAAGGTCATTTAAGACGGGCCCATAAACTACGTATAAAGCCCAAAGCTATAAGAAACATGGGATAACATAAAAGGACCATTATCCCCACGATCTCAGAAACGATCAGCGTCAGCGCCCCGGAACATCGAGTGAACGTGGAGACATGCACTAAATGTAAAGCGGGAACAAGTATCAAAGGCTCTATAAATACAGGGTCTAGATATACAACCAAGGTAAGAAAACACAGACCATAAACACTTTGGTATCTGAAATGACTTGGACGTCGGAGTGTCCTTGCAGATACCCACCCCGGCCTTTCAACTCGGAAACAACAAGGTCAGAGCGTACTCGGGAACACGAATAATCCTTGATAAGAATTATTTCGTGACAATTATCATATGAGCACGATATGACTTAATGCTGATATAGACATTAATTATTATTATTAGAGACATTGTGTGCAGTCAAAACTTCAATAGTCTTTCACTCATTATAGAGAAAATAATGTGATCGATCTCGGATTCCCTCCCAGTCCCAGCACATGCACAAGAAGTTAGTATTATTCCGCAATTTGCTTGGTTAAACACAGAAAAAGAGAAAGTTTCAAATGTGGGGAAAGCTATAAGCACTGTATAGAGCTAGCTAGCTGCACATATTATTTCTGTTACTGTACTATTCTCATATCAATAATATTTATCATATAACACAAATACGTCCAATAAGTACCCAACGTATGCTATACATGATATAAGATGTGTGCTATTTGTATAGCACATGTACGTATAACACACATCTCATATTATGTACAGCACACGTTGAATATTTGTTGGATGTATTTATATTGTACAGATAACATTATTGATTCTCATATACCTACTACATTAAATTCTCGCTCCAATTCAATACTATCATATCCAATAATGCTTGACATACAACCGAAAAACGTCCAACTTGTATCAAATGTATGTTATCCATGTTACAGGATGTGGGCTATACGTATAGCACATATACATATAACACATATCATGTAACATAGATAGCACACGTTGAATACAAATTGAACGTATTTATGTTGTATATCAAACATCATATCTCCGCAAATCCCTTCCTTTCACATGCTGAATTTATTATACTTTCTCTCTCATCTCTTTCCTTGTTTAGAAAAAAATAATATAAAAAAGATAAAGTAGAACGAAAATAAGTCACTATCTGATCAATGGATCAGCCCATGTACATACATAAATCATATCACACTCAGATTAAAAGTTCTAAGCAACCCAAATAATCAATTATAAAAAAAATCAATTATTATAATTCTTGATTATTCAAACCATTTAATTCATTAATCTATCTTGCGACTAATCCAAATAATCCATTGGGGAATCGAACTTGCTATGACATAAACCATTCAATATCTTTTAATTAGCTACTCCTAAATATAATCTTCATAAAACATACATAATTCCTTTCAAACCTTAATTAACTCCCACATCATATCCCATTTCCCTTCCTAATCCAGGCATGCTTAGCTTTCAACAATTGGCCTCTCTAAGAGCAAAATGCTTAGATTTAGCTTTAATTTGACAAGCTTGATATACATGTGTGTATTGGGTAGATGAAGTCCCATATTGATGGAAAATGAACTAAATGAAAAGTTTATAAAATTGGAGGACTCATAGACTCCTTACCTTAAGATTGATGTTTGGTATGTACGGTTCTCACTTAGCTTATTGCTTTAGATTTCCTTGATTGAGAATTGATGAAATAAATATAAGATTTAAAATTTTGAATCACTGGGATAAATTATTATGGAAGCGAAGTAACAAAATAACACAAAAATATTTATGTGGTTTGACAATAGCTTAAATTCATAGACAAATATGAACAATAAAATATTTCTATATAAAAGTGATAGTTACAGTCAGACTCAAATTCTAAATCCCAAATACACCTAAAATCTCTCACAATATCTTCGTCCCAAAATTTACAAAAGAGCATAATAAAACCAAATGCTCATATGTTCACTTGACTTGGATGCTTATATTTATAGCTGAGCCAAACCACCTCTTCATTTTTTTAATAATTTTTTCTTCTTGCATGATCCACGTTAATAATTAATTAATTCTTCATCATGCAACTTGCTTGGATTCTAGCTGTCTTGGACCATCAGTTTGACATAGCTCGGGTGCAACAATCATGCTTTTTGGTAGATATTGGTTCTCCCCACATTATCTTCTTTGCTTAAATTCTCCCTCTTGTCTAACTTCTTATCCCAGCATAATACAAATAATGTTGGTTATATATATATATATATATATATATATCATAAATACGTTCAATTAGTATCCAACGTGTGTTATACATAACATGAAATATGTGCTATATGTAAATGTGCTATACATATAGCACATATTCCATATTATATATAGTACACGTTGGATACTAGTTGGACGTATTTTTATTGTACGACAAACATTATTGGTCTATGTAACAACAAAAATACGTCAAATTAGTATTCAACATGTGCTAAATATATGATACATATTACGTATTATGTATAACACATATTGAATACTAGTTCAATATATTTCTATTGTACGAAAAATATTATTGATCTTAATACCATCTCGATCTTTCTCCCAACAATTCACTGCTATGTTGCCAAATAATGATTATGCTTGTCCATCTAACCTTTATAACTTACAACTTTTTCGAACTTAAATTTGCAAATTCACATAATAAAATGATGGTGATCTAAGAATAAGTAGTAGCAAATATTCATATATTATTGCTTTATTATACTTTCGTAACATAATTGCCTAATTGGCCTTACATCACATACTTATATAAAGACAATGATGACTTAGCTTATATAGTTTTCTTCATATAATCCAAGTACATCTTATTTAAAAAAATTTCCCACATACATTTGACATTGAAATTATAATAATGCTTGTCGTACAACAAAAATACGTTCAACTAGTATCCAACGTGTGCTATATATGATATGAAATGTGTGCTATATGTATAACACACGTACGTATAGTACACATTTCATATCATGTATAGCACACATTGGATACTAATTAGACGCATTTTTGTTGTACGACAAACATTATTGTTGAAATTATATCATCATCATCATCAAATTTCTCTTTTAGTTATCCTAACCTTCAAACCATGCTTCATGAGAAGTACAATTGAAAGGCTTGGAATAACTTGATGACCTTCCACCAATTGTACACAATAGTTGCTCAAGATTGCAATTGCCACTATCTTCAATTGAATAAAAGACATGTCCTTTTCCAAACAAGTCCTTGGTCCTGCATTAAAAGCAATGAACTTATGAGATGGTACATGAACAATTTCATCTTTTTCAGAGATCCATCTCTCTGGCTTGAACTCCAAGCAATCTTCTCCCCATATTTCTTCTGACCTTCCCATTCCATAAAAAGAAAACAAAATTTCTGTATCAGGATTAACATGGTGACCACTAGGAAGTATATCAGATTTGACTGGTTGCTTCCGCTCAAGAGGTATGGGTGGGAAAAGCCTCAAAGTCTCACATAAAGCACCATGCAGATAAACTAGCTTCTTCACCTCCTCCTTGCCCAAAACCACCTTGTCCTTCATCTCTTCATTATTAGATCCAAAATTCTCTTTGATTTCTTCAACAATCTTGGATTCCACTAAAGGGTTTGTAGCAACAAGCCAAAAGAACCATGTAAGAGCTGAAGCAATAGTATCTTTGCCTGCCATGAAAGATTGAATGCAGAATCTCTGAGAAACTTTTCATCACTAGCTTCAATCTTATACTTCTCTTCTCTCAAAATAGTAGTAAACAAATCAAAGTGATGATGATCTTCACCACCCATTTCAGCTATTTTGCATCTGATCAGCTCTTGGCGCTTAGATTCTATCAGTGCATATATGAATTGTTCAAAAACTCTGCATGCATTAGCCAACTTCTTCTCCTCACCAAGTTGAAGCCATTCCTGAAACTTCCACACAAATTTGGGCACAATGTGTCTATACATCATGCACTCTTCTAGCTCATCAAAAGCCTTCTCAGCTTCAACAACTGAGAATTCAATGGAAAGACAATTAGGATCATTTCCAATAGCAATAATGCAAGTGAGATCAAATGTTAATCTACAGAACACATCTTGTATATTCACCAATATCCCCTGTTTCTCCAAATGATGCAATATTGGGAGTAAGCTACTCTGCACCTTGTGCTGAGTGGTTGTCTCAACAAATGTCTCAAAACTCTTATTTCTGAGCAAAGAATGATACAAGGATCTGATATGTCTCCAAGTCTCTGCATCTGTGGTCACAATCCCATCTCCGAAAGGTCTGAAGGTGTCCCGAAAATGGGGACCCTTAACATAGTTGTCAAAACTTTTGACAAGCATGTGGTGTGCATTGATGGGATCAGAGGTGAATAAATAGTTCATGTTGGAAAACCAAGGTCCCATGAACTGTACAGTGCCTCCTTTTTGCTTCAACACTTGTGCTACCAAATCATGGAAACGATATGCGTTATAGAGAAGTTTTGGTAACATGCCAAGGATTGGCCAATCTGTGGAGAAAGGGGTTCTACAAAACTTCCTCCTTCGGTGAACAAGATTTAGGATTATTATTGTTGTTGGGATTATTGTTGTAGCATAGAAAATCATGCCCATTATTTCCATTGCAAGGTATATTGGCTATTTCAGTTCTTCATTTACATACACACAAGAGGCCATATATATACATCCAACAAATAGTATCATTATTCGAACGTGTGATATATATGTATAACACGTATGATACACAATACATATGATATATTACACACACTTGAATACTAATTGAATGTATTTATGTTGTACACTAAGTATTATTATATATATAAGTATATATATATATAAGTATATAGCATTGTGTAAAAGTAATAATAAATAGAGCATTGCTAGAGACACAATAAAAAATCAGCCAAAACAGCCAATAAATAGGAATTTGGACCACAATCACCCAGTCCATTAAAAATATATTCATGATTAAAAGTGTTATTTGGACCATAAAATGTTAAATGAGCTTTATTGATTGTTTGGACTGGTTTTTTGTTGTGTTCCAATCATTTGTGTAATAAATATTTCCTGGTCGGCACAACCACTCTTGCATGAAAATTATTGACAATTGATAAAAAAAATTATAAATAACTAGCTGCATATTTCGTATCGCATTTTTATTATTTTATTTTATTTTAGTTTTATATTTTTTTAATTTTAATTCTTTATTTTTATTAGAAACTCATCATTCACTCACTCTCGGCGTCCACTCTCACTTAAAATGAGTATGGACAAAGAAATGGGAGTATATATTTTGATGTAAACTCCGGTAATTAGGTGATCAATTTTAACTAATTAATTAATTATATTCAGATTTATATTAAGAATTATCTTCATCAATCATCATATTTTAGAATGATGAGCAATACTAAAGACGACCTAATCAATAAAAAACTGACTATTAATGGGTCACGTACACTCGCACACAGTAGTTTGTACGTTGATTAGTGATATAATATGGAATTTTTTATATAATAATACTAAATTGACATCTATAAAGTGAATGTTTATAAATATCTATTCAAATTTAAGAGTGAAATGTAAATAAATAATATGTAAGTGAGGGTCCCACAAAAATTAAAAGTAATAGACTTGATATATATAGAATATATTAGATAATAAATATTAAAATAGTTTTATTGATTATTGATATGTTTAACTAGTTTGTATTCTTTAACAGGTATAATGTTTGAATAATTAATTTTATTTTTGTTGCAAATACATTATTTTCCTTTCAAAAGATATATGCTATTATTGTTCAGTAATATTTGTTATGCAACAAAAATACGTTTAATTAATATTCAATGTATATTATACATACATAATATATGTCATACATATATATACTATATATATAATACACATTAAGTATTATATATAATATATATTAAATACTAGTTGGACATAGTTATGCTTACAATAAACATTACCTTATTGCTATAGTGAAAATCCTTATTGCTATAGTGAAAATATTACCAATTGTCGACATCTCTGTTGTAAACACACAATATTTTTGTGCGTTAATATATAGAATTTTTTTTGTGTGATAGATGGCAATTAATAAAATGTCAGGCCCAACTCAAAATAATTATATATTAACTAAGTCCCTTCATTGACCCAAAAATATAAAACCAAGAAGTCGTATTTTCTTGTTAACCAAAAACCACAAAACAAGTTCAGATAAAAGCTTTCGTTCGTGCAATTTTTGCCTCTATTATAATTTATTATCAATAATATAATATTTGTACGTACAATATAAATATATTAAACAATAACTAACGTATATTATATATAATATAAAAAATGTGTTATATGTATAGCATACATTGGATACTAGTTGAACGTATTTCTACTATACGACTAACATTATTGAGTTCTTATCACCGAACTGAGTAACTAACTAACAATACTAAAATATCAACTACATATCATTACAAAAAAAAAATCAACTAAATAGTATTAGAAAACTCCAATAATAATGAGTAAATTGAGTGACAGTGAAATTCAATTAATTTTTCATTTATTTATATAAGGATTTAACTTTTCTCATGAACAATATATAAATTTTTTACACAGTCATCTAATCATATGTTATAATGTCAATTATGATACACTACCTTAAAAATCATATAAGTAAAGAGTTCTAACTGAATGACAATGTAAAATGCTTTTACATTATCAGTACATCAAAATTAAATATTTATATAATCACTAAATGTCATTTCCTAAAAATCTATTAGACAGGGTAGTCATTTCAACAAACAACATCTTCGTCAATAAATCGTTACAAGTTTGTTAATAATTAAAATTAAAATGCAGCTGTGTTGGGCCCAAAAATATAAAACAGGAACCCAACACATTACGGTGAATAGTAACTCCAAAGAGGTGTCTAGCTAGAAGTGTTTAAAGGATATGAGAAATTATGTTTAAACTTAAAAACAAAAAAAGAATTACTCGGTGCGGACAATTTTGTATCCACTTTAAATGAATTATAAGTCTTATTTAAATATAATCACACATTCCATCTAATAATATATATATAAACTAAATTCGGAAATTGAGATTTTTTCATACATATAACAAAATGGAGCATAATATATAAGAAGGGGTCGAAGCTTGTGTACGGGATCATGTTGGTATTCTAGCTAGTTCTTAACTTCTTTTTCCTACTTCCTCCATTCCCTTTTAATGATTATTTAATGTTAGCAATTTTATTTTATATTGATTGATATTTTTATCATGTCAATATAAATATAATTATAATATATTAATTTAATTTCTAATGTAATTTATTTAGAAAATATAAAAAATAATGTAATTGTTTTAATATTAACAAAATTAAGATTATTAATATATTTTCTTAATACTTATACATAAACTTAAAAGAGTATTAAAATGGAATCGAGGGATAAATTTTCTTATCCCTTATCATTTAAGACTCTTTTGTTTTTCTCTAACTCTCCATAAGTCAAAGGGAACCCATAAATTATGAGGTGTGGCTACCCTCTTAAATGAGATTTTAAATTATTTTTCTAAAATACCCTCCTAACATTGCTAGATTACCAATTCATTCTAATTATTTTAATTTTATTTAAACTTATAATTTGTATTTCTTAATTTGTAAAATTCATAATTTTGTATGAATTTTATTAAATGTTAACAAATACAATTCAATTTTTTAAGATTAGTTATTTATTTTATATGATAACAATATATCCTAAATATTTTTAATTAATTCATTTAATTGAACAATATAAATATCATTATATATGATTTTTATTAAATAGTAATTAATCTAATTTAAAACGTACTTAAGATTAATTTATTTTATTTTTGAATGAAAAAATATGAGTATATATTGTAAATCTTATCTAAGCACTCAAATAATTATATATTTTAAGTATCATATTCTTCAAACTTCAAAATTATTTTTATCTTATATTATTACATAATGAAGACAGTAAATATTATATATTTTTTATATATAATATTTTTCAAACTTTAAAATTATTTTTATCTTATCTAATTCATGTTAGATAAAAACAATTTTAAAGTTTAAACAATATAGTATATAAAATGTATAATATTTGAGTGCTTAGATAAGATTTATGAAATATACTCATATTTTGTTGTAAAAAATAAAATAAATTAATCTTAAGTATTTTTAAATTAAATTAATTAATATTCAATAAAAATTATATAAAATAATACTTATATTGTTCGGTTAAATGAATTGATTAAAAATATTTACAATAGGTTGTTATTGTATAAAAATATTAATCTTAAAAAAATTGAGTTATATTTATTAACATTTAATAAAATTCATATAATTAAGAGGGTGCGGCAAAGAGATATGCTAGATGAATTGAAAAGTTGCCGTAACATAAATGAGTAATTAATAGCCGTTAGATTTGATAAAGGAGCATCCACAAGTAGGGATAATAGTTTTATAAACACATCGATCATTGTAATTACATTCATCAATGTTCTATCATTATGTTCAACCCAACACAATTTTTGTTTCTAAATTAAATAAAAATACTAACAATTTTTTTAACTCTAACATTTTAAAATTCTTATTATCATTTAGTCCTCATAAAATTCTTTATGGACTCGATCAAATCTAAGACCTCGCTTTAATATCACTCGTTGAATAAAAAAAATACATACCACTTGATTAAACATTTTAATTATTAATAACGGTGTAACTTTATTTTCTTATAGTTCATCTCTAATCGTTGTATTCGATTCAAGGGATATTGCACACATATGTTACAAGTGTCATGGGTTGAGTTGTTAATAAGTTCATCAAATTTATAAGGGTAGCCCTATTGCATGAACTTGAGTGCAATGTAAGCTGCTAGCTCTTGTTGTCATTATGATGAAAGTGTTCTCTATATTTTAGTCAAACACGACAATTACTATCAACAATCTACACTAAGTATAGATAATAATGACATTAATTAACTTTAGATAATAAACTCTTACAAGTTACAACAAAAACTTGACAAAATGTAGAAGATGAATTAACTAAAATACGGCACTTTATCGAGCAATAATATTTGTTGTACAACACAAATACCATCCACCGTGTTCTATATGTAATGTGTGTTATATGTATAACACAATTAAATAAATTGCATCAAACGTGTTAAGGAGGAAAAACAAATTTTAAAGAGTAAACCCCCAAACTGATCCCTGACAATTTTCGTGTCGGACAAGTTGGTCCCTAACAATTAGAAATACCCTATCCAGTCCCTCACAATGTCAAACCTCAGACATGCTAAGGTCCCTAGACAGATTCCAAAACGTTTGTCCTACGTATCAGTCCAGCACAGTGCACCCGTGCTGACTTGGCCGTTTAATGCTTGAAACGACGTCATTTCGTTAGAAATAATTAACATTAAACATCTTTTACTACCGAGGACGGGGTGATTTGTGACTCAAGTCCAACAACAAACATGTTTAATGTTAATTATTTCTAACGAAACGACGTCGTTTCAAGCATTAAATGGCCAAGTCAGCACGGGTGCACTGTGCTGGACTGACACATAGGACAAACGTTACGGAATTCGTCTAGGGACCTTAGCGTGTCCGAGGTTTGACATTGTGAGGGACTATGTAGGGTATTTCTAATTGTTAGGGACCAACTTGTCCGACGCGAAAATTGTCAGGGACCAGTTTGGGAGTTTACTCAATTTTAAAAGTTCTTTAATGTTATCCATCGTTTTATTGAGGGTACTCAAATTACTGAATTATGGCACATATAAAAGTTATTCGTTTTGGTCCCAAAAAGAACTAACTTTTTTTACACAAGACTTAATTATGCATAGGCTTGTATATAGCCTCTGGTTTCTATATAATCAAAGAAACTCAAGTGGCAAATATAAACACAACTACTCATTTTCCCTTAGAAATTTTATGTTACATCAAAATTGTTCTGACCATAATGGCATTGTTTCTGTATGCTGCAACAATTGCATCAATCTTATATATGCTTTATCGTAGACTGATTTGTAAGAGTCCTCTCTTGATGGATTGGCCAATCCTTGGCATGTTTCCTCAAGTACTCTACAATTTGTCGCAAATCAATGACTATGCAACACATTTGTTGAATCAAACTGGAGGAACTGGTGAATTCATGGGGCCTTGGTTTACCAATTTGAACTATATGGTCTCTATAGACCCCATGAATGTGCACCACATAATGAGCAAGAATTTTGACAACTATGTAAAAGGCCCTGAGTTTCGCGAGATCTTCCATGTTTTTGGAGATGGGATCATCGCAGCAGACTCTGAGTTGTGGAAATACTCGAGGTCACTGCTCCATTCTATGTTGAAGAGGAGGAATTTTGAGTTGTTAGTGGAGAAAACCATCCAAAATAAGGTGGTAGGTAGCTTGATCCCGATAATGGATCACATTATGCGACAAGGGACCGTGGTGGATCTACAAGATGTGTTTTGTAGATTCACATTTGATAACATATGCAACACAATTGCAGGGTGTGATCCAGGTTGCCTTTCGATCGAATTTCCGGTCGTTGCAGCAGAGAAGGCATTTGATGAAGCAGAGGAGTCCATATTCTACAGACACGTTGTGCCGAATAGTGTGTGGAAGATTCAGAGATGGTTTCAAATTGGTGAGGAGAAGAAGATGACTAAAGCAGTCAATGCTTTCAACGTGTTCTTAAATTCATGCATCGAATCAAAGCGACAAGAGCTGATGAACAAATGCAACAAAGATAAAGCCAATAATCATCATGATGAGGAGGAGGATTTGCTCACTGCTCTGTTGAGAGAAGAGAGCATTTGTAAAATGCAAGATGATGACAAGTTTCTAAGAGACAATGTTTTCACTCTTCTTGTAGCTGGGAGAGATACTATAGCTTCAGCTCTTACATGGTTCTTTTGGCTTGTGGCCACAAACCCTTCAGTGGAAGCCAAGATTCTTGAAGAAATCAAGGAGAATTTTGGAGACAATAATGAAAAAAAGGTTTTAAGCATGGAAGATGTGAAAAAGCTAGTTTATCTTCATTGTGCTTTTTGTGAATCTTTAAGGCTATTTCCTCCAATACCAATTGAGCGCAAGCAAGTAATAAATTTTGACACACTCCCAAGTGGCCACAAAGTTTATCCAAACACAACTGTCTTATTGTTTTTCTATGCAATGGGAAGGAATGAAGGAATATGGGGAAAAGATTGCTTGGAGTTTAAGCCAGAAAGATGGATCTCTGAGAAAGGAGAGATTGCTTATGTACCATCTTACAAGTTCATTAGTTTTAATACAGGGCCAAGGACTTGTTTGGGAAAGGACTCTTCTTTTGTTCAGCTGAAGATGGTGGCGAGTGCTATCTTGAGGGACTATCGTGTACAAGTAGTGGAAGGTCATGATGCTACTCCAAGACTCTCTGTTATGCTTCTCATGGAGCATGGTTTGAAGGTTAGGATCACTAAAAGAGAGAATTATTGATGAAAAAAAGACTCTTAGAATATTTATTGTGTGTGTTTTAAATGCAATAATATTTGTCGTACAACATAAATACGTTCAACTAGTATCCAACGTGTACTATACATAATATGTAATGTGTGCTATATGTATAATACACGTACATATAACATACTTTACATATTATGTATAGCACGCAATGGATACTAATTTGATGTATTGTACAACAAACATTATTGGTTTTTAGATCAATGGGTAGTGTATGTACTGTAAGATACTTTGGATTGTAAAGAAAACTAATTAAGGGAATAATGCTCCTTTGTTTTAGGAATTATTTATATAATATAATGATAAAGTGAGATTTGTTTGAGTATTAAGGGGCTGAACTTTTATTTGCAAGCGAATAAATGGTAGGAATCATTATATATTTTACAAAAGAAGGGTTTATTTGGCTCTTAAATTTACCACTTTATTCCATTTATCTATTACTTATATAAAGAGAATTTACTAAAAGTTAATTACTTTTTATACTCTAAAGTTAAAATTAAAAATAAATTAAATAGATCATAAAAGTAATCATCTCTCTAAATATAAATCACTTTAATTTTTTCTTCTTTATTTATTTCTCTACCTCTAAGTCTTCTATGCTATTTTTTTTTTACTATTTGTCTTATTTTTTATTCATATTTACAAAAAAAAATATGACGACGAAAAAAAAAAGACTATACACTTTGCAATTAAAGATTACTCATTTTTATACAATATACAATTGAAGACTATATACTTTAAAATATGATATAATATAACTTTTTGAAAGAGTGTAAAGCTAAAGACTATAATCTTTGAAATATTGAATTTTTAGGATTACACAAAGTAAAATTGAATGCATAATATATACTTTAAAATGTGAGATTATTACATTATTTTCTTAGATATATTATATATAAAAAAAGACTATACTCTTTGCAATTAGATATTAATCATTTTTTATACAATATAAAATTTAAGATTATATACTTTAAAATTTTATATAATATAACTTTGAAATATTAAATTTTAAAATTTTTTTACATAAAGTAGAAATTGAAGGCTATAATATGAGCTTTTGTTAAAATCTCACAATTTAAAGTATATAGCCTTCAATTTCTACAATATGTGAAAAATTCATGTGATTCAATATTTTAAAGATTATGATCTTTATTTTATAATAAAATAAAGAAAATTGTAAAATCTCACAAATTAAAGTATATAGTCTTCGCTTAAATTTCTACTATATGTAAAAAATCCATGTGATTCAATATTTTAAAGTCTATAGTCTTTATTTTATAAGACGACTGAAATCTCTCATTTAAAGTATATAGCCTTCAATTTCTACTATATAAAAAATTTCATGTGATTCAATATTTTAAAAGTTATAGTCTTTATTTTATAATACAACCACAAAATTGTGAAATCTCACATTTTGAAGTATATAGCCTTCAATTTCTACTATATGTAAAAAATACAGGTAATTCAATATTTTAAAGACTATAGTCTTTATTTTATAATACAATAAAGAAAATTGTGAAATCTCATAATTTAAATTATATAGTCTTCGCTTAAATTTCTACTATATGTAAAAAATTCATGTGATTCAATATTTTAAAGTCTATAGTTTTTATTTTATAAGACGACTGAAATCTCACATTTAAAGTATATAGCCTTCAATTTCTACTATATAAAAAATTTCACATGATTCAATATTTTAAAGGTTATAGTCTTTATTTTATAATACAATCACAAAATTGTGAAATCTCACATTTTGAAATATATAGCCTTCAATTTCTACTATATGTGAAAAATACAGGTGATTCAATATCTTAAAGAATATAGTGTTTATTTTATAATACAATAAAGAAAATTGTGAAATCTCACAATTTAAAGTATATAACCTTCAATTTCTACAATATGTAAAAAATTCATGTGATTCAATATTTTAAAGTCTATAGTCTTTATTTTATAAGACACAACCAAAAAATTTATGAAATTTCACATTTTAAAATATATAGCCTTCAATTTCTACCATATTTGAAAAATTCATGTAATTTAATATTTTAAAGTCTATAGTCTTTATTTATAAGACAACCTATAGTGAAATCTCACATTTAAAGTACATAGCCTTCAATTTCTACTATATAAATAATTTCATGTGATTCAATATTTTAAAGGTTATAGTATTTATTTTATAATACAACCACAAAATTGTGAAATCTCACATTTTGAAGTATATAGCCTTCAATTTCTACTATATATGAAAAATTCAAGTGATTCAATATTTTAAAGTCTATAGTCTTTATTTTATAAGACAACCAAAAAAATTGTGAAATCTAACATTTTAAAATATATAGTCTGTAAGTTCTACTATGTGTGAAAAATTCATGTCATTTAATATTTTAAATTTTATAGTCTTTATTTTATAAGACAACCAAAAATATTGTGAAATCTCACATTTTAAAGTATATAATAGCCTTCAGTTTCCAGTATATGTGAAAAATTCATGTGATTCAATATTTTAAAGGCTATAGTCTTTATTTTGTAATACAACCAAAAAAATTGAGAAATCTCACAATTTAAAGTATATAGCCTTCAATTTCTACTATATTTGAAAAATTCATGTGATTCAATATTTTAAAGGTTATAATCTTTATTTTATAACACAACAAAGAAAATTGTGAAATCTCACAATTTAAAATATATAGACTTCAATTTCTATTATATTTGAAAAATTCATGTGATTCAATATTTTAAAGACTATAGTCTTTATTTTAAAAGACAGCCAAAAAAATTGTGAAATCTCACATTTTGAAGTATAAAGTCTTCAACTTCTAATATATAGAAAAATTTTATGTGATTTAATATTTTAAAGCCTATAGTTTTTATTTTATAATGCAATCAAAAAATTGTGAAATCTCGTAGTTTGAAGTATATAACCTTCAATTTCTACTATATGTGAAAAATTTATGTTATTCAATATTTTAAAGGCTATAGTCTTTATTTATATTACAATAAAAAAAATTGTGAAATCTCATAATTAAATGTATATAGCCTGCAATTTATATTATATGTGAAAAATTAATGTGATTCAATTTTAAAAATCTATAGTATTTATTTTATAAGACACAACCAAAAAATAGTGAAATCTCACATTTTAAAGTATATAGCCTACAATTTCTACCATATTTGAAAATTTAATGTCATACAATATTTTAAAGTTTATAGTCTTTATTTTATAAGACAACAAATAAAATTGTGAAATCTCACATTTAAAGTATATAGCCTTTAATTTCTACTATATTAAAAAATTTAATGTGATTCAATATTTTTAAAGGTTGTAGTCTTTATTTTATAATACAATCAAAAAATTTTAAAATCTCACATTTTGAAGTATATAGCCTTCAATTTCTACTATATGTGAAAAATTCATGTGATTCAATATTGTAAAGTCTATAGTCTTTATTTCATATATAAGATAACAAAAAAAATTGTGAAATCTCACATTTTGAAATGTAAAGTCTTCAATTTCTAATATATAGAAAAATTTCATGTAATTCAATATTTTAAAACTTATAGTCTTTATTTATAATGCAACCAAAAATTGTGAAATTTTACATTTTGAAGTATATAGCCTTCAATTTCTACTATATGTGAAAAATTTATGTTATTCAATATTTTAAAAGCTATAATCTTTATTTTATAATACAATAAAGAAAATTGTAAAATCTAACAATTAAAATTATATAGCTTGCAACTTTTACTATATGCAAAAAATTCATGTGATACAATATTTTAAAGTTTATAGTCTTTATTTTATAAGACACAACCAAAAACATTATGAAATCTCACATTTAAAGTATATAGCCTACATTTTTTATCATATTTGAAAAATTCACGTCATACAATATTTTTAAGTCTATAGTCTATATTTTATAAGACAACCTATAAAATTGTGAAATCTCACATTTAAAGTATATAGCCTTAAATTTCTACTATATAGAAAAATTTCATGTTATTCAATATTTTAAAGGCTATAGTATTTATTTTATAATACAACCAAAAAATTGTGAAATCTCACATTTTGAAGTATATAGCCTTCAATTTCTACAATATGTGAAAAATTCATGTGATTCATTATTGTAAAGGCTTTAGTCTTTATTTTATAAGACAACCTAATCTCACCTTTTAAAATATATAGCCTTTAATTTCTACTATGTGTGAAAAATTCATGTAATTCAATATTTTTAAAGTTTATAATCTTTATTTTATATAAAGGCAACCAAAAAAATTATGAAATCTCACATTTTAAAGTATATAGCCTTCAATTTCTACTATATATATATATACGAAAAATTCATGTGATTCAATATTTAAAGGTTTCAAATATTTTAAAAATTAAAAATTTTAAAATATTTCAATTTCTTAAAGTATTTCAAAATTAAATATTTCAATTTCTAAAAATTTTAAAGACCAAAAAAAAAAATAACAAAGAAACTTGTTCCATGAGTCCAATGAATAAATTAAAAATTCTCTTGGTAAATTGAACCTGTCCATGAGAAAGTGAAAAACATGGCCAAAAGAAAGCTTCCAGAGCCATAAATATAAAGTCTGTATTTAATTTTTTCATATGGATATAAAGTCCAATTATTCGAAAATTGTACAAATGAAAAACATTAGGAGCATATCCCTAAAGATAATTTAAGTAATAACGACGAAATAAAAAAAGCTATTAGATTCGATATACTAATAATTTGGATAAGGATCCTTTTTTGGATAACTCGGAGAACTCTGTAAATAATTTTTCGCAGCAGTATGTAATACTTCAAGTTATTCGATAAATTACCTGTTAATACAAATATAATTTTGGTTCTAAAACTAAAATCATATATGATTTTGGTTTGTTAGCTGAATTTTTATTTCACTAAACTTTTTAGATAATACCTACTCGACAGAGCGTTGAGTTTATCAGTTCTTGAGGTACTACTTATTATTGAAAGCAAGAATTCTTAGATGGCTTTCTCTCCCATTTTTTTTACACTTCCTTTTTCTTGTTGTTATTTTTGTTAATATTAAAATATAATATAATATAATATAAGAGTAATGCTAGTACATCACAAAATCAGCCACCATCAGTCACCATTTATAATAATCGAACTTTTAAAAACTATTAATCCAACTTTTAAAAATATTTGATTAATGTATAAAATTAAAAGTTGGATTATTATATATGGTGACTGATTTTGTTGTGTACACAGATCATTTCTGATAATATAATAGGTATTGGATGCTATAGCAACACGTGTGCAAAAGTTATTTGGCATTATTGAAGGAAAGAATAAAGGATGTTCTCGGGGGTCGTTTGGTTCGCGGATTGATTTTTTCCCGGAAATATGCACATTCCTGGGAATCACTTCCCCGGGAATCACTTTCCTGGGAATGAAACATTCCTGAGTTTGGTTTGTACATTGAATTCCCAGAAATCTTATTAAACTTTCCCATGAATGAGTTTGGTTCACATTAACATTCCTGGAATTATTGCATGTTTTTCCAAATATACCCCTAGCTATTTAAAGTGAAAAAAATTAATAATTAACAAATAAACACATATAAAAAACTAATAATTAAGAAATAAACATATAAAAAAACTAATAAATAAAAAATAAACACATATAAAAAACTAATAATTATAAAAATAATCAAAAGGCTTGGGATGAGTATGGTAATAATTGGTTATTTTGTAATATTAAAATTATAATAAGGACGTTGATGTCATTTAACACCCCCCTCAACATTCCCATGGGATGAGAATCTTAGAAACCCATGGGGGAGGTGGGAATCAAAATGTGGGAATGTTTGATTCCCGGAAATGCAATATTCCCAAGAATATTTGTCTGAATTACGAACCAAACGTGGGAACCATACTTTCCCATGAAATATTCCCGGGAATGCTTGAAGATTACCCCCAACCAAACACCCCCTCAACGTGATTAGCAATTAGCATGATGTCACGAGCCAACTCGGATCCGTGACCGGCACATGGGACACCGAGTCCCATGTCAGCCTTAACCTATTTTCCACACAACGATTAAGCTAAACAACAACAACCACAACTACTTTGACATGCACACATCATATAAAATCCATACATATAATAGGGTTCTTAAAGTAACACCCTTAGATTCGTCATACATATAATACTGACATAAAATCCTGCTTAACTCAGAAGTCAACATAAATACACAAGTCTTAATTAGACTACAACACATACACATAACTTAGACAATCCTGTTTGTAATCTTATGGAGCATACTACAGAGACAATAAACAATAAAATAACGCCTCTAAACACTGAGGCTCACCAAAGCTAAGAGCTTGGAGGAACGGAATGACTCGCCTCCGGATCTGCACCTGAATCTGAAAATGTTTTGTATGAATGAGTGAGTCATACGCTAAGTGAATAAACAGGTTATAAGCAGTGTATAAAGCATATAACAGTGCAAAGCAGTCACAACATAAACCAATAACATATATGTATCGATTCCATCGTTCTTATACAGTGTCTTTATCTTGGTAGCTTTTAACCTATGAACACCTGGAGCTCGGCCCCGACTCATGTTCATAGGAAGTATGGATGTCCCGCGAGCTATGCCCCTCATCAGACACCATACTGAGAAACCCCGTGAGCTATGCCCCTCATCAGGTTTCCCATTTACGACCCCGCGAGCTATGCCCCTCCTCGGGTCGTTTTACCAACTCTTAATTCCTTCAATTTTTATCTTATTTAGCGCTGTTAGTGGCACATCTCATTCATAATCACAGCATTTACATAGCACTCATGCATCATCGTTTCATCATCACATCCTCAGCATCATATCATAAATACAACGACATCATAAACATCCGAGTAATAAGTTTGGGGTAGTGGCGAACGATTGGATTTGAGTAACTAACTTTAAAATATGAAAATTTTGAGTTAAAGTCTTGAAAATAGAGTTTTTGTACTGATGTAATCGATTACAGGCCTCTGTAATCGATTACCAGCTTCAAATTTCGTTCTGAAGAAAATTTTTGCGAAAATAGGCAGTCTGTAATCGATTACAGTAATCGATTACAGAGTCTTTGTAATCGATTACAGTAATCGATTACAAAGTCTTGGTAATCGATTACAGTAATCGATTACCAAATCGCTGTAATCGATTACAGCCTGGGTCAGAGACGAAATTCTGCAGAAAACTTCGCGAAAATCGTCTCCAAATCCACATTTTCACCACAACCCATCCAAATCAAACACAACCAACATGCAATATCAATCATATATCAATCAATCTCAGTCCCTATCAACTATCATAACAAGAAATTCACAGATTCAATCAAAATCACACATAAACCACAAATAACCCATTACTCACAAATTATTCCATTGAGCTCCAAGACACCACCCGGAGCTAGGATGAGCTACCCGAAGCTTCCCTAGTTGGTTGACACCCTAGAGAACACATCAAAATCCTCAGATCCATACCAAAACCAAAACCCCCAAATATAAACCCTAAAACCCCCAAATCCGAAAATTGAAGAGAATAAACATCAATGGAGAAAAAGAAATACTCTACACTTACCCACAATATACTAGATGAGCAATGCTAACTTGAATCTTGAAGTTTAATGAAGTTTGGGTGAGGGATTTGAGAGAGGGAGATGAAATGAGAAGAAAATGGAGAAGAGAGAAAGAGAGAAAGAGAGAAAGAGAGATACGGGAATGGAGGAAAAGAAAGGGAAAAGGAAAGAAAAAGGGGGAGGGAGGTGGGGCCCACTTGGCTCTATCTCCCCGGTGCACCATGATCTCTTACTCAAACTAACTCAGAATACCCGAGGTATTACAATCTTCCCCTCTTAAAGAATTCGGACCCCGAATTCAAACACGCAAGGGAAAGGAAAGATGACGTGAGTCATAAAAGAGGTGAGGATATCTATCCCTCATGGCATTCCTCTGATTCCCATATAGCCTCGTAACCTGGGTGGTCCCATCAAACCACCCCCACTCTAACAACTACCTGCAGAACGGAGCTTCCGTACTTTGCCAATCACCAACCAACATCGGTTCCTACTCATACGCTCGTACTGAACCAAGGATAACACTTAACGCTTTAGAATACAAGATTAGTCGGATACATACTCCCTCAATATCGACAAGAGGCATATCGGATAGGTTGAAAATGCCTAGGTGAGGGTGCCAATACACAGCACTAGCTCACTCCAGCATCTCACAGACCCATACATGGAGGACTAAACTTCCATCACTCACCGAATCTCTTCACATCCATCACTTACACGACTCAGAGGGGCACACGACCCTCAGAATGGAACCTCAAGGTTTATCTCCTGTTGTTATCATCTACCTTCGACTTTCCCTAAGTCGAAACCCAAAATCGCTACTTCGGCACTCTCGAATCTTTCCACACAGGTTCCACCTTCCTCCCTCTCTTATCAAACCTCAAGAAGAGGTCATGCCAACACTTGACCTAGCAACTGGTATTACTAGAAGGTCCAACCAAGGACACACGTGGTCCCAAACTTCTCCCACAATCACGTTCACAATTCTGGGGCATGCCTTATGGAATATGAATTGCCTTCACAGCCTAAGGTGAAAGACATTGCTAAGATCGAGGCGGTTCCCTCACGCCTCCCGATTTACTTCCATAATATCAGGTGAATTGAATCTCTCGGTCTGAAACAGTGGAGAAGGGAGTTCCATGTTCCTGTACAATAACATTAGCGGAGAGTTGAACATGACCGAATACCACATAAGTTCTCTTTACCAATTGACATGAGCCGACTAGATCATCTAGCCCACCGTAAACCATACAGAGTCAAATGTCCCAAAATCTACAAGGTAAGGTTATCACCAAATCCAAGTCAATCCTTACTAACTTTAACCCGCTGATATGTCAATCAACGAGAAACGCAAGCTATCACAGTTCTCTTCATGTCTTCCCACTAAATAACTCATTCCGATCTCAATATCTCTTAGCATTGCTTGGGTGATCCGAACATATAACATTGTGGGTGTCATTTATAGTCAACCTTCTCAAGTCACATACGTCGGTACACCAAAACTCCTACTTCATCTTAATGTCCCTTTTTCGATCCCAATGAAAATTCCAAGTTCTTATATCATCATCATTAGCCTTAAGCTCTTTCACCCCTGATCTTCTCTCAGACATACTGATCTGAATCAAGACCACTAAGTCTCATCGTGTGTTAGAATTACCCCTTGTCTTCCTGACTTAAAATGCAACCCCTTCATATTCATCTGACATACTTCATCCACTGGGGTTTGACCGTAGAAACAATAAAAGATAATCAACACCTGGACTTCGGCCTCCTACATCAACAACCTTATTAGCTTCCTCCCAGCTGATGAATAACATTGCACATAATCCTCAAACATCGTGTCCACCTACGTGTCCTCAAATCTCCAGAGCAAACTCCATTACAAGCACCTTCCATTCGTGGGTGAAATGTCCCTACTCACATTGTTTTAACTTTCTTAAACATAGGCAACACCTTTCCATGATCCCTAAGAGAACCTTCAAATGTTGTACTCGAATCATCGTTACACTGGGGCCCTCCTGATCACGTCTTTATAAGAATAGAGGCAGTGTTCACGCACTCCTTAAACTCTTTGGAAACTCTGCTTGTGACTTCTGACCACTGAGAGCGAACACCATCTTCGATTGACTGTGTTGACGGCACCACTGTTGCCAAGAAATTCTGAACAGAAGTGTCAACAACGACTGACTAAGTCCAAGAAACTCCTGGTTAACATCGTGGCCTTGGCCACATCTAGATTGCTCCTTCTTTCTTGGGGTCCACCATGAACAGCCATGCATAGCACTCAGAGACGAGATCAACAGGCAGGAATCACACACCAATCCTATTGATATACCAGGCTTCCGCCATCGGGAAAACAGATCATCCCTTCCTGAGGTAGAAATTACTGATGCCCGACAGAAGGTAACAAGTCCATACCCAAGGGCAACTTCGACATCCACCACATTAGGTCCAATTATGGTTTCCTCTCGCTTCACCTCTGCCAGACTTGTCCGAAAGGCTAGCTGAAGATACAACTATCAAAGGTGGTGTCATAAGGGTAGGGTAGGGTAGGTCGAGTCAGGTTAGTGTCGGGGGCCTCTCACCAAGCGAGGTCATTACCACACAAGGTGTCCCAAGTGCTTAATTCCAAAACATATGTTCAGATTCTAACGGTATAACCATGAATGAAACCTCTTGCACAAGTTCCAAAGGGGGCGATGAGGTCTAAACGACCCTAACCAACGCATGATGGGGGAAACACACTGCTGCATCAAGATTTCAACCTGACCTGTCTCTAGTTGTGGTCCTCACTAACCCGAATCTTCCTCTTGAAGTGAAACAGCGGTCCCAATAACTTTAAGGCTCACTCGAAGTAGTCCTACTAGATACTATCCTTTACTCTTGTCCCTCTTTTCCAAACTTCTATTAACTCCTTACTCCCCTTGCATGCTCTCAATACTACTGCCAGCACCCATGACCATAGGTAAAGACATTCTCTTTATCTGGAAATATAGATCAAAACACATCGGGTTCCGTAGCGCCTTCATAATCCGCTTGACTCTCTTCCTCCTCAGGTGACTTCATGAGTTGCATAGCCGTATAACCCAACTGGACTCTACAGCGCACCCAAATACTAGCATAAATAGGATCTGCTTGATCTTAAAGACTACTATGCTAACAACCTTCTTGAATATCCGAGACTATCCTTCCTCTGAAGACTTTGACGAACTCCTCCCACACCGGCGGTGGCATCCTGTCATTTGCCTTTTTTCACCAACACTACGTACCAAGAGCAACATTTGCTTATATAGAGTAGGTTGTTATGTCCACGTCCAACGTCGTCATGACATCGAAGGGCCTATAGAACTCGAGTAGCCCTGTGTAAAACTCCTGAGGGTCTTCGCCCATGGGGTCTCTTGAGAACTTCGGCGGTCAACGTTAGGCAGAATTCCAGACTTACTTCATTCCCGTCATCATGTTGTGGTTCACGTCCTTGTGGTGCCCTCTTCATGTAGGGTTACATCTCGCCTCTTCTCTAGTTCCGACTATTCAAGATCTATATCACTGTGTTAAGCACTCGATGAATCTCTCTTATCGTTTCAGCATGGATGGTCTACATTTCATCCTTATGAAAAGGGTAAGGGTTCCCTAACAAGGGGATATCCCCTACCAAGCATATCCTTAAGGTAATGTCCTCTCACTTATCCGTGTGACATATCACTTAGAAAACAAAAGCATAGGAAACACTGCACAAAGTGTGCATATCCCTAGGTAGTAGGGATTCAACGACGAGAAAACCTATATTGACAAGATCCTACGATGACATCCTAAAATTGTCTTCCTTAGAGTCACAATTTTGTGAAAATGGGCCGGCAACCATTTACACTATTGTCACCCTACTAAAGAACAATTGCTCCATAAGTTACAAAACTCAAACCTAGGCTCTGATACCAACTTTGTCACGACCCAACTCGGATCCGTGACCGGCACATGGGACACCGAGTCCCATGTCAGCCTTAACCAGTTTTCCACACAACGATTCAGCTAAACAACAACAACCACAACTACTTTGACATGCACACATCATACAAAATCCATACATATAATAGGGTTCTTAAAGTAACACCCTTAGATTCGTAATACATATAATACTGACATAAAATCCTGCTTAACTCAGAAGTCAACATAAATACACAAGTCTTAATTAGACTACAACACATACACATAACTTAGACAATCTTGTTTGTAATCTTCTGGAGCATACTACAGAGACAATAGACAATAAAATAACGCCTCTAAACACTGAGGCTCACCAAAGCTAAGAGCTTGGAGGAACGAAATGACTCGCCTCCGGATCTGCACCTGAATCTGAAAATGTTTTGTATGAATGGGTGAGTCATACGCTCAGTGAATAAACAGGTTATAAGCAGTGTATAAAGCATATAATAGTGCAAAGCAGTCACAACATAAACCAATAACATATATGTATCGATTCCATCGTTCTTATACAGTCTCTTTATCTTGGTAGCTTTTAACCTATGAACACCTGGAGCTCGACCCCGACTCATGTTCATAGGAAGTATGGATGTCCCGCGAGCTATGCCCCTCATCAGACACCATACTGAGAAACCCCGCGAGCTATGCCCCTCATCAGGTTTCCCATTTACGACCCCGCGAGCTATGTCCCTCCTCGGGTCCTTTTACCATCTCTTAATTCCTTCAATTTTTATCTTATTTAGCGCTGTTAGTGTCACATCTCATTCATAATCACAGCATTTACATAGCACTCATGCATCATCGTTTCATCATCACATCCTCAGCATCATATCATAAATACAACGACATCATAAACATCCAAGTAATAAGTTTGGGGTAGTGGTGAACAAATGGATTTGAGTAACTAACTTTAAAATATGAAAATTTTGAGTTAAAGTCTTGAAAATAGAGTTTTTGTACTGATGTAATCGATTACAGGCCTCTGTAATCGATTACCAGCTTCAAATTTCGTTCTGAAGAAAATTTTTGCGAAAATAGGCAGTCTGTAATCGATTACAGTAATCGATTACAGAGTCTTGGTAATTGATTACAGTAATCGATTACCAAATCGCTGTAATCGATTACAGCCTGGGTCAGAGATGAAATTCTACAGAAAACTTCGCGAAAATCGTCTCCAAATCCACATTTTCACCACAACCCATCCAAATCAAACACAACCAACATGCAATATCAATCATATATCAATCAATCTCAGTCCCTATCAACTATCATAACAAGAAATTCACAGATTCAATCAAAATCACACATAAACCACAAATAACCCATTACTCACAAATTATTTCATTGAGCTCCAAGACACCACCCGGAGCTAGGATGAGCTACCCGAAGCTTCCCTAGTTGGTTGACACCCTAGAGAACACATCAAAATCCTCATATCCATACCAAAACCAAAAACCCCAAATATAAACCCTAAAACCCCCAAATCCGAAAATTGAAGAGAATAAACATCAATGGAGAAAAAGAAATACTCTACACTTACCCACAATATACTAGATGAGCAATGCTAACTTGAATCTTGAAGTTTAATGAAGTTTGGGTGAGGGATTTGAGAGAGGGAGATGAAATGAGAAGAAAATGGAGAAGAGGGAAAGAGAGAAAGAGAGATACGGGAATGGAGGAAAAGAAAGGGAAAAGGAAAGAAAAAGAGGGAGGGAGGTGGGGCCCACTTGACTCTATCTCCTCGGTGCACCATGATCTCTTACTCAAACTAACTCAGAATACCCGAGGTATTACACATGAGGGATTTTAATTATAACATTCTATATGATATTGACACAAAACCTCCCACTAATGCATAGACACAAAATCATTAAGAAAAAATTAGGGTAAATATCATCAAATTCAGTTCGGATCCCTTTATTTAATCTATATGATTTGAATTTATTTTAAATGTATCGATGTAATAATTTAAAAAAAAAACACAAGAATATTATAAATATATCGAATAATCTTTATATATCACATGCATTCTCTCTAATATCTCTTATAATAATTATTACACAAAAAACTAAAAGGACAATTTAATCATTATATATCATTTTTACATATAAAGTTGTGTGTTTTAATTACATTCTTAATATCCGTGAAAAGTCTAAAACGTCATTTATTGATGGACGGAGGGAGTATAAAATATACTCATATTTTATCGTAAAAAATAAAATAAATTAATCTTAAGTATTTTTAAATTAAATTAATTAATATTCAATAAAAATTATATAAAATAATACTTATATTGCTCGGTTAAATGAATTGATTAAAAATATTTACAATAGGTTGTTATTTTTAAAAAAATATTAATCTTAAAAAATTGAATTATATTTATTAACATTTAATAAAATTCATATAATTAAGAGGGTGTGGCAAAGAGATATGCTAGATGAATTGAAAAGTTGCCGTAACCAATAAATGAGTAATTAATAACCGTTAGATTTGATAAAGGAGCATCCACAAGTAGGGATAATAGTTTTATAAACACATCGATCATTGTAATTACATTCATCAATGTTCTATCATTATATTATGTTCAACCCAACACAATTTTTGTTTCTAAATTAAATAAAAAGACTAACAATTTTTTTAACTCTAACATTTTAAAATTCTTATTATCATTTAGTCCTTATAATTTTTTTTTTGTGGACTCAAATCCATAACTCTAACAATAGCTAGTTGCATGAACTTGAGTGCAATGGAAGCTGCTAGCTCTTGTTGTCATTATGATGAAAGTGTTTTCTATATTTTAGTCAAACACGACAATTACAATCAACAATCTACACTCTAAGTATATATATATATGCTCAATCCAATCTAAAATGGTTAGTAAAGTAATGACATTAATTAACTTAGATAATAAACTCTTACAAGTTACAACCAAAACTTGACGAAATGTAGAAGATGAATTAACTAAAATACGGCACTTTGTCAACCAATAATATTTGTTATACAACAGAAATATCATCCAACTAGTATTCAACGTGTGCTATATATAATGTGTGTTATATATATAACACAGTTACATATGACACACATTATATATAACACAAGTTGAATACTAGTTGGGTGTATTTTTATTATACAATAAACATCCTGTTTTATCAACAAATTAAATAAATTGCATCAAACGTGTTGTGGAGGAAAAACAAAATTTAAAAGTTCTTTAATGCTATCCATCGTTTTATTGAGGGTACTCAAATTACTGAATTACAGCAGCAATAAAAGCGCATAAAAAGTGGTCGTTTTGGTCCAAAAAAGAACTAACTTCTTTTACACAAGACTTAATTATGCATAGGCTTGTATATAGCCTCTGGTTTCTATATAATCAAAGAAACTCAAGTGGCAAGTATAAACACAACTACTCATTTTCCCTTTGAAATTTTATGTTACATCAAAATTGTTCTGACCATAATGGCATTGTTTCTGTATGCTGCAACAATTGCATCAATGTTATATATGCTTTATCGTAGACTGATTTGTAAGAGTCCTCTCTTGATGGATTGGCCAATACTTGGCATGTTACCTCAAATACTCTACAATTTGTCGCAAATCAATGACTATGCAACACATTTGTTGAAACAAATTGGAGGAACTGGTGAATTCATGGGGCCTTGGTTTACCAATATGAACTATATGGTCTCTATGGACCCCATGAATGCGCGCCACGTAATGAGCAAGAATTTTGACAACTATGTAAAAGGCCCTGAGTTTCGCGAGATCTTCCATGTTTTCGGAGATGGGATCATAGCAGCAGACTCTGAGTTGTGGAAATACGCAAGGTCTCTGCTCCATTCTCTGATCAAAAGGAGGAATTTTGAGTTGTTAGTGGAGAAAACCATCCGGAATAAGGTGGTAGGTAGCTTGATCCCGATACTGGATCACGTTATGCGACAAGGGACCGTGGTGGATCTACAAGATGTGTTTTGTAGATTCACATTTGATAACATATGCAACATAATGGCAGGGTGTGATCCCGGTTGCCTTTCGATCGAATTCCCGGTCGTTGCAGCAGAGAAGGCCTTTGATGAAGCAGAGGAGTCCATATTCTACAGACACATTGTGCCTAATAGTGTGTGGAAGATTCAGAGATGGTTTCAAATTGGTGAGGAGAAGAAGATGACTAAAGCAGTCAATGCTTTCAACGTGTTCTTAAATTCATGCATCGAATCGAAGCGACAAGAGCTGATGAACAAATGCAACAAAGATAAAGCCAATAATCATCATGATGAGGAGGAGGATTTGCTCACTGCTCTGTTGAGAGAAGAAAGCATTTGTAAAATGCAAGATGATGACAAGTTTCTAAGAGATACTTTTTTCGCTCTTCTTGTAGGTGGGAGAGATACTATAGCTTCAGCTCTTACATGGTTCTTTTGGCTTGTGGCCACAAACCCTTCAGTGGAAGCCAAGATTCTTGAAGAAATCAAGGAGAATTTTGGAGACAATAATGAAAAGAAGGTTTTAAGCATGGAAGATGTGAAAAAGCTAGTTTATCTCCATTGTGCTTTTTGTGAATCTTTGAGGCTATTTCCTCCAATACCAATTGAGCGCAAGCATGTAATAAATTTTGACACACTCCCAAGTGGCCACAAAGTTTATCCAAACACAACTGTATTGTTGTTTTTTTATGCAATGGGAAGGAATGAAGAGATATGGGGAAAAGATTACTTAGAGTTCAAGCCAGATAGATGGATCTCTGAGAAAAGAGGTATTGTTTATGTGCCATCTTACAAGTTCATTAGTTTTAATTCAGGACCAAGGACTTGTTTGGGAAAGGACTCGTCTTTTGTTCAGCTGAAGATGGTGGCGAGTGCTATTCTGAGGAACTATCGTGTACAAGTGGTGGAAGGTCATCATGTTACTCCAAGACTCTCTATTATACTTCTCATGGAGCATGGTTTGAAGGTTAGGATCACTAAAAGAGAGAATTATTAATGAAAAAAAGACTCTTAGAATATCTATTGTGTGTTTAATTTTAGATGCAATAATGTTTGTCGTACAACATAAATACGTTCAACTAGTGTCCAGTGTGTACTATATATAATACGTAATGTGTGCTATATGTATAACACACGTATGTATAGCACATATTACGTATTATGTATAGCACACATTGGATACTAGTTGAATGTATTTCTGTTGTACAACAAGTATTATTGATATTTAGATGGATGTGTAGTGTATGTATTATAAGATCCTTTGGATTGTAATGAAAACTAATTAAGGAAATAATGCTCCTTTGTTTTAGGAATTATTTATATAATATAATGATAAAGTGAGATTTATTTGAGTGTTAAGGGGGCTGAACTTTTATTTGCAAGCAAATAAATGGTAGGGAATCATTATATAATTTACAAAAGAAGGGTTTATTGGGCTCTTAAATTTATCACTATATTCCATTTAAAATGCAATTGGATGTAGATAAATTCTACTGTTATTTTATATACCTAATTCTATTATCTATTACTTATACAAGAGAATTCACTAAAAGTTGATTACTTTTTACACTAAATTAAAAATAAATTAAATAGATCATAAAAGTAACAACCTCTCTGAATATAAATCACTCTAATTTTTCCTCCTTTATAAATCACTCTAATGGTAAATACTTTAAAATGTGAGATTATATTATTTTCTTAAATATATTATATAAAAAAAAAGACTATACTCTTTGCAATTAGATATTAATCATTTTTTATACAATATAAAATTGAAGATTATATACTTTAAAATTGTATATAATATAACTTTTTAAAGGAGTATATATAAAGTTAAAGACTATAATCTTTGAAATATTAAATTTTGAATTTTTTTTAACATAAAGTAAAAATTGAAGGCTATAATATGAGTATTTATGTTATTAAAGTATATTTATGTTAAAATCTCACAATTTAAAGTGTATAGCCTTCAATTTCTACTATAAGTGAAAAATTCATTTGATTCAATATTTTAAAGACTAGTCTTTATTTTATAATACAATAAAGAAAATTGTGAAATCTCACATTTAAAGTATATAGTCTTCAATTTCTACTATATAAAAAATTTCATGTGATTCAATATTTTAAAGGTTATAGTCTTTATTTTATAATACAACCACAAAATTGTAAAATCTCAAATTTTGAAGTATATAGCCTTCAATTTCTACTATATGTGAAAAATTAAGGTGATTCAATTTTTAAAAGACTATAGTCTTTATTTAATCTATTACTACTTATAATGAGAATTCCCAAAAAGTTTGTTACTTTTGGTTTCTAAAAATAGAATAAATAAATAAAACATAAAAACAATTAAAATTTAAAAATAACTAAGAAAATTGTGAAATCTCATATTTGAAAGTATATGGCTATATACTTTAAAAGGTGAGATTTCATAATTTTTTTAGTTGTGTTTTATAAAATAAAAACTATAATCTTTAAAATATTGAATCACATGAATTTTTCAAATATAGTAGAAATTGAAGGCTATATACTTTAAGTTGTGAAATTTCACAATTTTCTTGGTTATATTATAAAATAAAGACTATAGTCTTTCAAAATATTGAATCACATGAAATTTTCACATATAGCAGGAATTGAAGGTTATATACTTTAAATTGTGAGATTTCGCAATTTTCTTGGTTGTATTATAAAATAAAAACTATAACCTTTAAATATTAAATCACGTGATTTTTTCACGTGATTTAAAATGTGAGATTTCACAAATTTTTTTGTTGTCTTATAAAATAAAGACTATAAACTTTAAAATATTGAATCACATGAATTTTTCATACATAGTAGAACTTAAAAGCTATATATTTTAAAATGTTAGATTTCACAATTTTTTTGGTTGTCTTATAAAATAAAGATTATAGAATTTGAAATATTCTGAATCATACGAATTGTTCACATATAGTAGAAATTGAAAGCTATGTACTTCAAAATGTGAGATTTCATAATTTTGTGGTTGTATTATAAAATAAAGACTATAACCTGTAAAATATTGAAACACATAAATTTTTATATATAGTAGAAATTGAATGCTATATACATTGTCTTATAAATAGAAATTATAGATTTTAAAATATTAAATCACATGAATTTTTTAAATATGGTAGAAATTGAAGGCTATATACTTTAAAATGTGAGATTTCATAATTTTTTTGGTTGTGCCTTATAAAATAAAGACTATAAACTTTAAAATATTGATTCACATGAATTTTTTACATATTGTAGAAATTGAAGGCTATATACTTTAAATTGTGAGATTTCACAATTTTCTTTATTGTATTACTAGCGACTCGACAGACACTTATTAAGTCGTTTTTTTATTGCTTTAACGAAGAAATAGTGTTTTCATAGAGAAAAAGTCTTACAAGGGAAATAATGTTCTGCAAGCAAAAGTACTGTTATGTAAGAATTAATCTGATATTTTTTAATTTCTTCTATGTTATGAATAGAAACAATGTTACGTAAAGAAAAAATGTTATGAAGATAAAGATTGTTACGTAGAGAAAAAGTGTTATGTAGAGAAAGAGTGTTACATAGAGAAATAGTGTTACGTAGAGAAAGAATGTTATGAAGAGAAACAATGTTACATAAATAAAGAGTGTTATTAAGAAAAAGAGTGTTACGTAGAAAAAGAATGTTATAAAGAGAAAGAGTGATACATAGAGATAGACAAAAAAAAAAAGCAACTTTTTGGAAATTCTCTTCATAAGTAGTAAAAGATAATACAACCAAGAAAATTGTGAAATCTCACAATTTAAAGTATATTGTCTTCAATTTCTACTATATGTGAAAATCTCAAGTGATTTAATATTTAAAGTCTACCGTCTTTATTTTATAAGACAATAAAAAATTTGTTAAATCTCACATTTTAAAGTATATAGCCTTCAATTTCTACTATATGTGAAAAATTCATGTGATTCATTATTTTAAAGCCAATAGTCTTTATTTTATAAGACAATCAAAAAAATTGTGAAATCTCACATTCTAAAGTATATAGCTTCAATTTCTACTATATGTGAAAAGTTCACTTAATTCAATATTTTAAAGGCTATAATATTTATTTTATAACACAACCAAGAAAATTGTGAAATCTCACCATTTAAAGTATATAGACTTCGATTTCTATATATTATATGCGAAAAATTCATGTGATTCAATATTTTGAAGTCTATAGTCTTTATTTTAAAAGACAACCCAAAAAATTGTGAAATCTCATATTTTGAAGTATAAAGTCTTCATTTTCTAATATATAGAAAAATTTCATGTGATTCAATATTTTAAAGTCTATAGTATTTATTTTATAATGCAATGAAAATTTTTTGAAATCTCACCTTTTGAAGTATATAGCCTTCAATTTCTACTATATGTGAAAAATTTATGTGATTCAATATTTTAAAGGCTATAGTCTTTATTTTATAATATAATAAAGAAAATTGTGAAATCTCACAATTAAAAGTATATAGCATGTAATTTCTACTATATGTGAAAAATTAATGTGATTCAATATTTTAAAGTCTATAGTCTTTGTTTTATAAGACACAAGCAAAAACATTGTGAAATCTAAAATTTTAAAGTATATAGCCTACAATTTCTACCATATTTGAAAATTTCATGTCATACAATATTTTAAAGTTTATAATCTTTATTTTATAAGATAACGAATAAAATTGTGAAATCTCACATTTAAAGTATATAGCCTTCAATTTCTACTATATAGAAAAATTTCATGTGATTCAATATTTTTAAAGGCTATAGTCTTTATTTTATAATACAACCAAAAAAATTTGAAATCTCACATTTTGATGTATATAGCCTTCAATTTCTACTATATGTCAAAAATTCATGTGATTCAATATTGTAAAGTATGTAGTCTTTATTTTATAAAACAACCAGAAAAATTATGAAATCTCACATTTTGAAATATAAAGCCTTCAATTTCTAATATATAGAAAAGTTTCATATGATTCAAGATTTTAAAGCCTATAGTCTTTATTTTATAATGCAACCAAAAAATTGTGAAATCTCACATTTTGAAGTATATAGCCTTCAATTTCTACTATATGTGAAAAATTTATGTGATTCAATATTTTAAAGGCTATAATCTTTTATTTTATAATGCAATAAAGAAAATTGTGAAATCTCACAATTAAAAGTATATAGCTTGCAACTTGTATGATATGTGAAAAATTCATGTGATTCAATATTTTAAAATCTATAGTCTCTATTTTATAAGACACAACCAAAAATATTGTGAGATCTCATATTTTAAAGTATATAGCCTACAATTTCTATAATATTTAAAAAGTTCATGTCATACAATATTTTAAAGTTTATAGTCATTATTTTATAAGACAACTAATAAAATTGTGAAATCTCATATTTAAAGTATATAGCCTTCAATTTCTACTATATAGAAAAATTTCATGTGATTCAATATTTTAAAGGTTATAGTCTTTATTTTATAATACATCCAAAAGATTATGAAATCTCACATTTTGAAGTATATAGCCTTCAATTTCCAATATATGTGAAAAATTCGTGTGATTCAATATTGTAAAGTCTATAGTCTTTATTTTATAAAACAAGCCAAAAAATTATGAAATCTCACCTTTTAAAATATATAGCCTTTAATTTCTACTATGTGTGAAAAATTCATGTGATTCAATATTTTAAAGTTTATAATCTTTATTTTATATAAAGGCAAAAAAAAAATTATGAAATCTCACAGTTTAAATTATATAGCCTTCAATTTCTACTTTGAAAGATTCTTGTGATTCAATATTTAAAGGTTTTAAATATTTTAAAAATTAAAAATTTTAAAATATTTCAATTTCTAAAACTTTTAAAGACCAAAAAAAAAAAAAAACAAAGAAACTTGTTCCATGAGTCCAATGAATAAATTAAAATTTCTCTTGGTAAATTGAACATGTCCATGAGAAAGTGAAAAACATGGCCGAAAGAAAGCTTCCAGAGCCATAAATATAAAGTGTGTATTTATTTTTTTTCATATGGATATAAAGTCCAATTATTCGAAAATTGTACAAATGAAAAACATTAGGAGCATATCCCTAAAGATAATTTAAGTAGTAACGACGAAATCAAAAGCTATTAGATTCGATATACTAATAATTTGGATAAGGATCCTTTTTGGATAGCTCAGAGAAGTCTGTAAATAATTTTTCGCAGCAGTATTTAATACTTCAAGTTATTCGATAAATCACCTGTTAATACAAATATAATTTTGGTTCTAAAACTATAATCATATATGATTTTGGTTTGTTAGCTGAATTTTAATTTCACTAAACTTTTTAGATAATACCTACTCGACAGATCGTTGAGTTCATCAGTTCTTGAGCTACTACTTATTATTGAAAGCAAGAATTCTTAGATGGCTTTCTCTCCCATTTTTTTACACTTCCTTTTTCTTGTTGTTATTTTTATTAATATTAAAATATAATATAATATAAGAGTAATGCTACATGTACACCACAAAATCAGCTACCATTTATAATAATTGAACTTTTTAAAACTATTAATCCAACTTTTAAAAATATTTGATTAATGTATAATATTAAAAGTTGGATTAATAGTTTTAAAAAGTTGAATTATTACATATAATGTCCGGTAGTAGATTTTGTTGTATACACATATCATTTCTCTTAATATAATAGGTATTGGGTGCTATAGCAACACGTGTCCAAAAGTTATTTGGCATTATTGAAGGAAAGAATAAAGAATGTTCTCAACGTGATTAGCAATTAGCATGAGGGATTTTAATTATAACATTCTATATGATATTGACATAAAACCTCCCACTAATGCATAGACACAAAATCATTAAGAAAAAATTAGGGTAAATATCATCAAATTCAATTTGGATCCCTTTATTTTATCTATATGATATTGATTTATTTTAAATTATCGATGTAATAATTTAAAGAAAACACAAGAATATTATAAGTAAATTTTATAAATATATCAAATTTCAGGACAAATCCACGTACTTAAATATCATTAAATATGTAGCCAAAAATATTAAGCTTGGAAAAGCTGGCGGCGTTTGCTTCCAAATAAGGAAAGTTAAAGATTCATTCTTAGGAATCGATATTGTTTTTTTCTTAATAACCAATATTGCATCAAAGAGAAGAAAAAGAAAAAAAGCTGACCAGAAAAGAATTTGTATGTTGCTTCTTGCTGAAACAATGGATTGAGATACCCACAAAAGCTTAACATTACCTCTTCAAGCAACCAATCTCGATGCTACTACAATTACCACTCCCCTACCAAAGAAGATTTTAGACCTTGAAGTGACTGACACAAGGCAAAACGAAGAAGAAGAAAAATTCCAAGATAGTAGAGAGAGCTTCAATGGAGAAAGAGGTTGTGGAAAACCTTTGGAATGGAGATAGAGAAGCACAAGTTCAATCTGCTATGGAACTTAGTAGATTAAGCAGTAAGCAAAGGCACAAGTTGGCTGAAAAAGGTGTGATGGTTCCTCTGGTTTCTATGCTCCATTCTGAAGATTTTGATGCCATTGAAGCTTCTCTATGTGCTCTACTAAGCCTTGCTTTTGGAAGTGAAAGGTTAGTTCATTCTCACCCTCAAAATATTCGGTGTAAAATGTTCTCAGTTTAGAGTTACTTGCAAGTAACAGAACAATCATTGATTACCTAAAAATAAAAATTTAAATAAATTACTATTCGTGTAGGAGTAATTAAAAAAAGTTTCAACTTTTTTTAGTATACCCCATGATTGGTTTTTTGATGGTGGGACTAAGGAATACGTTCTTGGTAATAATGCTTGCCATTGGTTAATAACAGTAACATTCTACCAATCACGATCCTTTACCAAAAAGTAGTGTGTGCAAAAAACACAAGGAAGAGCCGAAGAATAATACAGAATATAAGTTCCTTCTGCTGTAAGAATGCCTTCAAAAGTTTCATCAGCAATTGGTTAAATCTTACTTTTTTTACTCAATTTATGCAGAAACAAGACTAAGATCATTAAGTATGGAGCTTTACCAGTTTTGCTGAATCACCTTCATTGTCAAAGCCAGAATGTGGTGCAATTGACAATAGCAGCCATGTTGACCCTTTCTTCATGCAAGGCGAATAAGGTAGCAATTGCTTCATCTGGGGCTGTTCAACTCTTGGCTGAATTCGTCAACAGTAGTAACACTCAGTCCCAGCTTGATGCCATAGCTACCCTCCACAACCTCTCAACATGCCGCGAGATTATTCCGTTGATCGTCTCCTCGGGTGTTATACTTGCCTTGCTTGAACTAATACATACGTCAGTAAAATCATCTGCATTGGTTGATAAGGCAATTGGGTTGCTGGAAAATGTTGTCACTTTATCAGAGAGTGCACTTTGTGAGGCTGCTAGTATTGGTGGTGCAATTAGGATACTGGTTGAGACTATTGAAGATGGGTCTTTACTAGGCAAAGAACATGCAGTAGGTATACTTCTACTTATATGTCAGAGTTGCAGAGAAAGATACAGAGGATTGATCTTGAGAGAAGGAGTGATGCCGGGTTTGCTTCAGTTAAGCGTAGACGGAACTCGGAGAGCGAAGAACACGGCAAGAGATTTGCTGTTGCTTCTGAGGGATTGCTCGAGTTATGATTCAAGGCGTAAACAGATGAATCATGAGCTTATAGAAAGGATCATGGAAGAAATTGATGCAGAAGGAGAGAAATTAGCAGATACTACGTTGAGGTTAGTGGAGGAGATGATTGCAAAGCTCAACACATAGTCTTTCAGCTCATGAAATTCAAGCATCACTTATTTTCTTTTTTTAACATTTGGTAATCAGTAATGTTTTTGAGTGAGATTTCTATTTAGGATTTTCACTAAGAACTAAAAAGAAAACATTATTTTCGGCTAGGCCAAATTAGAATTGACTGTCTTGTGTACATAGATTGGTTAGGGATCTTCTTCAGGAAAGGTTTGGGTTTGGTTTTGGTTAGGTGTCAATTGATCAATATGCTTGACTTCTAATATCATTTAGTGGGTTGCAAACCTTATAAAAGTTTGAATCTGAGAGTTTAAATTATTCTAGGACACTTCTTTGTTGTTTTATGCCTCTATCTTATTATGAATATATTGGTATTGATGATTGTCAAATTATTTAAATATAATAATACTTATTGAATTATGGCCTTAAAAGATTAGGAAATAATGGATAAACCAAAAAAGATTTTAGATACAACATTCTTGTAATCTTGTTTACAGTTATGGTCTACAATACAACTATCGAGTGCAAACATGATATCAACCTTAAAAAAAAGGAAAATGCTACTTGTACATACACTATTACACATCCACTTATTTTCCACCCATTTAAAAAGTTGGCAACTTTTATGAATATGTTGGCAACTTGCCAACTTTTGAATGGGTGGAAAATGGGTGGATGACATTATTGTATGTACAAATAGTATTCCTCTAAAAAAAACAATAAAAAAGGAAGGAAGATAGAAAATGAGGAATGTTATGTGTACAATGAAAATTGTACAATACTTGTACGACAATTATATCTACCATTGGATTGCATTAGTTCGTAAATTCATATTACAATCCAATGGTGGATATGATTATTGTACAAATATTGTACAATTTTCATTGTACACATAGCATTAGTGGTAGAGAATACATGATACAAATAACTAAGTTTCATCATCACATGACTTTACTAGAAAACCAGTAACGTAAAGAAACAAATACAAATCATAATTGTGTAGAAAAAGAACAGGTATGGTTTTCATCACTACATCTCTCGGTATACTTTTACTATCTCCCAAACTAATAGATGGAAGATTGTACCTATAACTTATAATAGAATTGGTTCCCATTATTATTTATTTCTAGAGGTTATTGAACCTCCACAACAACAAAAAAGTATTGATTATAAATTCCCCAGCAACCTAATACTTAAAATATACTAGAGCTTATATCAGCCTGACCTTTTATAAAATCTGTAAGCAACAGCAACGGCTGCCACGGCACCAAGAATACCAACGGCTGTAAGAATTTCGCGCTCCTGCAATGCAGGCCAACTCCAACATACTTTCCTCCCCTGCTTTTTATGTGTTTCAGTGGTTTCTTCAATCCCTTTGCTTTGCTCAAAATTTGCAGTTCTACAGCAAGAAACCCCATTAACACCCTGGCAACAACCAACATTTTCATTGCTGCTCAGATTGTTACTCTCTCCATTGCTCTTGGCATTGACAGTCTCGTCTCCATTAGCAAGCTTCTGGTCATCTGCTCCCTTAATTTCGGCAACAGGAGGTCCCATTTGGCCCCTAAAGAAATTCCACATAGTTAAACTCAATATAATGATTGTGCTTCAGATGCAATAAGTTATATGAAGTTATGAACAATTGCCTAAGCCGTATCAATGATATACTACTTTTTATTTTTATGTGGGTACAAACCATTTGGCAGCAATCTGACAGAAGCTTGCAACAAATAAAGAACCCACTAATTCTGATTTGTCTACATAAAGGCTTATTCATTAGTGGGGCTGAGAACAAGAAATTTGATTAGCTGCAAACTTAACCACGAGCTACTTTGAGTTCTTAATGAAACTGTGAATATTGATATGGCTATGAAATGGTGATCATCTTGACTAGTCTACCCTACAGTTCATTGACCAATAACAGAATAGTAGTTTTTCATAATCTAAAAAACAGTGCTTTATTTTGTCTTCGCAAACAATATAATAATATATCATTCATATCATCATTTCATTATCGATCAGGAAATGCAGAGTAAAGCAAAAGTACCAAGTACCAACCTCCACAGTTTTTGTATGATCTCTCCCTTTGCAATGTGTTGGTCCAACAATGTTGGGACATCATTAGGAGTAACATATCCATACCTGTATTTAATTATATATTAAGAACTAAAATTAAATCCAGCAAAATTAAATGCCTTTAAAACCAGAGGATAAATCGTATACAAGTCTGAAATCTCACCAGTGACCCATGATTTTCCCATCTGGTCCTGGACTGAACACGATTACATTCCCAGCATACTTGTGGCCGCCAACATGGGAACAAGCCAAAACAGATATCTGATCCTTCAACCCTCGGAGCTCAATTTCCTCATTAAGCTTCTCTATGAGAACAGGCCCACAAACACCACATCTCACATCACGACTACCATGAGCACATACGAAAATATGAGAACCAGTCAACGACCCATCCTGCACTCCAGTGGTCCATGGTTTACCACCCACCATAACATCATCGAAAAAGCTATCAACATTTGATTCCTCCAAACCCCTAACAACCAAAAAAGAACAAAATAAAAAAGTAGCCTCAGAAACAACAAAAGAATCCACAATATACAAATCCAAAAGCTACAATTTGACATGAAGGCATCCATCCAGCTACAACTAAATATCAGTCTAAGTTACAGTTTAATTTGAACTATGATTCACAAATGCGATAGACAATATTGTAATTTTGAAAGTCTCATATATCACTAACGCAAGTAGCAATTGATGGTTGAGTCAGTCATATTTTTTCAAAAACCTACAATTAAACTTAAATACATTTCATTTCAAATAAATATCATTCTAAGTTAGTTTAATTTAAATTGCTTCACAACTGCAATATTGTACTTTTGAAGATCTCATAAACCGCAACATAATAGCAATTGATGGTTGAGTAAGCCAATTTTTCGCTTAAGTAACTTCAGTAATCTAAAGGTAGCTGCAATTAGTAACTACGTAGAAACACAATCACAGAAAGCAGAAGTAGCAAAGCCGAAGCAGTATTAAGCACCATTAATCACATAAAATAAAATTGCTGTTCACAACCGTAATAATGTCTTTAAGTAGAAATCTAACATGAAGATATTTTACTCCAACTATATATCTGTCTGTTTACTCAATTAAATGGCTATTCACGACCGTAATAGCTTTTTAAAGTCTCGAAAACCTAATCAACCATATTTTACCCCTACTTATCAGCAAATTTAGTAATTGACACGTAGCCGCAATTTGAAATTACGAAGAAACAGAATCACGAAAAAGCTTATAGTAGCAAAACAGAAGCAACAAGTAGCACCAGATCCTAACATATTCAAGCAAGTTCTACCTGTATTTGATCATCTCCGGAAAAATCAACACGTCACCGTCCGAGAATCCATCCTCCTCACGCGACTCGCAGACCGTAATCTTCGTCTGCAAACAGCAAAACCGAAAAACAAGTCAAAAAATCAAAATCAATCTCAGAAAAGCAAGCATACGCGCACGAACAACACGCAAATCACGGCACTTACCTTGACGGCGATGTCGTTCTTGCGAGCTTTCCAGGTGGATGCGACGCGCTTGGGAAGAGGATGATCGTCGGAGGCCTCGACACGCGGCGGCCAGGAGTGGTGGTTCTTATAGCAGAGAAAGACGTGGCGATCGTAAGCATCGACAGTTCCAGCGAGATTCTCCTTGTACATCTCAGGGCGAGTGAAGCCGTTCTTAGCGTCGTCGGCGGCGGAAGCCATGAGAAGAGAGTGGTGAGTTGCGGTGGTGAGAGAGAAAATGGGAGTGAGAAGGGAATAAGAATAAGAAAAGTGATTGATTCTGAAGAGTAGTCTAGTGATATGAGAAGGAGAAGACGAAAACGGCATGGGTGCGCAATGCGCATATAAGCGTAGGTTAAAACCCAATCTTCTCTTCTTATCGTGGGTTTTAAATTCGAGCTCAGACGTAATGAAGAAAGTGACTCTCTTTCTCACTCTGCCACCCAGCCAAGGAACCTTCCTTCAACCACCGCCACTGAATTACACGCGCTACTAATCACGAACTAATCAAAGTCAACGCACAAGCTTTACATACCTATTAGTATTATTCTATTTTATCCAGTGTTATATTATTCACAAACTCTTCATGAACAATAAAATATTTGTCATAATAGATAATAAATTATGCTAATATATAATAGGATTTAATTTTCATCCATTTATTGTTATCATTTTTTTATACAATCATTTTAATTATGTGCTTCCACGTCAGTTACGATTATATTTTCTCTCTTTCACTACTTGAAAATTTATACAAATGAATTATTTTAATTGGATGACAGTGTAAATCAGTGCATCAAAATTAAACTCTATATAATATATGTATTATATTAATATATATTATGTACATTGTATATGACATGTTATACACATCAACTATTATATGTTATAATATTATCTTTCTTTATAACATGTAATATATGGTATGCACAATATATAATATAAAATATACATGTTCACTATTTTAACTGATTATTTATGTACACATAACAATCTCTTATATTATTATTGAGGCGCGTGTTGGTAAATTAATAGAAGAGCGTGGGTGGTTGTATAGTTGAAAATAAGAGCGTGAACGTGACCCATTAAGCTTCACCTGCTTATATAACTTGTGGCTGAACTGGTCAGTCAACATTATTTAAAAAGACTTAATTATTTATGCGCAATTTATATTATAAAACATATTTGAAAAAAGAAATTAGGTTTCTCATTTTTAAGTGAAATGTTCCATTTAAACATTTAAGTAAAAAAATTCTATTTGTTCAAGTGGTTTAATTCTAAACGAACAATTTAAGCTAAAGGCTGAAGCAGGTCAAAATTGAAGAAAAGGATTTCCCTTTTTTGTTTCAAATGTTTCAATCATCTCGATCGATCGAACATTCCAATTGAACTACGTCAATTGACTAGACCAAAATATGTCAAGACTATCTTTCACTTATTACCAATTTTTTACGATTTGGTTAATTTGTTAGAATCATTATTAAAAATTTAACGTGTCATTCAATTAAGGACTAGGTTGGTTGACCAAGAATTAGAAATTTCCTTGGTTTGGACTTACGTATAAATCAAACCAATGAGGATTTTTCCATTCAAAGGCACTAACCATTGACGGTGAGGATATGACGTATGCTCTTACATACGTACCACTTTTTTTGGTCATAAGAAAATGTCACAAACCCCACTACTACACCATGGTTATGGAAAAACTCATGCTGGACCTTTAATCTTGTTCTGCTCCAATAATCAAATCCATATACTTTTCTTTTTGGTAGAAATCAAATCCATATACTACTTCAATGCATGGTTGATTATAAATAATAAATGCGAGCATAAAATTAAGATTAAGCACAATAATAATTGCAAGTTCTATTATTCTATACTACTATACACTTCTTTTCTTCCATGTAGAGAAATATTTTTTGTACACCACAAAATCAATTTAAATAGTTGGATTAATAGTTTAATAAAGTTGAATTATTACATAGGATGACTGATAGTGACTGATTTTATGATGTATATGTAACATTACTCTTACTTGTTATATAATAGTATAGTTTATGAAGTTTAACATTAAAATCCTATTCTTTTTTTTTTTTATTTGTGTGCAATATTTGTTGATCGAAAAAGGAATTGGCACAAAATGAGAGAGACCAGAAACTTTGTTCCTCAAATTAAGACATTTGAAAATTTCTTACAGCAGTTTAGTTTTACATCATTGACAATTTTTAAGTACTGATGATCAATGTATTTTCTAAAATGTTGCATCCTTGCTATGCAAACCAGAAAAGAACCACGGACATTGAAACAACACAGATGAGATTATGAGAAGATGGAAGCTAAAACTAGTCCCCAGATTAAAGGAGAAAAGCAAAACATTGGGGGATCAGAAGAAATCAATGTCTAAATAATTACCAGAAGGCTTCACGCCAGGGTCCATTTCACTCAGGCTTGGTTTCATTAGTCCTGGAACCTCTGGAGGATTGGCACACCGGATCAGCGCCCAGTTAATATTCTGAAAGAACGGATGCTGTTTTATCTCGGTAGCTCCGCGTCTATAGGCAAGACGATGCTGCGGCTCTTTCACCAGTAGACCCCTAATCAAGTCCCTCGCAGCGAAGCTCACCGTTGGAGATTCCGGAAACCTTAAGGGCTGCCCAACCACATTAAACAGAGTTGCTCGGTTTGCTGGGCCTTTGAATGGAGTCATTCCGAACAGAAGCTCGTACAGGAATATCCCAAATGTCCACCAGTCTACAGCACTCCCATGCCCTTCACCCTTGATGATCTCGGGAGCCAGGTACTCGTGCGTACCCACAAAAGACATCGATCGCGCATTTGTTGGCTCAGCAATAAGCTCGGGGAGAGGAGTCACCTGATGATGCATGTCATTCTTCGGTTTGAACTTTTTTTCTTTCTTGGACTTTCCGGATAGAAAACGCGGTGAGAAACATGATGGTTGGATGCAGTCCGGCTGTATTGAACACGTCGGTTCGGCGCAGGCAGGCTGAATGCAGTATCCTGAGCTTTTCGTCTCCAAGGTAGAGGTTGACGACTTCACTAGAGTTGGACTGACACTGCACCTTAGAGAGAGATCGAAATCCGACAGCATTATATGACCGTCTTCCCTCACCAACACATTCTCGGGTTTAAGGTCTCTGTAGATGATTCCAAGCATGTGCAAGTACTCCAAAGCAAGGAGAACTTCTGCCACATAAAACCTGCAACCAAGAATGAAGTGAACAATAGACTTAGTTTTATTTACCATCTCTGGTCCTTTTCAAAACAATAAAAAAGAAATGTGTTATCTTTGCCATAGTTCATATTTCCTAAACATGCAACTAGAAGCTAACATACCACATGTTAATGATATGTTAACACATGATTTATAGTTACCATAAGATTTTTAACTAACTAGGATAAGGGATTACAATTGGACTCTCATGGGATCAGAATATGTGGAAAACAGGAAGGCAGAGAACTACAGTAATCGGTCGATTATAAAGGCAGTAAAAGAAAAGGTAGAGTTTGCCAGAAATATGCTTTACAATTTTTGCTGAAATCCTTAAACAGATTTGAAAAACCATGAGAGTTTTAACACAGAAGGGTCATTCATGTTCACAAAAAATATGGATCACAATGATTAGAGGTTCTCCTTCATGAATACAATTTCCTTTCAAGTGCCATGGGACCCTTGAATTCATTCATTCAAGAAATACAGAACTAGTTAATTTCAAGGTATTTGTTATATATATATGGATACAGAACAATTGAAGAGGGCAAGCAGAAAAAGGAAATGCTATTTGCTAACCTCACATCATGCTCCGAAAAATACTTCCCCGGTTGCCTTTGCCTTAGTGCATGCAGGTCCCCACCAGGGCAGAACTCCATTACCAAGCAGGAGAATGAATCCGTCTCGAAACGTGTATATAATGACGGTAGGAAAGGATGATCCAAAGACTGCAATATCTCTCTCTCTGTCTGAGCCCTCACAAGCTTCTTCCGACTCGCCAGCTCCGCTTTGTTCATGATCTTCATAGCAAAAGAAGCCCTTGTGCCACTGAGTTCTGCTAGATATACACTTCCTATGTCTCCCCGTCCCAATTTCTTCAACAGCCTGAAATGCCTCATTTCCAACACCCCGTCACGAGCTCGGATCGCTTGGATTGCTTCCCACCTTATATCATTGGCCTTATGGGGTTTATACAAAGCGCTGCTCAAACTACTGGTGCTGCTCTCATCGCTAACATCACTTCCAGTACTCCCTCTGTACATGCTGGTCTTCCTGCTCTCATTAAAATCACAGGAATTCGTGACTTCTTCACTCTCACATGACTTATCAACACTAGCACACTCGCTGATTTCAGTATTGGTGAAACTTTCTTTGGCTTCTGAATATACGGTGGCGGAATAGAAACTATTCTGAGGACTCGGACAAAAAGTACCCTCTGACTGGCAGTAACTCCTTGTGTGATTGCCAACAGCTCGCTTCGATGGACCTACGACGCAATTGTCGGATTCTGATATGACACTCGAATCACAAGCCTTGGAATCATCCAATGGTTGCTTAGTGCACAATTTGGAAGGCAATCCGTCATGCTCCACACCGTTGCCCGGATACTGATAAGAATGCTTTTGATTAATTACATAGCTGCTTTGATGGTGGATGGACTTTGATCCATACCTATGATGACTAGCCAAAGAGGGTGTGGAAGGAACCCCATGATTTCGAAATGCTCTTGAGGGAGGTCGCGAAGAAGGACAGGGAGTCCCATATACCGAAGGAGGATCGCGATGTGCCCCAGAAACTGAATTCTGAACCTCTGATAAAGAATCTACTCCATTTGCAGGTGAATCCATCAAGAAATGAAGAACACTCTCAAAATTTCCAACTCAGCTCGGTGAATTACCAATATGTGATCATCCAAAAAGCACTTAATTACAGAATCTCCAGCACTGTAAAAATATCCACAAAACAGTAAACAATGATTTTGCTGGTTGATATAACAGACATTAATCTCAAAGAAAACAAGGGAGAATCTACAAAGAGACCTATTTCACATACAATCACAATAATAAAACAATTCAAATTGAACAGAATGAAAAGAAAGCATCAACAATTACAAACGTATCAACAAACTCCAACAAGCCTCAAGAAAATTCACAAAGCTTTCAGATACAGCAAAGCTTCAATTTTTTTAACAAATTTTCCAAGAACCCCCATATTCCTCTCTGGTCATTAGAACTAAAAAAAGAAAAAAGATGATAACTTTACGAAGAAACGAGACTCATCTTTTAGAATCAAGAAGACTAATAATCAAAATCACCATACAATTTTTATTTTTATTTTTATTTTCAATGCCAAATGAGCCAAACTACACCACCCCAATTGAAAAAAGTTTGAATCTTGAGAACCCCCATGAAGAAAAAAGAAAGGTATAGAGAGAGAGAGAGAGAGAGAGAGAGAACCTGATCAGGGTAGAGAAATGGCAATGCGAATGAAGAGCAAGAAATGTAGTTTCATTTCTTCATGCCAGTGAGTGGAAAAAGGAAGCAGAGAAAAAGGGAAATGAAAGAAAAAAAAAAGAGAAGAAGAAAATAAAAAAAGAGAAAAAAAAAGAGCCAGAAAGTGAAGGAACTTTGGAGTGTGTGTGTTTCTGCACCACTGAACTGAACAAGAGTGAACGAACACTCTCTCTGTCTCAGATCCAATCCATAAAGAAGAGACTGAATGAACAAATAACACTGTCATGTAGTAATAATAGAAAAATAAAATTATAAATAGTAAATATTTTAAGAGTTTAATTTTGATGCTGTAAAGATATTTTACACCGTCGTCCAATTAAAACGCTCTGTTTATATGAATTTTCAGGTGGTGGAAACGTAGCAACACATGATTGAATGACGGTGTAAAAAATGGTACAATGTGAAAATTAAATTCATATTTTAAATTGTATTAATGTGTATTTATTATGGTATTATTAGTATCAACGTTCATTTATTGTTATTACTTTTTTTAAAAAGTTGTTTTTTCCTAATAAGTGCTCTCCTTTATATTTGTTTAAAGGTTTTGCTAATTAAATAATTTAAGAACACTGATTAAGTGATAAACGTTGAAATATTTGTCTTAAAGGATATATTTTTATGTTTTTTATATAAATAATTGATCATGATATTTTAAATTTTATTAAAACTTACTATTTTAAATATTTTTAATAGTTTTTTATTCTATTTTGTTAAGAGATCCTATACAATCTGAAATATTTTGCCAAAAAAATATACATGTGACAAATTATTTATAGTGATTTGATATAAAACTTGAGGTGAATCTATTCTATTGTATGCTGCACGTGGTTCTGAGAATTATTTTCCTGACAATAATTTCTGATTGGTATATGTTTTCAATAAAATAATAAAAAATAATAGCTAACCTTTCTTATCATAATGGATGCTTCCTATAAGAAAAATCAATTTTAAATTCTACTCTTTCTCAAATGAATGTTTCGTATAAAAAATACTTACTTTCACGTACAAATTATATATCTCACCAAAAATATTTAGGATGTATTCATTTCAGCTATTCTGATTAAAAAATCAAAATTTTCAGCTAAAAATAGAAATACCCACTTTTTATATATACTTATTAAATAAGTTTTTGAAAATAATCAATATCTCAAAATTTTCTTTTTTTTTTCAGAAACTAAAAAAATAACTCCTGAAAAAATTTTAAGTTTTTTCTAATTCTATAAAAATTTTAATATGTATATTTTTTTTCAAAATCCCAAACAAACACACCCTTATTTATGGCATGATGGAAAATTAAATGACAAATGAGAAAAGTAAAATAAGTGCTTTCTCTCTTTCTTTTTGTTTCTTTTTCCCGTTTTTTTTCTCCACATTAATCACATCTTCTTTTTCCCGTACTTAAGCACTCTTCTACAAATACCAAATGTTGAAACCAATTTATTATTATCACGAATCTAATCCATATTTAGCAAAGAGAAGTATTTCTGTTTTTTTCATTGGCAGATAGAAATTAAAATAATTGAATTATTCGAATTATTGAGAGAATGAGACAACGAATTGATAGAGAACTTGTCTGCCCACTCTCCCAACAAATGTTTCCAGTTGATTCGGTGAATGTCTGAACTGAACTATAAACGTATTTATGTGAAAATAATTCAGATTATAATATTTAACTTGTGTCAAAACACAAAATCTATAACAAAAAAAATTATATATTAAAAAATGATGTTTTAATTTATTGGTGTAAATGGTGGTCTTCATTTTCACATATTTCACTCTTATCTAACTCTTGATTTACACATTCACTCACATCTTATCTTCGTAATTAAGATGATAAATAAGAATAATTTAGTATAATTACATAAATTTATTTTAAATTAATGTGATTCCAATTCTCTTTTTAATATATAATTTTAACTAAAGAGTTCTTTTAGTCTAAAAGGAATTCTCCTTTCTATTTTTTACAGTTCATTTTTAAAATTTTAATTTTTTTCATATATACTGTAATTATCTATTTAAATTTTAGATAATATTTATTATTTTTTAAGTGTACCCTTTAATGAAATAGATAAAATATATATATAAATAATTAAAATAAGAGATAATTAATGTTAGAGATAATATTATAAAATGTATTTAAATTTTATATAATATTAATACTTTCACAATTACTCCGATCCCACAATTAAAAAATAAGTGTTATTTTTTTAATTTATTTAAACACTATAAGGTGTAGATACATTGAAAAATGAAAATAATTATTTTAAATGCGAGAGAGTATTTCCTACTTTATATAGTATAAAATGTTGGAATTTACAAGAATCACATGTAATTTAGTTATGTGGTGGATTATATAATTGTTGGCGAGAACAATAAGGAGAAGAGTTCACATGCAAACACGTGAACCTTACTTGTACCACGTGGATGCTTGTCTCTCTCTTTTATGTCTTTCCAATCAATAATGACGATTAATTCTTAATTTCAATAGAGATAATTTTTTGATGGATAGAGAATTGATTATAAATTTTTTACATATACACCGTCTTAAGAATCAACCCCGAGATATAATGTTTAAACAACCCAACTCAAGTATCTACCCCTTATTCTAATCCGTGTTTTGCTTGTCTCTCTTACTCACTTAGTATAATCACTAAATAAAAAGAAGAAGATTCATTATCCTCTTTTGAAAGTGAAGCTACACTATGTTTGTAACCATTGGGGAGACATAATATTCATTTTAAAGCTGTTTCAAACCTTCTTTTGATGATGCAACACTAATAAAATTTTGTGTTGAAAAACTTTTCTTTTTTTGGTGAGCTGTGTTGAAAAACTTTAATTTATAGTATGCCAATTAAAATAAAATATAATTATATACATTAGCCTGATAATCCAATAAGCTTTGAATATATATATATATATAGTCGTGTACATCATAAAATCAGTCACTATATATAATAATTCAACAGTTTAAAATTATTAGTCCAACTTTTAAAATATAGATTAATTTATAATATTAAAAGTTAAGTTAATAATTTTAAAAAGTTGAATTGTTGTATATAATAATTGATAGTAACTAATTTTACGATGCACAAAAGATATTTTTCATAGATAGATAGCATAAAGTTTTGGGAAAGAATATTTTTTCTAGCAAAAAGAAGTTCACTTTAATATTTTATGACCAAAATAGTATTTTTAAACATGTATATATTTGTGTATATTTTTAATAGATTGAATGATTGTATTTTAACTCCTATTTTTAACAGTTTTGACTAATATAATTTTGTACTCCGTTTTTTCACCTCATTTCACCGATCATTTATTTATTTTACATCCGATCTTTAAGTAAGTGTTTTTCTTACTCTAACAAGAGAAATTACCTTTTGTAAAGTTGTACTAGTGGTTAAAATGTATTATGGAACAAATAGTATTTTGTTTGAATAGCATTTTAGCACAAGCAGGCCAATTGGGTAGTTTCTAATGATTGTGACCACATACATGCTTCTTCCAAAATGATGGGTGTCACTCACCATTTAGCCCCACATTACTGCCACCCTTTCAAATTCTTAAATTGTATGCAAATCCAACTATAAAGGATAGAAGAACATCACAACTTAGATTCACTTCTTAGACTTTAACTATGACTACAAAAAGAATTTGATATATTTGCACTACAAAATTAGTTATTATCAATTATTATATATAATAATCTAATTTATAAAAATTATTAATCTAACATTTCAAAATATTAAATTTATATTAATATTAAAAATTAGATTAATAATATTAAAAAGCTAAATTATTGAATATAATAATTGATTTTATAGTGTAAAAAGTATTTCTCAAAAAGAATTAGATTAACACTATATGGAAATCAGCCTTGTGATCCCTAGTCCCTACACAGCTTTATGACACGTGTAATAATTATGTGGGGTCAGAAGACAATGTGCAATTTAGTGGAGACCATAGTGATATAGACAATGACCTAAACATGTTTCCAACAATAATTTTCTTTAAAAAATGTAAGTGATCATGTTCTTTTGCCATCAATCATTCTAATCCATCCACTAGTTATAATAAGTACAATATCGTTTGAGTTGATTTTTAAATCACCTTTGTAAGTGTTTAATAAATTTAGAGTAATGTTACATGTACACCGTTAATAAATTAGAGTAATAATTTAACTTTTTAAAATTATTAACTTGCTAAGCTTATTAAATATTTTGAAGTATTATCTAAAGCTTGTAAAGTGGTTTTAGCATTTGATAAAATTGAAGGAAGAGAGAATATACATAAGATAGTTTTTACTTTTTGATATTGTAAAAGTGTTTTTGTTGTTAGAACAAAAATTGGATGCTTATGATGAATTTTTATTAAATTAACGATAAATAAAAAGAGTTCAATATTAGAATGAAAATCATATCAAATTCAATAATAATAAAAGTAAATATAAGGAAAGAATGTAATGAGATAAATACACTAAGGCTGCGTTTGTTTTCACTGACTCCGGAGTCAGAGTCAGTGGAGTCACTAGAGTCAGAATCATTGGAGTCATTGTTCTGGGGTCACAGTGACTCTAGTTTCTGTTTGATAAATTAGTAGAGTCATAGTCACCAATGACTTGTAACATGTTTGATTTTGTAAAACAAAATTTGGGGTCACTACTTAAATTACCACTCACTACCCCTATGTCTCTGTGAAACTCTGCAACTCCCACTTTTGATTTTTCTCCTCACTTTCATTTTGCTGTTTTTTTTTTCTTTCCTCTAAATTCTAAACTCTATCAGAATTCTCACTCCACATTCCCAATTTTAGCTTTATTTTTTATTTTCAAAATTTGTTATCGTTAAATGGGGAAAGGAGGAGGCTGTGTTCCCAGCAAGAAGAAGGCGCCGCAAGTCCCCGATGATTCACCGACCTCCGCCGCCAGACCTTCCCGGAGTGCGCCGATCCCACTCGACGAAAGCGCCACCGCCGAAACCTCCGCAAACGCAGCCTCGTCGACGCAAGAGACGGAGTCGTCTATTGTTGCCGCCGCCGCCGCGAGGCTGAAGGTGTTCATCGTCTTCTACTCGATGTACGACCACGTGGAAGGGCTCGCAAGGAGGGTGAAGAAGGGAGTGGATGGAGTGGAAGGGGTGGAAGGTGTGCTGTACAGGGTGCCTGACACGCTGCCGGCAGAGGTGCTGAGCCGGATGAAAGCGCCGGAGAAGGATGACAGCATACCGGAGATTACGGCGGAGGAGCTGGCGGATGCCGATGGGGTGCTTTTCGGGTTCCCGACGCAGTGCGAAAGTGTTCTTCAGGCGGCGAAGTGCGAGAGAGATGTGTGAGACTGAAAAATTGAATGAAAATGAATTGAATGGTTGAAAATTTGTTTGAGGGCAAGTGTTGGAATTTTTTAAAATTGGTAAGGGCAGTTTTGGAATGAAATTTCATTAAAGAGGTGCACTGACTCCGTGTCCTCATCTCCAGTGACTCTGACTACTGATTTGAGGTGAACAAAAATTGGGTCATTTTGTTCACTTAGTCAGACTGACTCCGACTATATATTCTCAGTGACTCCAAAATCAAACAGATCCTAGAGTCATATTTTCACTGACTCTGTGACTCCAACTCCGGAGTCATCTGTGACTCCAACTCCGGAGTCAGTGAAAACAAACGCAGCCTAATAGTAATTTTGAAGATAAAATTAGATTGGACTAGTTGAAAGTACAAAGCAAAGTGAAGCTGAACTGAAATAGAATGTATTGAGAGAGCATGACATTGTAATACTACAATCTTTATTTGTAAAAGAGTTATGTCATGTCATCTATTTATTATTAAATAGATATTAAATTACTTAAAATAAGATTTATATATTATTTAATAATAAATAAAATATTTATTAGTATAACTAGAAATAAATAGTTAAATTAGTATTTCGTTTCAATTTCGTGTTAATTATTGAGCCAGTATAGTAGGCTTCGGAGGTTGTTGACCAAAGAGGAAAAAAAAACAATAATATTTATTGTACAATAAAAATACATTAAACTAATATTCAATCTGTGCTATACATAATATGAAATGTATACTATATGCATAGTACAAATATGTATAACATACATTTCATGTTATGAATAAAACACGTTAGATACTAGTTGGACATATTTTTGTTGTTGTACGATTAATATTATTGAAAAAAATGGAAAATGGATTCTGCTGACACACGGCTTAAAATGAATGTTTTGGGGTCAAAAGGACCTGGCATTTTTGCAGGTGCTGCACGTGAGGTGAGGACTAAATGTTAATATTTCACATTTTTAATGAGAAGAGAAAAGAAACTAAGAAAGGATATATAGATTGAATTTAGATATATTTTGTATATCAAATATTAATAGATGAGTGGAGTTATCATAGAAGAAAAAATGTATCAACTTAGAACATGAAACACACACACTGGTTAATTAGAGCGAAATGATTTGTTGAACATTATATAAATAGAATAATAATAATATATGTAAATGATATACAGAAATTATTTCTATGTTGACAATGAGAAACAATAAATGCAAAGGAAGCAATCAAAACCATATTCCTCAAACTTTAAAAAAAAAAAAAAAATTACCATTGAAAATTTGAAATGTCATTCTCCCTTTTCGAGTAATTTGAGAACTAACATGTGCAATGTCTTCAATTATATGCCAATCATCTACCTCTCACAAAGTCATTGCATCTATGAACACTCCCATCATATACCAAACATAGTCATGGTGTCTTTTTATAGTACTCTTTTTTATATCATTTATGTGGAAATATTTTAGCAATATCTATCATTTTGATAGTGAGGAACAAAACAAATATAAGGACTCTATTCAATAACACACTAACTAAGATGAACTAATTCAACAGCTCTGTATATCATATTCTTTTCTGTTTTAGCAGTAATCTATTTTGAACACTTCTAAGAAAGTATTTTACTGATATGTAATTATATAAACAAAAACAGTGTCAAAGTAATAGCCAAAAGAGCAAGAGAAAGGCCAATGTACCAGAGGGATTTCTGTCACAGGTTGAGCAGAAAATCATGATCCAAATAGATGATACCTTAGTAGGTAGGTCCTTCTGCAATTAATGGATAAAAATATGAGTATCAAAACAGAAAGCTGAGTAGGAGAATTGAGAAGTTGATTATACTTCAACATGCAAGATCACTAAAATGAATTAAGAAAACAATATGAACTGAATTGGAAATATTAAAGGTGACAATACCATCTCCTTCATCTACATCATTATAATCATCTTCATCGTCATCAAAATATTCATTCTGCGGGAAATTTAACCGAGTTAGACACATGTCATGTAACATGAAAGCCAAAAAAGAATGATCTGCAAGGATATGCTTCATACTAAAAATCTATACCAAAATATCTACCGAAAAAGAAAGTAAATATAATGATATAACTCTTCAAACTGCTGCCATGGGAGAGCTTAATATGTTTGGCATTTGAATGATGTCAAGTTTCATACAGAATCCACCTCTAAAATTTCAAAGAAACTATATAACCAAAAAGATATTTGCAACCATTATCAACTAAATAGGCATTCGTAGCTTATTTTATTTCAAATTTTAAAGGTCATGCTCCAAAAACCATTTGACTCAGTTTAATCAACAGAAGTTTCAATAAGATAATGGAAGGCCATAAATGACAGCACTTCACAGTTGATGCTGGCTTAGTTATAACAATTTTTTTAATCTTCAATTCGAAAGTGGATAAGCTTTGATGAATGCATCGAATTATTATTTAATCATGGAGAGAACCAACTTGGGTCCAAGAATGGAAAATTTGAACATCAAAGTAGAGGTTACAGTGGAACCTGATTATAATCATCATCGTCAAAATCATCTTCCTCTTCCTCTTCTGCATTTTCGTCTTCTTCTTCCTCTTCTCCTTCTTTCTTTTCCTTTTCATCTTTATCCTCTCGGCCCTGCAAAAGAAAGACTAATCAACACAGGATTTCACTGAACAATTGGGTTAGGCCCCTAGCACTATGAGTCGAACAGGAAATTATAGTATTCTTTTGGACAAAATACAGTTTTGCTTCTGAGTTATAGTTCTTAGGATCAAGATTCAGAATTCAAAAGAGTTTTATCTATCGATAAATATACTTGAAATGTTACTAGGACATAGAATTCCAATTTCAGAAGTTATACCTTAGAAAAAGGCATACCAAACCTGAAATTTGAAATTTCAGGTCCCTATTCCAAGGTCACAATTGAACTCCCATAACATGATAACAATATATACGATATCCATACTTTACCCAAAATAATATGGAATCCATAAATGAATTGTAAAAGATGAAAATATATATGCAAGAACTGTAGGGATAGGTCCTGCACCTGGTTCTTTTTTTCTAGCTGCTCAAAGAAATCAAGTCTCTTAATCTCTGCCACACAAACATGTTAACCAGTATCAAGAAAAATTGAAAGGCTTTGTGACTATTCTAATTTCTAAGTAAACGAGAATCCCATTCATAAAAATGGATAATATCACATGTAAGTTCAACAAGATGTTTAAATACAGTAATGAACAGCACATAATGCCCAGCACCATAGCATATATGCAATTCTTGAGTAGTGAAAATTTCTAGCAGTTCTTCAAAGGGATGAACATGAACCTTATTCTACTGTGATTTTCAAACACTAAATAACTTCGTCGCATTAGCTGAAAACCAATAACTGATATCAAAACACAGAGAGACAAGTAGTGTGAAATCATCAAACCTTTCTCTGGGTTCCATCGAAATTTTTCACGGCTCTTCCTAGCTGTACCTGAAAACACCAAATTAAGGTAAAAAAACAATTGATTAACAGGAACTTAAAACACATAACGAAAAACTTAAACTGTTTCTGATACAGAACACAGCCTGTGCCCTGAAAACAATATCCATTGTACATACCATGAACCAACTCCCTAGGGAAATCACTGAAGATCAAAATCTGTGAAAGAGAATCACGAGTGAAAGTGGTCTTCTTCCTGTCCGAAAATCTTTCTATATGCATCTTTTTGCTATCTGACAACAAGATAAGAGAATGAAATTAAACACAAGAAAAGCAAGTGTTCTTTACTTTGATACCAAAAAATATAGCTTCTAAACATTCAAATATTTCACACTTCAATTTGACCCTTGTCCCATTTCATCAAAAAATCACAATCCAATCTACTTTATCAATCACCATGCTCTGTACACTACAACCAAATAATATAGTTACTAAACCCTCCTAAAGCTTACAGAAAATGAATTTATCCAAACTCTCGAGTTCCATAATCCTAGCAAAGAAACGCAATGAAGGCATTAAAGAGAAGAGAAAGAATGGGTTAACCTGTTGAGTGATCTTGGTCGAGGAGATAAGGAGAGGCTTTCCAATAGTTGAGAAGTCTAGAATTTCGCTGAAGCAATTTTTTCATATGAGGATCGATTTCATTGAGCTTAGCTTCGGGCAGAGTGATTTCTGGATAGAGAACAACAGGGACAGGGTGGATATAAGGATACATTGCACCCGACCCTCGCCCTCTTCCTCCTCCTCTACCACGCCCTCTGCTTCCCATCTCTCTCTCTCTCTCTCTCAATTTCTGCTTCTCTACTCCAAATTACTTCCAAAAAGGTTCTCAGTGCTAAGAACGAAACTGAATTAGGAATTGGGTACCGATCAAAATCAGAGCTTTAGGCTTGGGTTGGGAGGAGCGGTGGAATGAAGAATGGACGGAAGAGGAGGAGGAGGAGGATGTGGCGGCGGAGAGAACTCTCTGTGATTATGATCTTTTTTTATTTTGAAAAATGCATTCTAACACATATGAATGGGCCATTTAATAGAATGTATATGTTTGAATTGGACCGATTCTTACAAGTTTAAAAAACAATTATTGAAATGAAAGCTGAATTGAACCAACCATAGAAATGGTTAAGTGATTGGGGCTCATCTTTCATTAGCCAAGCCACCTTACTTCAAAACTTTGGACCAGAATGTCGAATTTAATTGGATGATATGAGCGATTTAGATTGAATTTGAAGGCTCCTAGTTACGATAGTCAGTCCAATCGGAAATGTATTAGTTTTCGGTTCATATTCAGTTCTCACAATTATGTTGGAACACTATTAAGCATTGTTTAATTAGTATCCGACAAACAAATTCTGACCAAAATCAGAGTTGGTTAATCAGAGCGAAATGAATTTTTAAGCAAAATATAATATGAGAGTATTAAGCGTACTACATATTAATTAGAGAGTGATATTTAGTGACGATCAAATTATGGAGCAACAATTCACTAAGCACCTTGCATCATAAATTCTTCTAAATTCTGGAATATGGCCCCATCAGCCATCGGAAATTAGAAACAATAAATCATAAGGGGGCAACCACAACCATATTCCTCAAACTCATAAAAAGCTAGCACATTGAAATGCTATTCTCCTCTGTCTGTCTGTGTGTAATTTGAGTACCAAAATGTGCATTGTCCTTCAAAAATTGAAGAAAAGGTGACTTTCTTAAGGAAAAGCCAGCAATAGCATTTAGGTAGTGATTAATATAAAGGCTTTAAGTAATTCAAACCATGAATTTCTAAAGATCAATTTTCAGGATTGAAGTTTTCAAATCAGAGTGAAAGGTGAAACCAAATCATAGGAAAAAAGGCAATAGAAACAAATGTTGCAGCAAGTAAATAACAAATAAGACTAAGAAGTAAGAATACAGCAATCTTTGTCTTGAAAAGGGGCAAAGGAGAGAAATTTGTTTCTTCCACTAAATCTTGACAAATGAGTATGCTGAAAATTAAAGTATCCCGGACAAATCTGGTAGAAACCAAGGTAACCTAAATGAACACAGCATACAAACTTGCTTTGGTGCTAGAGATCAGTCCTAAATTGAAATGCTTGTCTGCAAGCTTCTATCTTCCATAAGGATGATATCGCCCAGCACCATATCCTCCCCGACTCCCATAAAAGGAGCCTCCACTAGCCCCTCCTCCATATCCACCACCTAGGCTGGCACCATAACCGCTTTGATAAGCACCAGCACCAGAAGAACCTCCAGTGCCAGCACCACCACCATATGCCCCATAACTCTCACTAGGTCCACCATACCCGCCAAGATCATAGCCTCTACCAAAGCCTCCACCACCATAACGACCAGCATATCCCAGAGAAGGATCTCCCCTGTAAGGCCCCATTGCACCACCATACCCTCCATATCCACCAAATTCACTTCCATAGCCACCGTATGCAGCACTCCTACCACCATACATACCACCTGACCTATAACTCCCTACACCAAAGCTGCCACCACCAAATCCATCATAAGAATCTCCATATCCACTACCATATGAAGACCTTGAGTCATTATAGCGCTTGGATGAAGCAGCGGGTGGATTTGGCTTTTTTGGTTCAGCTTTCTTGATTTCCACCTACAATGGAAGATTATAAAGTTCATTACTTGAAAAAGTTGCAAATAAATAAAATTAATTATAAATTATAAACTATATTATTTTTTTATAAAAGAAAAACAAGTCAATATTTAACTGTTTTCTTTCCATCGCAACATGAATTTCATCCAAAAATAGTCTCAAGACAAAAATAATTAACCCTCATGATTTGAAAGTCAATTTAAGAAGTCAAGGCATATATCTGCTATGTACAATAACCAAATTCGTGTACTTATTTTTAATATAAGACTACTCACCTGAGCACCAGCAAACTCAATCCTGTTCCCCATTGATAAAAGATCATCAACAGCATCCTCAGCATCGAAGGTGATAAACCCAAAGCCACGAGAACGATTGGTTGAGTGGTCTCGCATTATTTGGTGATCTTTGACTTCTCCATAACGAGTAAAGAAATCTCTGAACTCATCTGCAAAAGTACATGTAGGTGTAAAAATGATACAACCCAAAGCAAAGATCCACTTGCTAAGGTTATTACATGGTTGCTAAGTTACAATCAAAATCAGCAACTGTTTTTAGTGTTTGAAGATGTGAAATGATAAGCATGGAAGTTTAAAGAAGACTTTCCAACTGAAATAAGCTTGAACATATCATGTACTCTACAATTTGGAGCTCTGTCTGTATACAATATCAGAACAAAACTCTGACAGATCCTGAACAGTACTCATGCAAATGAGAAATAAAAACACTATCTAATTATATCATTCGAAACTTAAGATAATTTTTTATTATGCATCTAACCATACTGTCCTCATATTTTGGAGTTCACCCTCTCATATAAGGTGTTGTAATGTGTCCCCCATGTTGACACACCTAGTCAAGCAGCGATATACAATAGGTCACTAACGCGGCAGCCTACCTTCAGTCACAGTTGAAGGAATCCCTCCTACAAAAATTTTCTTTGTCCTAAAATCCTTAGAGCCAACAGCACCCCTTGGTATCGTGCGCTTAATCTCAACCTATATATGATCCCAAAACCACAAGAGCCATTAAAGCATTCCTCCACTAATCGCTAGAATAAGCCCTAAAAAGCTAAGACATCATCAAATTTAAGCCTCACCTGTTTTCCATTGATTACATGGTTGTCCTCAATGACTTTATCAACCACAGAGGGATCTGCATAAGTTATAAAGCCGAACCCACGAGGCTGGCCAGTTTTCCGGTCCTTCATGATGACAGAGTCAGTAATCTCACCATATTTGCTAAAGTGCTTCACAAATTGAGCTGCAAGGTCAAACACAACATACCGCGAATTGTAAAAATAGTAACAAAAAAAGTGAAAAACCAACGCACAGATCACTAACCTTATGTAAATTCATACAGAGAAGGGTTTGGAACCCCAAATAGCTTATAATCCATAAAAAAATATAAGACAAAAAGCACTAACCTATGGTCGTATCTCTTGCTAAACCACCTATAAATATCTTTCTGCAAATTATGAGGCCGAGTTAAATCAGAACCAAATCTAAGAAATATTGACATCTAAACATACAACATACAACGTATAAAGCAAAAAAACAAAAAACCCTTAAGCTGGAATTTCGGAAAAACAAATCTTTTTGTTGTTGTTTCAAGATGGGTATCTCAAAGTTTCAATCTTGTTTTAAATTTAACAGGAATACAAATTGAATTCGTAAAAAAAGTGTGCGTGTGTGTGGAGTAAGCTACCCAGGACTGGCACCATCACCGGAAAGAGCTTGGGAATTGTGGTGATGTTGGAAATCATCGTGTTCATCTTGAAGGTGGTGTTGTTGAGATTCTTCACGATGTTCTTCTCTGTGGGAAAAGGGTTCTCCGCCACCCACGAATTGGTCGTTACCAGTTGAATCCATCCTCCAAGGGATTTGGCAACACCAGAGAAAGAGAGAAAGAGAAAGGGTTTTGGAATCGGAAGCAGAGAAAAGAAGAGCACAGAGTAAATTGTAACCCTAGGTTTTTTTTAGAGTAATTGTAACCCTAGCTTAGATATATATATATATATATATAGGATTAGATTTTATAGTGCGAAGTGTTTTGTTTTCGTTTCCTTCGGTTGTAAATTTTATTTTCAAAATAAAAATATTTTTTTGATAGATATTTTCAAAACAAATATATATATTTACGACCTAGTGCTTGTTTGGATATGTAATTAAAAAATGTCTTATTAAATTTTTTAATATGTTCGGGATGATAATTTTATTATTTAAAAAGGTAAAATAAGATTTTATTTCAAAAGTTATAATTTTTGTTGCTGGAAAAAGACATGTTTTAAATGTAAAAAATATTTAATATTAAATAAAAATTTTCTATATTACGTATAAATATAACTCTATCAAGTATTTGGTGCAAAAGTGTGTACTTAAAGAAAAATACACATACGTTAGAGTATGTTTAACTCTGAGTAATGTGACACTATCTCTATAATTCTCTCGTACCATTGAGCCATTGAAAACAAATATAATATTGATATTCGATTGAGATAAAAACAAATATATAAATCTCAAAGGGGTTTTTGTTTCTTTTCCACGAATATGCATATAAATATATATTTTTAAAGTAATTGCTATATGATCCATAAAAAATAATGAGAAATAAATTGATTGAAAAAAATATTTAAGGATTCATCAAAAAATCAAATTACTTAGGTGAAGTGAGAGCTGATGAATTTTCTTTTCAAAACATTCCCTCACCGTACGAAACTAATCTCATCAGATACATTAAACATTGACCCCTTTCAAAGCCACATGCTTAAAACGCAGTGAACCCCTTTCAAAATAAATTTAACTATGTTTTAATCAGTTCATCATGTAATCATGGACAAAAAAAATCAAATACTAATAATTTAAAATAATATTTTCAACGGGATAAGATTTACTTTGAAATTCAATCAAAGGTTAAGAGATGCTCAAATGTTGATTATCTATTGACAGTAAAACGATAAGGCACAGCAGCAAAAATGTATAACAACTCAAAACTTGTTTAGTCTTCAAAACTTAACAAAGAAACTAAGTATGCTGACAAATGAAAGTAGCATGAACTCAAAATTTGATTGAGTGTTTACTGACTAAATAAAATTACAAAAACAGTAGTTTACGATAGGCATAATATAGAAAAGAAAATCTTATTGTAAATAAGGTTTGAAGCACCTGGATAGATTTATAATTTATAGTTAACAATGATGAGTTCGATTTTTCTCAGTAAAGTTATAAGTGTAATTAGTAGATTAAAAATTTCCATTGACCCTAAATTATGAGGAATCCTCCTCACACCACAACTTCAACTTTTTATCTTTCTAAATGGAGTAAATTACATAGCAGAAAACTCTACCATAGATCATATTTTTATTTGAGTATTGCTATAAGTACAACAAAAAATCAGTCAAAACAGTTAACATGTTTACAAAATATATATAATATAATATAATATGCACAACGTATATCACATGTTATATACACCATATACTACATGATGTGTATAACATTTATCACATATTGCAAATAAGAATGATGTAACATGTGATATATGTTATGTACAAATATTAACTGTTTTAACTAATTTTTATTGTACGCTAAGTATTAACCGTTATTGTGTCAACATTTAGTAAAGGAGGGAAAAAAATCTCATGTAAAAAAATATATATATATAAGATTACCCATTCCTCTGGGGTGCTAAATAGTAAATACAAGTTGAACAAGGAACCTCTAAAGTGAGAGTAACAACTGCCAAAGAACCTAACAAAGATACAACTAAATAATACACTAATCATGACAGAATGGTAGCATATACTCTCACATTTACACTACTAGTTGTAGTTTGCCAAAATTGTAGGTGAGAATATTAGTATTATACAACAATGAGTGCAAAGTGCACCTATATATATATATATATATAGCTGTAGGTATCAATGATAAGCCACAAAGTCTAAAAAGTATTCTGTGGATTAACCATTCTCCTACCTTCTCTCTTGTAGTATGGAGTTTCATCAATCGTTCTCCTTACATAGTCTACAAAAGGTTGCGGTGTCCGAGGAGACATGTCTTTTATAGCTGCGGGGCTGCTTCTATCTGGAGTTGTAGGCGCCATGACGCTTGCAGTAACCGGAGCTCTGGTTTGCTGAGATCTTTCGGGTCGGTCCAAGAAACGGATGAAGACGGCGATTGTGAAAATTAACAGCAGAAGACAGCCCAGGATGCTTGCCCAGAGGCCTTTATTTATGGTTAAACTCGATGGCACTGTTTCGTCAGGCTCATGGTTAACGTCTATTTCCACTCTCTGGCCTGCAAAACAGATAAAAGAAAGATTAAACTTGTGATCACCAAAAAAAACTGTTGATGGATAGGAATCAAATTGTATTAAAGCTTGAGGAATACGTAACCATTAGCTGGGAGTGTGATGATGATTTTGTCTTTGAATCTCTTGTCCTTCAGCAGTTTAACCTGGAAAAACGCAGACAAGAAAAATAAATACTGAAGTATGTAAAGTAATAGGGGTTAAGTTGTTGGTTGGTTGTTAACTTCTGAGGTGATGTTTAAGCATTGGGTTGCAGCACATGGAAAAGAAACGAAACGAGTGTTGTTATTTGCACAATAAAAAATCAGTCAAAATCAGCCCATATAGAGATTTTGGGCCACAATCACTCAGCCCACTAAAAATTCACTTCTTAGAGGAAAGTTTTTTTGACCAAAAAATTATTAAATGGACCTATTGGCTGGTTTGGCTAGTTTTCTATTGTTCATTAAATATTTCCCAAAAGAAACACCAAGCATTGGCTATCAAATTCAGATTTGAGTGATGTGAAACAGAGTAAAAGCACTTACCTCATATTGTGCCAACCCTCGAACGCCAAAATTTTCCTTATGGATGGGACTGACAGTAACCAAATCTCGGTGATGCCAGTGAATTTCAACATCTGCGAAGAAAATATCCAGACAGTTTAGCATTAAATTTGTTGGGAGGCAGAGATCAAATATTTTGAAGCCAGTAGCAACTATGCCCTCAACAATACGAAAATATGATAGCTTTTGTTACGCACCAAACCATATCAATCTTCTTTATCTTTCAGGAAGTCATATAAAAGGGAAATTTTCTGACAAAAACATGAATAATCCAGCCAAAAATATGTGGCTGATTTTCCTTCAAACAGTAAATACTCATCAGGAGGTTTTTTTTTTTTTCCCAACCCCTATGGCAAGGAGGCTGGTAGTAAGGTTATTAACCGGATCCAAAACCCATCAAGCAATAATGATGAAAAAATTGGAAAATTCGCAATAACACTCACTGATCTACTAAAAAACAGTAGTATACTTACCAGTATTTCCAAAGATGGTTATGCTAGTTTTGTTAGAGCCTGGAGTCAGATTCAGCTGCATTGAACCCTGGGGATAAAATAAACGTTTTTAACATCATAAATTAAAAAGTTAAGTTGGACACTCATACTAGAAGGTTTCTACTGAATTTGTAATCACATTGCATGCATAAAGGAGGGTAAATTGATCGAGGATAAAATTGAGAGACTGCACCACCAAAATGAAAGGCATTCAACCATAATCAAACATTGTGATTTGTGTCACGCAAATATGCACTTTGAGGCAATAATAAGGTAAAGAATCAAGGGGTCCAATTTTGCTTTGTCATTATGCCATACCTTCACAGAAAATCCTCCAATAAAAAGTGCAGATGCTGATCCTGAAACATGTTTATGTTCTTTAAGAGAAGCATGTACAGAGAGAGATACATCTGGTCTCAAGCTTTCTAACTTGGGTACTGAGTGCACTAAATGCTCCGGTGAGTAAGGGAAAAATAGGCAATATGTGTTTCCAGTTTCCAAATCCAGCCATGGCTTCACATACCTACAGTTAATTATACAAGATATACCTAAGAATGATTTGATTATTTAAAAGATCATACCAGAGTTATATGGGAAAAGATAGAGATACCCAACATATGGCGGATCTACTCTACAATCAAATGAAACTCTCTTGTTTCCTCTGGGTGCATTGTCGCTTTCACTGTATGTATTGATATTTGCAATTGATTCAGTCATGGAAGTAGTCAAAGAAGTAAACAAAATGCATATCTAGGTTTGTCATTTACAAGAATTACAAACCTTAGCTTCACGGTAAAGTTGTATCCTTTGGTAGGGTATGGAACATTAGTCAACATCTCATTTGGAGCATTGATAGAAATAGTATCTCCTTTCAACACTGTAACTGTTGTTTGCAGTTTTGATCTTGCATACTGGAAATACACTGTTCATAACAACAAATTTCAACAAGGGAATGGTATTATAGCTGTTTATAAAGGAAAAACTACAGAAATTAAAAACTAAACGCAGCTAAGTTCATTTTTAAAAATTAAATATAAATATTCATCACCTTGGGCTGAACCTTCCCCAATAGCTTCAGCCATCCCCGATGTTTGGTCAACTGATATTACACTTCCATTTGTGCTAAACCACTGTCCAGAAACTGTATCACTCAAGCCTAAAACATCAAATTAGAATGATATTATCCTTCTCGAAGAAATAGGAAAATAAGAACACTAAAGGGCTGAACCCAAATTCGTTCAAGCAATTGAAAATAACTTTCTGCCACTATGTCATGTTTACAGAGCAAGAATATATACAATGTATGATATGGATACAAGATTTCCAATATAAATTATTAAACTACAAACTTCAAAACAATAAAAATCAGCAAAATAGTTTAAAAAATGAAATGGATGCATTCAGAATTTTCATTTCATGTTTTATAGCAGTTCATAAGATCCAGAGTAAATACTACTTGTCAGAAGAAAAGAAGTTTGTTTAACAAAATACAACATTTACTATGAAAGAGAAGGCATCACAACAATTAAAATAGCTAACCTTTTATGCTGAAGTTAAGTGGGCCTCCTATGTGAAGGACTGGATTTTGAGGAAAAATATGGGCACCAACTCTAATCTAAGGGACAAAAAAGCCTGATTCAAATAGTGCAAGAGGGCAGAGGAAGAGGGGAGGAAAGATAAACACTAGGCAAAATAGACAACATAAGCAGTATAACTTGCACAAAGGAATAATTCATCAAGTAGACAAAAAATAAATAAACGTTAATAATAAAAGTGAAAGTATAAAACACATGTCAAATATAAAGCTCTAATGCCGAGCACGATTTTTAAGTAATAATGTTTCCAGACATAAAAGATTATTGCACATAAATGCTTTAAACCAGCCCATCAATTGATCTTTTAACACTAATGTTTTTCAAAAATTATAAATAACAATGACTATGTTGAATCCAGAGATTTTTTTTTCTCTGAAGCTAACAGATAATAATTGCGGAGATGGAATCAGAACTGCAGGAGTAACAAGGTTCCTAAATGGAAAATAACCTTAAACAAAATTACCAGCCTGTTTTAAGTGCATCAGCACGACAGTATTTCTGTACTCTCATAAATATATAGGTTTAAAAAAAATTAGCATAGGGCATAAGAATAAGAAGACCGTGTGTAGAGGAATAATTTTAGTTTATAGAGAACAGGTTTTGGGCAAAAAGCAATTACTTACAAGAATGTAATCTGATTTTTGCGGAGCTTCACTAACTGATATACGCACAAGAGCTTTGCCATTCCGAATTGCCTTCGACCATGAACCAGTCAGGAAAAGAATTCCATTAATTTACTTAGCTGAGTAAAGCAATTCAGTGGATAGGTAAAACATTAAAGTACCAGAAATCCAAAAACCTGCTTAGACTATAAACAAATCTAGTTTGATCTAAATGCCCTCATAGATAGGCTCTCTTCACGTTGGATCACAAAGATTAAAGCGAAGTAAACCTGATTTTGATAAATTATAATGAAATCTAGGTTTTACTTCAAGGAGACCAAAATCACATGATCCACTTCTTAACCCAATGAAAAAAAGGCAGTACAAAATATCGAAGAATATGCAAGCTGAACATTTTTGCTGCTTGTTGCTCAAGGTTTGAAAAAAATAAGCAAGAGTACCTTGACATGGACACTCCCTTTTCCATCAGCTGTTTCATTTATGCTCACAACATCAGGATAGTTAGTTTCAGCATAGAAAGGCACTGCATTATAAGCTTCATAGAAAGGATTTCCTGTCGAAACACAGACACAATAAGTGATGACAACTTTTGTTCTCAAAGTCCCTAAATGTGATTCATCATTAAGGCTTCATTGATACCTAGAACATCATAAAAGCTAGTTGGAAGATCAAATGCTGCACCAACAGCAAGGTCAAGAGCATTGAACAGAACCTCCTTACTGGCTATTCTTATTTGAGTCACCTGATCATAAAATAGAAAAAATTATGGTGTGAATTACAATTTTCCAAACGAATAAACATATGCCCAGATTGCAAATAACATGATCAATACATAGATGTACTTATTATGATGAGATAGAACGGAGCACATAGGTGAAGCCCAAAAGATATGCACAACAACAACCATCACTATAAGGCCAAGTGGCCAACTAATACTTCAAAAGTTTAATTTAACATAATGCAGCCCTCTCTTATTTCAATTAATGAAAACAATGAACTAAGTGGGGAACACAAGTTTAAAATCATTCAATATTCTAATGGTGGGCCAACTTTAGCAAAATCCAGTATGTTAGAAACCTGGAAGTTGTAGATTAGTACTCACAAAGGAGTGTCAACAGGTGACCCCAACTAAGCAGTGATTGAAAGATAAAATTTCATACCTCGGCAACCTTGACACAAGAGGCTATCTCTGTTCTTCCAGTTGAACGATCTTTAGCTTGAATGCATGCAAGATTATTACTTGCTGTTGTTTTAATTCTATCCCCATTAATAAAAATGGCATCCTTTTGCAGAACTTCATTTTTCTCCAAACTTCGCAATAAAGAATAGTTGATACTTCCTTTGCGATTCGGACTATCAAACTGTGTAAAAGATTCAGAGGATGAAGGCAAAAGGCTTGTAGTTGTATAATGGGGAGGAAGAATCCAGGTTATTGGGAATCCCAAAGCCAAGGGAAGATCAGAAACCACTGTTACTAATAAAGATGAACTGTAAAACCTTGACTTTGTCTTTGAATGAGAAGTTGAAAGTTCACATGAAAATGACACAGCAACATTTGTCTTGCCTGCAGATCTAAAAAAATATATAACAGTATTATATATCACGCTATGTTTACAAGGATTAAAAACAGTTCTTACATGTGAATTTTGCATAAACTTTTACATTGCCACTTTCAAGGAATTAATTTCAGCAACATGAAGGACAGAAATGAAAATAAAGAAAACCGAGATGAAGGTTGGAGTTAGAAATGTGTATACCCACAAAATGGGATAACCGGAAGCATAATAGACCATTATTTGGATTCAGATGATAAAAAATTAATATAAAATGTTGTCAAGGAGGTGGTAGCAATTATAACATACCAAAGAGACTAAAGTACTGTGGCCATTTTATATATTTATCACTTCCTATTTCTCTTGACACTAAAGTTGTATAACTAATACCTTCCATACAAGACATTAATAAATCCAAGGTCATTCTCATCTGCATAGCCACTAACTTGACTTTCTTCTGAAGCGCTAAGCAAGCTCTCTGCCATCTTGAAACTCAATACCTAAATAAACAGAGGATACAAAACAAAGGCAATATTTCATATGAAGAAGATAATTAGTTTTGGAAATATATGGAGAGCAGGGACAGATAGATTATTTCCATGCTGTAAAAATATTTGGCAGGGATGTTAGGGCTTGGAAGGTGATGCTCAGTTTATTTTCATTAAGGTTGAGAGAAACTACAGTATCCTTTTGACATGACTTCTGTTCTGTTTAAATTTCTGCCAAGTTATTAACAGTAATATAAACTTCAGTCGTTGTTTTTCTTAAGGCTGATAATGGGGTCTGTTGATAATAGTAGAAATATAAAGGAATACAATTGAAGTAGCTTGGAGTTATATGCAATGCAAATGGTGAGAATGAGAAAGTTTATCAATAACAGTTCCATTTCCAGCAAAAAAAAGATGTGTAGTTCAGAACTCTCCATTTTGGTGAAATAGTTGGGAACTTATGTCTAGCAGGAGATGCAATTGTAGTAGCAAAGAGAGGAGGAGTTCTTTGGAGCTTTGTTTTCAATTATATTTCTTTAGTAACCAACAAACTCTTCTGATTCCATGTGTTGTGGTTTTTCTTAACATGATATGATTTATCGGCCATAATGGTTTTTCAATTATGTTGCACTCCTTTAGTGCTTCTTAAAGCATTTATTAACTATATATAAAGGAAAAGAAACATTCTATTGAAATGAGAAGATCATTCTGAACATAAAACCAAACCTTTTCATCTTCAATAGTCCACTGGTAATTTTTACACCGCTCATAGAATGAAAACAAATTTCCCTGACAATCCCAATAAGATCATTCATAGTAAGATACAAAATAAAAAAAACAAATAGAAACATTTATTTGAATTTTTATTTTTAATTCTAACTATCACCTCAGGAAATAATGGATAAATTGGCAATTTGCGGCCAATGCCAAGTTGTTCGCTCTGCACATGCAATTTGACAGTCGATGGAACTCCCACCCTTAAACTGCTTTGAGCTTCACAAATCACATTATTGCCATTAACAAAGATGCTGGCAATAATTGTCTGACAATAGTAATGATATATTATATTAGACTAAGATCTTCCACAAAGAAGATATGCTTAAATGTGACATGCATAATGCACTAATTGTTAAAGAAATAAGTACAACATCAGGTTTTTTTGCATCTTACAGAGTTCCCAACAGAAATCGCCAAGAGCCGTCCGGAATATCTATCAATACTTGCAATTTTATCATTTTCAATTGAATACTCAACATGAACACCAAGTGTAGGGCCTCCTTTCACTGCCAGCTGAACAAAAAAATTAAACAAAATAGTTTCATAATAAGAACAAGAAAAATAAAACACAATACAAACAGAAGAATGTTACTGTACAGGTTTCTTCTACAATTCACAGTTAACTGTACTAAGCAACATACCACATATGCCGCACCAGGTAGCAGGAAGATGTCATGGGGGTGTATTCTTGGTGGTGCATAAACTTCCACCTTAATAGCTTGACTTTGTATTACATGTCCAGAATGTTGCACAGCGCTGACCTGGTTTCATTATATTAAAGAGTGACAATTGAGTTTTATAAAGTCTGATAGTTTATGAATAAATTAGGTTGTAGCTAAAGATTATAGAGTTGACAATAGTCTTACATAAAGGGTCGTAATTCCAAGAAGCCTTCCCTTTATTTTAAAACTTGGTGAATTAACATGTCCTCCCATGAGACTCGAGAAATTATCAGCATCCACCAGCTCAAGTATACTATCCTCAACATGTACATGAAGATTCATGTAAACAAACTGCATTATAGTTTCCAAATCATTAAATTACCACTCAAAATAGAAAAACCTCGATGTATTTGTTCCTATAGGTAGCATTTGGATGTATAGACATAGTTGAACTGGACACCGAGACATAGACACAAATTGACATGTACATAATGTCTTGATGTCTGTGTATTGTGTTTGGATGTATGAGAAATTGTGTACTAATTTATGTTTGAATCTTCAGCGATCTGGTAGTGGTGTAGAGTGGATATGGTGAGGGAGGGTGAGGGGTGGTGGCACGGTGGTGGGGTGAGGGTGCGGTAGTGAGGGAGTAAGGGTGATGAGATGAGAGGGTAAGGGTGGTGGAGATGGGTGAGGGGATGAAGGTGTGAGGCAGTGGATAAGGGTGAGGGTAAGAGTGAGATGCGGGTGGTGGTGGTGATGGTGATGTTGAGTGAGGGTGAGGGTACGTGAGGTTGAAGATGAGAGGGTAAGTGAGGGAGTATTAGAATATAAAGAGGGGTATTTTTGTCCTTAAAAATTGTGTCCATGAGATAGATCCCAATGTCTTAACCTGAAATGAGGCCGTAATTATAACATAATTTGTGTCTCATTTTGTACCACCGTATTCCAAAACAATTTGTCTCAACCCACTAAACTTAATACATGTACCATTGTGTTCCAAAATGTCTTTAGACACCAACCAAATGCACTCATAGGTAGTGTGAGGACAACCATAAATTTATATGATAATAATCTTGTTGACCATATTAACAATAGGGAAAGTAATCCAAACCTGAGAAGCATGAAAACTGATTCCATCATTAGTACCAGCCGATATGTCAATAGTTTGCAACCTTCCTTCCTACAAATATCAGAATCGCAAGTCATGAAAATGAAATTCTAGCTTGGACATATATCAGCATAATGCATTTAAGAATGATAAATAATATCATAAAGTCTCAATGTTGACACACTGAAGAAGTCAGTCAAAACATGTTAGAAAAGACTTACCATCAAGCTAATCTCTTCTCCTGATATGATCTTAATCCACTCTATATCTGCTACTTGGACCTGTAATATTTGACAATTACAAGCATCAAACATTTAAAAACACTAGATCATCATACACCAAGACCAAATTATGATGCAGTGAAAAACCTAAGGTATAAAATTCATATCATGTTGACATTAATAGATGATAGCTTTTGAGGTCAATAAATTTTGCTTTAGGCACAAAATGAAGTAAGAATATTAGATATATATAACCATGTAACCTTTATCATTTGGTCCACAAAGACATCTCCATACAAAAAGTGAAACTAAGCAAAAGATTCTAATGCTGCAAAATCACACACTATGTTATGAACCAATCTGTAATTACAACTTTTTTCAATCATAAACATAGAATATGCAGACGAGGGAAATGATATTTTTATTAAGCAGATGATGTGTTACACCAAAACCAGTTATGAGATATGATATGAAATTCATACGACATGCAGGAAGAAATACGAGTAGTTGGAAAGTAATAATCATAAGAGACAAATATACATTTGGAAAATCCTGATTGATCAGAAAAGAGATACAAGGGTATCAAAACCAATTATTTTTCTTCAAGATCAAGTGACTCAAAATTAAGAGAAAAAGGGAGCTTACAAGTGCAGATGCTCTCAGTGGAGGAGTTAGCCCAATGTCATACAAAGTCAGATTAGCTATCCCCAATCCTTTAGGGGAGAGAACCAGTTGAAAGCATTCTAGTCCTGATGGTGGCTGGATAACTTCCACAATTTGGGAATCATTTGTAGCAGCTTCCAAGAAACAACTCCCACCAGTGATTGACAAATTTACCTGGAAGCAGATATACAAGAGTTAACCATGCCATGCTGCTCACAGTGTAAAATTTATTCACTTCTCTTGGTTCCATGTAACTGTATTATATATTGGTGCATTAAGAGTTCGTAGGTACATAACAAAAATCAATTATAATTGTCAACATTCATGTACAAAACAAAAAATCTTTTTTACTATGGCAAAATCACTAAGATAAAGATTGAAATTGACTAATACACATTCTTTAAGGTACAATAGTTATATCAAAATAAGTAATAATAATCTAACAGGTCGAATAACATATAGTAGATAGGTCTATGAGATCATGACATCCTTGAAAGTTCGATTTTCATCAAATTTACTATACCCATAATTAGAGTGCCACCCAACAGAACATAGTCAAGCAAAATATAGCACCAACAGAATTGTGCACTTTGAAGCCTTGAGCAGAACATCGATCAATAAATATTGATAAAATACTGCCATCACCTAGGTAAACACTTTAAAACCTACTTTCTTCTCTTAAAAAATATGAAAGAAAACCCAGAGAGCGGCTAATGGAGTAGTCAATATTCAACAAAGAATTAATTATGGGCCCCTCTAAGGAAAGCTCAAGAACCAAAGAAAGTCTCTACAAGTATAGGTGTTACCTTTGCATTAGGATTGAAATATATCAAGTTGAACTCTGGATCAACTCTTAAGGTAGAAACAAGCTGCATTACAGAACTAAAACAGTAAGAACATATAGGTACTACCAAATCCCACCACAAAAAATAACACAGAAAGAAGGTGCAGAACGTTACCATGAAACTCGTAAACTAATTAATTTTAATCATGAAAAGTAAAAGAATCAACTTGGTATTGAAGAAAGATTAATTACAGCAGACAATACCTGTAAACGAATTGCATCTGTTAGCACATTTTCCTTTTCAAGAAACTGGTGAGAAGAATCATCTTCCAGGCTATCAGGAAAGCCAGTAACAGTAGCTCGAACAATGCACTGAGACACAATATTTAAGGCTACTTTAATTAACCATTCATTAGAACAAAGTAAGTAAAATGATGAAAATAAAATAGCAATCACGGAAAAAAAATCAAATGAATGTCACATAGTCACACAGACATCATAAAGTACCCATTGAAACTTATTCAAAGTATTATACTATTCATGCAAAAACATCTTTAAGCATGATTAATACTAAGTATTAACAGACAGCTGCCCTATAACATGCTACATAGCAGCTACAAGCTTGTTGTTTGATAGATAAAAAAACTTATTGATCATAAAGAAAAAAGTACAAAGAGAGGATAAGGTATCCTCCCAAAAAGGAGGCAAAAGAAAGCATATAGGTCCAAACTCCTAAGAGATGGAGCCATGTAACAAGGCATACCAACTTCTCTGATATTTGACAAAGAAACACCCCCAGAAAAACCATTTGCAGAACACCACAGACAATAAGAAGATATCCTATGCCAAATGTTATATAAAGATGAAGTTCGATAGAAAATTATAACATTCCTTTGCAGCCAACGATAACAAAGAATAATAAGAAATAAACAATGCTACAGAACCTTAACTTATTATCTTATCATAATGCAGGTATATGTTATTATAATGACAATCTGGATACAGTAACATTATTTAGTACTAACTACAATTGCAAGTAGGGCATGCATGAAGAAAAATAATGTCAAAAGCCATGTTGAAATAAACCAGTTAAGTTGCCAAATGCAGTAAGAGGTCAGACAGTAAATAAAATGACAATTATTAGGAATCTTTCAGTACCAATCCTGATTCATTTTGCAAGACCAAAAATCTCTCCCAGTGATTGAACTTCACAATATCAAAAGCATAATCCCAATATGCTAGTCCCTCACAACTGCTAAGTTCCCACCTCAAACTCAAAGAAGATGAGTTTGCAAAAGCTTCACCAGAATCACTAACACCAGCTGCAGATATCCGAACAGTGCGTCCATTTGCCACAGTGACAGGGGTATTGCGAAGTCGCCCTAAACTACGGTCAGCTTGAGCTGCTACTTTAATAATTTCACGATCATTCACTGCAAAGCACAGCTCATATAAGATCACATAAATTATGCTGTCAATGAGTAAAACTCTTTGTAGCAACTAATGTTTACCTGGTTCATCAGCTATGACTACAATTGAAGAAGGAATGCTACAAGTAACTGACAGCCAAGCTTCAGCAACTGAAGGCAGAGGATGGTCATCCCCCACCAAGTTTCCACGTCTGAAACGGAGTTTCTGAGTCATTGGAAACATGATAAAGGTTGTTAAATGCCAACTTCTTCATCATCTTAAATCTAAAATGCAGTAGAAAACTTTCAAACAGGAAAGGAATACTGAAACTTACAAAGGTTCCCAATGTTTGACAAAAAACTCCATACAAACTCCTATAGCTTGCAGATACCGGGTGCACAAGAACTCCATCTTCAGCCAAAGCATTCTCTTCATCAAAAACTTCCACATTTTCTATGAAATCAACACCTTTGTCCCAACGATCAGGTCCACCAACAAGTAATATGTCTAGACTTGTCCCAGGGACAAGATATAACTCTTGTAAGCTATGTGATTGCCTATTACTTTCTGCTTGAACCAAATCAAGCCAGTAACCACCAAATCGGTTTCCATCACCTGCCTGACGTACAATAAGGGGTACATATGCCACAACACGTTGAGATGCTTTTAAGACAATAGGACCATGACTATATTCATTGTATTCTTTAGAAAGTATGGCATGAATCACAGCTTGACCAGGATTAGAAGCATATATATGTGCCCAGGAGCAAGGGAAACCATCAGTTGGTGAATGTAGCTCAGTGTTTGGCACTGATTCCAAGTATGAGAGCTCCTGAGTTGAATTGACAATTACAAAAGACTCACTTCCAGCTTTCCACTTTATCAAAGAATTAAAGGCATCACATCTATAGAAAAAGGCACCTAAACATGAAAAATAAACATAAGCACAAAATGGCAACCATTAAAACTATCCAAAAAAAAATTGAAGAAAACAGTATCATTGAATATGTTGTCACCATTTGCTGCTTTCATTGTCACAGCAGCTTGAAGATGTGATCCAACAATAGTTTCTACTGGAAACTTGTGAAGCATAACCATAGAAGATGGGATGGAGACTTCAACAAGAACCTATAAGGACATACAAAACAAAATAAAAATATTTTCCAAATTGTATTTGTCAATGATAATTCATAAACATTTTAAGAATAGATAAGAGAGAGAAAAATGGTGCAAAGAATGGCAAACAGAAAAAACCTCAGAATTTTTTTAATAGGGAAAACATCCCACTTTCAAGAACAACTAAGCCTTATCACTAGGTACAGTCAACTACATGGATTAGGCAATGCCATAGTGTTATGTCATAAATAATTCAAACCATTAAAATATAAGTCTCTTTTAGTAGTTTCACTTATGGCTTCTATCTCCAACTATTGGACGACCCTCAATTTGATCCACTCTCCTTACTATAGTTTCTACATGTGTCTTTATACATGCCCAAACTACCAAGGCGAGATTCTATCATCTTTTACAAAATATGTGCAACCCCAACTTTCTACCTAGTACATGCATCCCTAATTCTTTCACGTATAGTGTATCACTCATCCGACATTTACAAGAGAGACTCAGAGCAGTTCATTTCATTTCAATTACAACATTTGCAAGCCCAGTATGATTTAAAACTCCCTTGTTACTACTCTAGCAAAACATCATTCTAACATTCAAATGCCAAAATACATAGCACAGGAAATGCAAAGCAATGATTACATATTAGGGCTTAAAGAACCAAACATGACTGAAACATATCAAAACTATTTGGTAAATAATGTAAATAAATAAAAGTAATCAACCTTAGCTTAAACACAATACCTCATCAAAATTTAGTGAATCATACGCAGATAACACTTTAATGGTAGCTTTACCAGGCATTTTTGCCTGAATAACACCAAAAGCTGACACAGATACAATAGATGTGTCTGAAGACAACCATTTGTAGTCACTCGCTGCTTTTGCACAACCTACATCATGTAGTGGAATCGAAGTACAATAACAAAAATCAGAAATAAGCTAATTACTTCAAATTGGAGTAGATAGAAAAAGCTTCTAACCTCCTATAGCCTTTAACTCCATGTCCTGATAAACACCCGGGGCCCAAGGCAATAAGATGATTCCACTTTCATTTCCCAAAGTGAACTTCACTTGATCGCAAACCACGATTTCTTGTACAACAGTGATAATCTGCAAGGTTTAACAAACAAAGCAAGACCCTGAAAAAAAATACAAAAAATATTGCCATGTCTACAAAGCAACACATAGCCTATCCAGCCCCAAAGAAAGAAGAAATATGTAACAACGGCAAAGCAACATATGGTCATCAAGGACTGAGGAGAAAGGAATTATATGAGAATAGGCCTCTGCATGAAACTTAAAAGCAAGAATGCTCACCTCCTTTTTGTCGTCAGCCCCAATAGGATAGCTCAAAGAAGCTGTCAACTTTCCTAATCCAGGTGAATAAGCTTTGAGGATTTTAGAATTCCGCCAGCCATGTTTGACAGCAATATCACTTGAAACCCAGAATGTTTTAAAGTATGAGTGGTTATCATAAACCTTAATATCATCATTCTGTAACACAATGAAAAAAATGTTGTTAGCAGAAATTTAGCAAAAGGAAAACACAACCAATTCATATAAGAGAGAACAACAAAATGATTATGAAAAAAAAAAAGCATCTTGAAAGAAAGATGATAATTTCAGAATTAGGCATTCCTTCATCAGTCCAAATGAGTTCTTTCCAGGGATTTTGGCACCCCATTAGAGATTGAACACTTTATCTTGTACCATTTGCAGCAAAAACATGAGCTAGTAGGAAAGATCCTAAATGCATATTATGCAGAAAACTACACCAGTTCCTCTCATCTGTAATTGTCAATTGCCATACAGATCATCAAGTGACCTGGTGCATGAAAGTTCCAACCACTGTGGGATCTTGAGACGGTTCATTGGCATACAGATCGTTAAACAGAAAAACAATACACCGTCACTGAAGTATTATCGATGAGTTTATTACATGTGAATTTATTTTATTTTATATATTTTCACATTGTATACTTTTAAGAGGTAAAAATTATAATTTATTATGCAGACAAATGCAGTTCAAAAACATAAATGAAGGTTGCCTTTGATCTGAACACGTAAAATATATAGGATAGACATATCAGAAGAGAAAATTTAGAAAGTCAACACAAGCTACCTCGGTAATATAAATCTCTTGTGAATCATGATCATGAGCAAAAACCTTTATCTGGATAAGATATTGATGGCCAGATACAACATACCAACGAGCCATTTGAGGAATGCAATTGATTCCCTCCACAGGATCACCAGAACTCGATAAAGGTGCTATAAATAAACTTAACGAAGCTGGTAAGACCACATTTAGTGAAGACACTTGAACATGACCAGCAACCCTTGTGTCTTCAACAATGATAGCTGCCATCCCCAAGTTCCATGCATACACTAACCCCGTCTTTGAGTCAACCTGAGCAACTGAAGCATTTGAGACAGACCAGCGATGGTGTGGTGAAGGTAAAGTGACCACTACAACAAATAAAAAAAATTGGTAAGATGTTGAATAATATACTGAACAACAGCTTAACAGGACCAAATACGTAAAACTAATAAAACTAATTAGTATGAAGGGATAGACCAAATGCCATAAGGTGGGCCTTATGAGACTTATAAATCAATATCCACTCAATACTATTCAAAATTCTCCTAAAATACATAAAAATTAAGAGTCCCCATCTATACATGGTCAGTTGTATTCCTAGCAGCCAATTCTACAATTTGACAGCACAATCACAGAAATAAAGGATTCACAAGACTAACACGAAGAATTAAATGAGCAAACAAACAAACAACAACAACAACAAGCCTTATCATATCCCACTAAGTGCGGTCGGCTACATGGATTAGACAACGCCATTCCACCCTGTCATGAATCATGTCTAAGCTTAGCCCATTAACCCTCAAGTCTCCCTTGATAACCTCTTGTGGAAAAGCAAACAGTGAGAATTAAATGAAAAGAAAACAAAATAAGAAAACCTTGTGGAACATTCCCACGGATGACTTTAAGGGTATAGGGAATGACTGCACCAACAAGGACAAAAACTGGTGAGGGAGGATCCAAGGACATAGCTTCAGCTACAGTGAGAACAATCTCATCAGACAAATTCTTGAATTGAGGCTCAAGCAGGTGCACTGATACAAGCTCATGGCCAATCTCAACTCCCTTTACTACATATAGATCTGAAAATACACCCTGCAAAACAGGACCAGTTAAAAAGGTTGAAATAATTATAAGTTACAAAATAGTGGCTTAACTCATTTAAAGCTGCTACTAGCAGACTTACATTTTCTTCAAGTTTTATTTGTATATCTAAGTCACCACAGAGTCCTCCACAATCACTAAGGGGAGAATCCTTTAGAGGAACATTAGCAAGGTGATGAGGCAGTCCATTGGCTTCAGGCATAAAGTTCCACATAAATTGTAAGCCAACTAAGGAGGAAAATACATTTTCTGCAGTACAAAGGAGAAGTTCAATAAAAAAATGCCAATCTGATAAAAACACAATTAAGGAGGAAAAAAAGGGACACAATAAAAAATAGTATAAAAGAAAACTTCATGCTAAAGATAAATGTGTCTACAGATAAATAAACACTGAAACGCTGAAATAGCTTATTATTATCTATAAATCTAATGTGCTCAGAAGGCAAAGAGAGCAAGAGAAGCCCCACAGAACTTCACATGCCAATCCTGTAATGAGATGCTTTATTTGTTCACTAAAATCATTTTGACAGTTTCCGAGGGAAAAGACAGCAAATATATGCAAGAGGATAACTCCATAAAGGTAAAAGATAAAATAAGCAAAAAAGTGAATTCAATCATAACGAAGAGGCATATAATCCTAAAAGGAGTTTCAATATCTAAAAGTAGAAAGTACAAAAAACACCCCCAAGTATGCACAACATCAACAACAATTTAGAATGACCTTGACTGTCAAAGGCTCGGATGCGTAGCGTAGCAAGCCCATCCAAATCAAGCTTAATAGAATTATGGAATATCTGGATCCTGGATATATTGTCAATAAATACTTTGCATCGAATTACAATCCCTGTCTGCACATCTGCAGCATAAACAGCGGTCTCCTTCCGACCGCCATATGGGGCGATCGATTGAATCCTTGCACTTGTCGAGCACTTGCTGCTAGAATTATACTCCGGCAAAACAGACAGTATGTCATGATGATCCCAAGACCTAAGAAAATGTTACCAGGAATTAACTGAACAAGCCAACAGCAAAGAATTACAATTTAGAACCAGTGAAAAATTGCATATATTAATCTAAGACACCACCAGTTGAGTCAACACTGAGCAAACAATGTTCGAACTGCATGAGGTTGTTGGAGCTATTAGGACGCTTACGAGTTAGTTAAAATTCAATAATGCAGTCAATTCAGCTTGTACCCTATATATTCACGTCCAACATTTCATCCAATCATCATAACACCATAATACTACTCACTCAGATCATGAAAATTCTAACTACATTTTCCTTCACTTTCCCATAGTTTCTCTCCTTTCCCCTCACCTTCTCAAACCTAACAATTTACATTACCTCACTCATCAGTCTTATTCGTAATTTTTTTTTTTTTTTTGAGAAAACAAAAAGTAGAAAAAAAGTGAACTGAATACAGAATTATATCATGCATGGAGCTCAATGGCAATCAAATTCAACTTTTTCTACTATCTTTCAGTGTTTTTCTGCCAAAATAATATGCTGAATAAAATTAAAAAGAGAAAAAGAAACTATATAGATTTGTGTCTAAAATAATAATAATAATAATAATAATAAAAATAGAAGGTTGATCGTGTTTTCCACCATTGGAAGCAACCGTCACTTCCTTGAAGCCTGTACTCGACGGGAAACGTCATTTTGGGTGGCAAGAGAAGATTAACATCTGCAATGTGTGGACCAGAAGAAGAAGAGCCACCATACGACGCCGTTTTCTCCAAACACGCCGCGATCACAAGCACCACGCAACTCAACACCAACGAATAAGCGAGGTTCGCCATTTCCTCTGAATACTACTACGCTAGTTACTTCAGATTATGAACTGCTAAAACACTCGATTTTGCATTTTTTTTTTTTTGGTTGGTTCTGTTGAGTACAAAAATGGAAAGTATCAGTGGAAGTGCGAGTGAAGAAGAGCTTGAAGAAGGGGTTTAGGGTTTTGCATAGATCTATCATCTATATTGTTCTAAGTTTACATTTCAAAATTAACAAATCTTTAATTATGATATATTAATAGTATATAAAATTTTATATTGTTAGTCAATTATATTTATAAATTTATATGATTTTTTTAATTAATAAATAATTAAATTAAAATTTTTATTAATATATGAACTTATAATTGAATATTTATATAAAATTATTTTATGTTAATAGTGTCCTCATGAGAAAATTATAATTTGTGATCTTTTATGATTGATCAATATAGTAGTGGAACTTATTTGTTCTATTTATATTTTTATAAAGGATTAATTTAAATTTATCTTATAAATAATTCGGGATTAGTTTGTCCTTTTAATCGTGTATTTATGCAATGGAAAGTTACTTTATCTCTTTTTGGTAGACAATGGAAAGTTACTTTAATGTCAGGATAAAATATTATACTTTAAATCTGGAATAGTGTTGCGAACCCATCTCATTAGTTGGGTCCTTATTGGGCTTTTTGTTTAGCCTTGGGCTTCGCTATTGGTCTTAAGCGACTCGTTTGTAGTATTCTGACTTTGAACGGATAGAACAAATTTCCATTAAGACCTCCTATGACATGAAGGTTGTGTTTGGTAAAGATGTGAATTTTAAAAAGTTATTGAGTTTTTTAGGTCTTAAAAAACTGTTTTTTGAGATTCAAAATAATATTATTTGATAAAATAGTATCAAAATTGCTCTCAATAATAAAGAATTATTATTATAGTGTTTTAAAATTATATAGAAGTAACTCACAAGATATAAAATAATCATAATAGAGATAATATTAATTATTAAAAGAGATTATGTAAAATAATATTATTTATGTATTTTTATTTTCAAAAAATTAAAGTTAGTTCTGAAATCTATTCTTAATGGCATCCAAGTACATACTACTATTAAAAATTAAGGAGTAAAAATTGACTAACTTTTTAATTTATTAAACATAAAATAGGATTTTGAGCTTTTTAAGAGATAGTCTAACCAAAAGTTTTACTAAACTCAAGACTTAGAATACTACTTCTTCTATTTTTTTTATTTGGCCACTTTGTATTTTAAGTTTGTTTTTTTAATTTGTTCACAATTCTAGGTAATATTAATATATTTTCTGTTTTATTTTTTTTAATTTATTTTTATCAAATAAATTATATTATCTAAAATAATATGCACAGTTTAATTAAGAGTAATATACTAAAATATATTGAACTTTTGTCAATTTTTAGATAAAATAAATTCTTATCTAAAATATGAAAATAGAAAATGAACAAATAAATGAAGTGAAAAAAAAGGTTTTTTATTTTACCAAAATTACAGTGCTATATTTCTTTCTATGCCTCCGTCAGCTGGTAGAAGTAACAGCCTCAGTCACCACTCACGCCGCTCCTTCTCCGCCTCGCTCGCCGTCGCATCCACATAGCTCTCTCACCAGTGACTTCTAAGTCTCCTTCCCCAGATCCATAACCCTTCCCTCACAATGAGTTCCCTTCTTCGTGTTCACCTCTTTGCATCTTCTTAGGTTTCTCAAGGTTCGTAACTTTTTCTTCTTCTTCTTCCTTTTCTGGTTCCCTTTACTGATTCGGTTGTTGACCCCTTCTGATGCGGATGAAATGTTATGTTTTTATACTTTAATTAAATTAAACTAGTAATTTAAGTAACATCAATCAATCATGAACATTCTAAAATCGAACTCTTACTTTGTGATATTGGATTGTTATAGTTTTTGTGATGGATTGAAGTGAGATTTATTGTTGATCTTGCAGTCGCATAGGATTCAACTTTCTCTGATTCCCAAAGTCGTCGTCGTCGTCATGGTTGAGTCTGACACTGAAAAGGCCAAGCTCAGAGCTCGGCCAATCATGCGTTTGGGACTCTTCCTTATCTCTTATAGCACCTATGTCAGGTACTTTCTCATACTTCTTCTTATTCTCTTTATGATTCTACTGTCATTCAATTGCATTGCTTTCATTGGGGATTTCTATCAAGTTTGCAATTTTCCATTTTCCAGCATCATTTGCTTGACGGCAGGAGTTGTAGCTCTTCTGCTTCTCCCACTTCTCGCCAAGAACACCTACATTTCTGAGAATGCCCTCATGCCAGGTCACCTTCCATTTCCAATTCACTACTACTGCTGGCTGTTTTTGTGTTTTACTTTTCCTTTACCATTTGGTTGAACAGGTTCTGCAAGCAACATGCTTTCCAGCCAGGATGTCTCTGAGGCGAACAAGTTGGTCAAGGACTTGACTAATTTGGAGCTGCGGTCCAAGGCCTCGCCCATGTAAGCTATTTCTTTACCTGGATTCTCAAAATTACTTTGTGTTGCAATCTTCTCACATCTCAGCATTTACTGTGGAAAATTGGCAATAACTATGCCTAAACAAAATAGCATAACTGAACTGTTTTATCTGACTTGTCTTTTGATGCTAGATTGGTGCTCAATATTCACCTACTTTCATATTCTGTAGTATTTTGTTCATAGGCCATTTAACTTTGTTATGTTTGTTGGCATGCAATCAAAAGTCATTCCTGAGCTGGTAACTAACAGTTCATGCTCTTTTGTTTGACTTCTTTCTTGACCTAGGATTAGGTCAAGGGCTCTTTAACCAAGCTTCAGGAACTCTGGAGTTTGATGTTTATGGCCTCTATTCTTCTAATTAAACTAGACTAACTTTCAGTACAGAATATGATCTGTTTTAACTTATAAAACCTATAATTTATTTTTTTCACCTTGTTGTATATGTGTTAACTGTTAACTTTCGTATTCCCCCACTCCCTATTACTGCACCCCTTCTCCATTGTTTTTAATCGTAGTTCATAGCAGTTGCTGAAGTTTCCATTTTATGTTCTCTGCTCATGTGGTCCTGCCCCTCACTCTCTATTGTCAAAAGCAATAGAACTTTACCGTAATAAGTAAAAGTTTCGCTCTGTTCCTATGCAGTGAAAGCCAAAAAATAATTGCCCAGTATATGTTAGGTTTGGATGCTGAAGTTACTTATCACAATTTCTACCCTCAATTGAACCTGTTCCATCCATTGCACTTCTTTACTAGTCCTGATTCGGATATAGTCTCAAAAAATATAACTTGTTCATCACTTGGAATCAACACTGTTGGAATTATTAGAGCACCACGTGGGGATGGCAAGGAAGCTATTGTCTTGGTAACACCTTATAATCCAAAGAAAGTTGGGTTGGGGGAGGCTTTGTCTTTGGGCGTTGCATACTCGGTATTCTCTCTGCTTTCACGGGTTACTTGGCTTTCTAAGGATATCATATGGCTTGTGGCTGATTCGCAATTTGGAGAATATTCTGCAGTGGCTGCATGGCTTAGAGAATATCAGGCCCCTATTTTCCATGGAGTTGATACAGTTAATAGTGAAACATGCAATGAGAACAGCACTGTCTATGCACTTGGGCAGATGCTAGATATGGAGAAAAAGTTATACAGTGGTTTTAAACGTGCTGGAACTATGGCTGCAGCTCTTGTAATTAAAGTTGCAGAGAAAAGTAACCATTTTGAAGACAGTCTTAGTATCTATGCTGAGGCGTCCAACGGGCAGATGCCAAACCTCGACCTCATCAATATTGTAAATTATCTAGCTGTGCACAAGCAAGGTTTGCGGATAAATGTGAACAAGATGTGGTCTCTGGTTGCCTCCAAGTGGCTCAATACTTTGGGTGTTTTTCTTGAATCAGTGGGACAAATTGCTAGAAGCTTAAATCCTCAATGGAAATTTGGTATTCCTGCAACCGAGTATGTGGAAGGCACTGCAACACTTGCAAGCTCATTGTATCAACAGGTTTTTTATTTTTGCCTAAAACTTGTCTATTATATTATTCCATGTGGCCATGTTATTTATGAATACTCTTTATCTCTGTATTATTCCACTTAGGCTTTGGGTGTTCCCACTGGTCCACATGGTGCCTTCCGTGATTATCAAGTTGACGCAATCACTGTGGAAATGTCACCAAAAGGGTCTCTTTCTAAAATAAACAGGCGTAATGAATTTATTCTCCGTGGTGGAAGGTATGTGTTACTTGAATGACATGTGCTTGTAACGACCATGGAATAATTGGCTGGTCTTCAATAGAATCATTGTAAAGGTTTCTAATTTTTTATTCTTAATTGTTTGGTGATGTCATTCTTCAACTGCTTGTTTTTGTTAGCTATTTACTATAAAAAAGACACAGAAAATTATGAATATCTTGTACTTGTTTTTGAAACCCAAGAAAAGTGAAAAAGTCTGGGTAATTGTTTGAAGGCTCAGTTTGGTCTCAGTAATTAGAGATGAATTATGTCAATTGATAATTTGAAAGCCGAAGAGACTCCAAAGCTTTATTTTTATATACTGTTAGGTGAAGAAAATTCTTGAAGTCTTAAACATGACAGATTCAATTAAGTGGAGACAGGTGATTTCACATAACTTTCTAATTCTTTTCCCGATGATGGAGGTGTGCTCATGTGAGAAACTGTCATAACACAGAGCTTTTAAATCTATATAGCATGTCATTTAGCTTCAACATTTTTTAGACTTATGGGTTCCTGTTTATGCACTTTATATTATTTAAAGCACATATTAGTCAGAAGAACAATATCTTCTGTTTGATAACTGTGAGCTAAGAAGTGTTTCCTACTGGTTGCAGGTTGATTGAAGGAGCCGTACGTTCAATAAACAACCTTCTTGAGAAGTTTCATCAATCATTCTTTTTGTACCTCTTAACATCCCCTAGTAAGTTTGTGTCAGTTGGAGTTTACATGATTCCATTTGCATTACTCGTTGCACCACTCCCAATAGTTGCGACATCTCTCCATACCGATTCTAGCAAATCCACTCCCCAAGCCCCGGATGTCTCCGAAGTAGATGTCAGTCACAAATCTTGGAAATGGATAAACTCAGTCAGAAAGGTTTTTGTCATTCATTTATGGGGTGCTATTGTCTCATTACTTCCATATTTCCTCTGTCAAATTCCCAATACCACCCCAACAACTAACTTCCTACTGTGGGTTTTGCTATCAGCTTTTAGCCTCTTGATTTTGTACCTGATATTAGGTTCTCCGATTTTCGAAGCTGCTTCATCTCATCCTGAGAAAAGAGAATGGGCTAGCTTAAAGTCAGTTACTATAACAGCCGCCTTTATCGGCTTATCTCTCATGTCTGTAATTAACTTTGCGACAGCCGAAATCGGGGCTTTACTCATTGTCCCAATGTGTCTGATTGCCCGACCATTGAAGCTGGATATTCAAGCTAGGAGCTTGAGAACTTTACTAAGAGCCAGTTGTAATCTTGCTTTGGGTTCTATTGGATTTCCTCCAGTTGCATATTTTTTGCTGAAAGGTGCATTTGAAGACATCTATGCTATAAATGTTGGAGAGTATTGGAATTGGATGGAATCGCTTTGGGCATGGAACAGTGCTACTTACCTCTATATCGGTATTGTTCACTTACCATGCTGGGCATTGTGCATTCACATTTTATTTCATCCTTATTGACATGTACTAAATGCAAGTTTTTTTATTCAATGTTGTGTTATTTTCTTCTATGCATATCATTCTTCTCCACAAATTTAGCAGCTTATTTTTCTTAGTATAGTTCTGGCATTTTGGTTAGCTTGTTGAATCTAGATTCAGGCACTGTTTACTGGGTTTAGCTGGAAGAGAGAAGAGATAGAGAAAGAGAGAGTTGAACTGATTATTGGATGAGAAATGATAATTGTAGAAACTTTTTCTTAATATACGTGTTGACAAATATTTCATTCATCATTCAATGGTTGTTACATCACATTCAACGATGGATGAAATGTTTGTTAGCATGGAGATCGAGAAAAAATCATACAGATAACCTAACTCTTGTCTTATCCTAACTCTTGTCTTATCTGAAAGTGATTCATGTAGATAATCTGGATATTTAATTTTGACCAGAAAATCAAGGCCGAGGTACCTACATAGTTTGGGCCCTTGGGCTTCAGTTAAGTCATAGAATTGTTGGTATATTCAGCCCAAGAAAAAAACATTAAAAAAAGGAAAAGTGGGTAAGTCACATGCATTGAGCAAGGTGTAGTTTTATACTTTAATTATTACATGAAAGTGAGGGACATGTATGATGCATGCAATGCCACTTAATAATGACATAAAAGTGTAGGGAACGAGGGTTTTGATATTAGTGTGACTAACATGATTGCCATAGGTCCTTCCTTTTCATTTTCCCCCACATTTGTCCCCTCCATTATCACTATCATCAAATTAAACTTGATGAATACTATGTTTGATTTCATGATTAAAATTTTCAAAAGATATTATTTTAACACTAACATTATATCTATTTGATACTCCCTCCGTTTTTTTAATTGTCCAATTTTAAATGTGCGCGGGTATTTAGGAAATGATTGGTGTTGTATAAAAATTAACAAAATGTACACCTACTTTACTAAATTATCCTTTATTACTTTACTTGGTAAAAGAGTAAAAGAGATTAGTGAGTAGTATTAAATAGGGGTAAAAGGGGGAGAAAATAATAAATTTTGTCTCAAAATTTGAAATGGACAATTAAAAAAAAAATACACGCATCTCTAAATTGGACAATTAAAAATCCCTTTCTTCACCAACATCACCACCACCCTCATCCCAATCCACCACCACCAGAACGACCCTCATCCCAATCGCACCACCACCTCTCTGTCCAACCCCTTCTTCACTAACACCACCACCACCACCAGATTGCCTTTTTCCAGGGACAGATCTAACCCCTTCTTCACTAAGACCACCACCACCATCCTCATCCTAATCGACCACCATCCTCATCCCAATCGACCACCACCACCAGATTGCCTTTTTCCAGGGGCAGATCTAACCCCTTCTTCACTAAGACCACCACCACCATCCTCATCCTAATCGACCACCATCCTCATCCCAATCGACCACCACCATCCAATCAACTTCATCTAAACAAGTCAGCCAAAAAACCAGAAGTAAAATCAGTAACAGAGACAAGGGAGGAGGAGCTCACCACCGCTAGCCACCTTATGAGAGCCATGGCACCACCACCTTCGCCCCATCATCTTCCACCACTATCGCGAAGCCTGCAGCAACATCGCGGCTTCCTTACCCTCCGATTCTCTCTTCCCTTCTCTTTCCCTCGGGCCTCTCTCTATCCTCAACGACGCGGACTGAGAAGTGAGGAGGTGGAAAGATCGATGCCAATGGAGCTGAGTTTGCCTGCCAAAGGCGACTGCGAGGAAGAGGGAGAAGGATGGAAGGAACGAGAGATACAAACGGTTGGGGTGAAGGGACGCACGCCGAGCTCTGTCTGAGGGAGTGGGAGGGTGGAACCGGTGGAGTAGAACGACATCTAGTCGACGCTTTAATCATTTTCGCCTCTTGCTCCTCTCCCTCTGCCTTACCTCCTACCTCCATCGGCGTCGCGCCATCGCCGAAAAACCTGCGTGAAGAAGGGACGAGAAATGATGGTGGTTGTGGTCTTAGTGATGAAGGGAGGATAAGTGAGATAATACATAAAAAAAAAGGACACAAAAGTAATATCACCTCAATATTTGTGTGCACTGTATTCTATCCTATAAAAACAACCGTATTGTAGTATTGGCCTTTAAATAAACAATTGATTTTGATACCATTTTAGTTTTTACAATATTTAAGACTCATTAAGACATTGACCATAAAAGTTAAATATTTTTATTGATGTAATAGTATGATTAAATATTTTTTAAAAAACAATTTTGTAATAAAAATTGGCTTTCGTTTTATATATGTTTTTCCCACAAAAATCATGATCTTGAAGTTAGAAGAAAATTGTTGGTATGAGTAAAATTCCCCCACCTTAATGGTGTATTTGACATGGAGTAACAAAGGAAAATTAAAATTTAAAGGAAATTATGCATGATACTAATAATAAAAGAGTTTAATTTTAATTCACTGTCAGTGTAAAATATTTTACACTGACATCCAATCATGGATTGATACATCAGCAAAAGTCTTTAATTTAACTACTCATCAACTAAAAAGTCATACAAATCAATTGGTATGATTGGCTGACAGAGTAAACATTTTTATACCGTAAGAGCATCATAATTAAACTCATAATAAAATTAATATAAAGAAGATCATGATGCTAATAGTATTTGATGGTGAAGAAGCTCCTGGCCCCTCCATAACCAAGTTGAAGCTACATTGACACATGAGCAAGGGCAATTTCGTCAATTACCATGGATCTCATTTTTATGTTTTTTTGTGGGACACGACAGCCGCCACAACCCGCATTTCCCGGGCTACAAAACATTGTGTTCTCTCTTCACAGTTTTGGTGCCATCTCTAAAATACATAAATTTCTTCTCAAAACCTCACGGGCAGTTCGGGCAGTGCGGGCAGCGGGCGTGACTACCGAAAGAGTCTCAAAACCGCGTCAGAGCCAAACAAGCCGTAAAAGAAATTTAAAAAACACACAAAAAGAAATATAATAAAAAAAAAACAATATATAGAGAGAAGGAAGAAATCTATGTAAAGAAAAAGGAGTTTGTAAAAATTATATTTTCAGACGAAATTATTAAAGTGTGAAAATCTGATTTCATATTTTTAACCTCTAAAAATAAATAAAACATGTGTTTTAATTATTTTTGACAAAAATATTTTGAGAAGAAATTCCAAAATGTCTTGTACTACTATGTTTGCTGTAGTATAACTGTTGAATTCTTAACAAAGAATCTTTTATGAGCTTGTGATTCCTCATAGGCCCATGTGTACATGTCTCTTCTTCTTTCTTTCTTTCATACATTGGATTCTTTTCTTTTATCCAATTATCTCTCTTTCTCTTTTCAAATTTCCCTCCCTTATTCAATTCCCTAGTTAATAATAATACTACCCTTTTTTAGAATAGTACATACAAATACAGCTAGCTTCCAATTAAATGTTGTATATTATATTACTATATTTAATACAAATTTTTTTTTATGTTTTTGCTTGGTATTCTGCTAGATCATACTACCTTGGACTATTGTGGTTGAAATTCAAAAAAAAAAAAAACTAAATGTAGACAAATTTAAAAAGTGGATTGTATTTTCTGTGGGGGTTTTGTGTAACCATTGGAGAAATGTTTTTAAAATTATAGTTTGTAGTAATCAAGATTGATATAAATAACTGTAAAGTTTATTCATGTAGATTTTAAATAATAATAATAATAATAAATAGAAGATACTATGTGTTCACACTCCGGATTGCGGCCCAATTCGTTGGCCCAGTTCGGAACCCCAATTACGGCCCAAACAAAGGACGGCCCAAATCAAGCAAGTAAGGGACCTACCTGGAGCCCAAGGTCGGACCTCAGGTACGTCCCGGGAAGGGGCCCAGTCCAGACCAAGGCCCAATAAGGAATGGGTAACCCAATGCCAGTGGGTCGCAAACGGATTCGGGTACGGATTCGCCGACCCGACCCGACCTAGAGGACCTGAAGCCAAACCCTGGTCCGGGTACCCTGACCCGACCCGAGGGAGAAATATGCACGTTCCCCCGAAAAGGGCGGACGCTTATCCACAAAGCGGATGATGACGCCGAGTAATCCGCGCTGCAACGGCACTACGCGGATCAACCTAGTACGCCGTAGAAAGCGGGATAGAGGTTATCCCGAGTCGCTCGGAAGCGGAAGCGCGGAAGGAGCTCACATCCCGCTCTATAAATAGGGCGTCACTTTCATGAACCAGGTACGCTCTCAGTTGAGTTCCCAAGCCTTGAGCACTTACTGACTTAAGCTTCGGAGTCCTTTCAGGGAAACCACCCCCCGCGCCTTGGAGAGAAGCTGTGTGAGGAGTCAGAGACCGGCGACAGTTCCTACCGGAACAAAGATACGGAACACTATGCAAAACAATATCTTCATTCAAAACTTATTCATTCATTAAATAAATATTGATTTTGATATCTAAATAAATATTTACAAAAAGTACATTAATAATTTAGATGTTTAAAATTAATCAGACAAACCAATCCCCTGCTTCCCCAATTGGCTAATGTTAAATTACTGTTTCTTTGTCCAAAAGGTTCAATGAAGGACACCTAACAGTGTGTGTGGAATGTTTGTTAGCTACACATTCTATAATTTGGTATAGGGTAATTAATTAAAGGCATAATAAATATAGTTTTTTCCATTTAATTTGGTTAATTCAGTAATTAAATTTTATATATATATATATATATATATATATAATTTCAAAATTCCAATTTCAAGAAGTACTTGTTGTGGTGTTATGATAAGAGGTTGAGGACCATCCTATAGAACCTGTGATGATAAGTCACATCAATGGAAATATTACATGCACACTATATTGGGCCTCAAAATCCTACAGGCATCTGCCTAATTATTAGGAGTGTTATTTATATACATTCAATTATTTTAAATATTTTATTTATAAAATATGTCAATTTTTTATTCTTATTTATTTATTTACTTAAATTAATTTCCTTTTCATTATTTCTTTCCATTTTTTGAATACCTACATTCAATTTAGATGTATAAGTGTTATTTTTCTACCACTACCAAAATTCATTTTGGCACTCTATTTTCAACATTAATGTCACCACCATCTAACCATTTATGTTATTTGAGTTTTTATTATTTTTATTTTGATAAATATTTTATTTATCATTAAGTAAAGTGTAAAATTCATTTCAGTACTATACCTTTCACAATTTCACCTTTTTTGGCATCACATACATTTCTTCAATGAGCTATACTGTTTCTTTGTTATGATTCAAAAATAAAATAAACAAATAAATGAAGTTGAGCATGTCATGCTTATGAAACAGGTAGCTTGTTCGTTCCGGGAAAGCTAATTTGTATTCATAGGCTTAAAATATTTTAAATTTAATTTTTATCGAGTGTATAAATCTTTTTTATTATTATCTAATTATGTGTTGTCATATTAGTTATGATAGTTTTTTTTTTCTTTTATTATCATAAAAATCGTACAAATAAAGAATTTTAATTATATGACAGTGTAAAACTCTTTTATGTTGTCAATATATAAAAAAATAAACTCAAAATATTTTTTTCTATTTGAAAAATTAAATAATAAAAGTAAGATTATAGGACAAACACAGCATGATTCCAAAATTTCCTGAAATAATAATTATCAATCACAGCCTTAATTGGCTCATCAGTCATAGGTACTGTCAATTTGGAAGATCTAGTAATTGGTGTCCCTTGGATGACGTAATCATGTGTCAGCAATATCCCTAGCTATATCTGTTCATGAGCACAATGAAACAAACAACACCCTATATTTGGAGCCAATATTATTCACCAACAAATGAATTAAAAAAGTAATTAAAATTATATTTTAAAAATATATATATATAGCGGGAGAAAAACAATGCAAGTTTTTGCTTGCAACATGAACCTAAATGTGTACATATTTCCATGTAAAGTACAATGATACAAACTCTCCAGCAAGTCACATATGTTATGTTTGGTTTAATTTATGAAATTTCTTAAATCTGATTTAGACAAAAACTTATAAGACACAAATTATTAGCTAAGTGCAAGAATCATGATTTACGCGTATTATATGAAGGAGAAATACTGGTGTATTATAAAAATCAGTGAAAATAGTTAATAGATTGTTCACAATATATAATATGTAATATGTACACTATATATTACATAGTATACATATCATATATGACATGTTGTGCACAACATATATCACGTGTTGTAACATTATAATAATTGAAAAAAAAAACATGTTGTAACATTATCTTTTTTTACAATATGTGATACATGTTGAGCATAATATGTGATATATATTATGTACAACATGTAGTATATATTGTATAATACTTATTTTGTATAATATATTGCTGATGATCTACTAATTAACCACTACTAGAAAAAGTAATCATTTTGAACAAATTAAATATTAAATGTAATAAAAATAACAGTGACAATTAATTATCATAAAAAATATGTTAAAGTAGTTTATAAGTATTTTTAACCGTTATTAATCATCAAAAAATATATCATAACTATTTTTAACGGTCAATAATTATTAATATATCTTTATTTTTATGATGTTTTTATCAACACATTTTAACAATTAAATGTTGAAAATAATAATTATTTTTTATATAATGATCTACTATATCACTGTTAATATAATAAATCCTTTTAAAAAAAGTCAATCAATTTATTTTTATTATGAGTGTACTAAAATAGAGACAAACATTTATCTCTTTTCAAAACTATCTTTCAATTATTCTATAAGGAAAACGATAAAATATTTGCCAAATTAAAATAGTATGAAAACAAAGCAACATAATTGATTGTGGCAGAGTATGATAGTTAAAGTCCAATCTAATAAGCATATATATATATATATATATATATTTGCTTTTGGTTTGGGAACAAGATTTTGTTCACCACACAGTATTTTACATGTGATGGAGCATTTTAATTTGTTTTCTTCTTTCATGTGTCTTACTCTTTCCCTTCAGTCCCATATATATATATATATATATAGCTCCAAGGACTTAGTTAAGAGCTTTTGCAATATTGACAAATTAACACAAAAAAAATAAATGAATTTATGAGGAAAATGGTTACTAATAAACAAAATTGAATCAACGAAAACGATATGACTAAAGAGTTGTTGTATCTCTAGATAGTGAAAAGGACTTACTCGCTTATATATATATGTTAGATCCAATTTGGATTAACACAAAAATAGGAAGCTACCTACAAAAATGTTCCTTTCTAGTTTCTTCATTTTTTGATGGAAAAATCACTGTCTATATATATATATACATGGAGGAACTATAATTGACAATTCCAATATAATAATCTTTATTTATTCACACACAATAATTAATTAATTTTATATTTAAACTATTATTGCATAGATTTCTTTTATGGTCCTTTTTTTTAACTTCAAGCACATTTGGACAACAAACTAGATATTGAGAATTATTATTATTATTGATGTTTCTTTAATGGGGGAAAATGAAATTATGTTTGTCTTCCTAGCTATAACCCTAATTTGAAATCATGACTCTAATTTTTCTTACTTAGTTAGGATATATTTAGTTGAAGGGTAAGCATGATTTTTTTTTTATGAATAGTTTTGTTTTGTTTTTTGTTTGTTGTTGTTTTTTTAATTATCCTCACTTTTATCATTTGACTAAACATGTCACAAGAGGCTAATAATTTAATTCGACGAAAAATTTATTAGAATGACAGATATAGTATTTTGAGGGGTTTTTTTCCAACTGAATTATTTGATAAGGATTATTATTGTTTAACTGTTAAGTGGTAGTTATTAATTTCTTCAACCAATGAAATTCAGATTAATGTACGTGATTTTGACAGGCAATAACAATTTATTTTTTTTTCCTATAGTGTGAAGCATATGGTTTAAGATAATCTTGCTGATTAATTTGACTTGTTAGTTGTTACTAATTAATTAATAGTTAGTTTTATAACTAAATAATAATAAATGTAAGTCTATCTCTTTAGGGTAAAGTTAAATATAAGTTGCTTCCTAGAAGGAAGCAAGGGGCAAATTAAAGTAAAAAAGAAAAAAAGTAATAAAAATAATATATAGAATTTTTTTTTTCTCCTGAAAAAGCATTAAGGAAGTGCCTCATCATGTGGTGCCCATTTAAGCCATGATGAGAGAATCAACATTTTGCATATCCAATTATTAAAAAATGAAAATAAAAAAAATGACCACAATGTGACAAAGTAAATTAAAGACCTTAAACATTTATCACAAATTAACTTTACTGTGTGTGCTTTCTTAAAAGGATCCTAATCCCTAGAAAACCCTTTTCCTATTCATATACAAGAGCAATAGAGGGGAGGGAACCTTATAGATTAGGTAAGCATGCACTATCATAATCACCTTTTAAACAAAATCCATAAACTATTTGAGATTCTATATGGTACTACATGATAAGAACAAGCACAAAAATCTTATCCACACAAATCTAATATACCTAATTCAATAATATCAAGCACCAAATCAATAGTACATAGTATAACTTAAACTTTTGTTACAATTTATATTAAATTTGGAATAGTAACAATCAATCACATAGGATTCTGATATGGTACACTTAAGTATTTTGTCCTTTCATGTGATATGAGGAGACATAGGAGTCTTAGTATGAGAAGCTTGACCCTTGGCCTTAGTGCGACTCAAGCAAATTAAATTAAGAACAATAATATTTGTATATATTAAGTAATATGTACAAAATATATATATATAAAAGATAAAAATAAAAATTTAAATATGTTAATATATATATATATATATAAGATATTAAGAAAAAAATATGTAAAAATCTTATTATTATTAAAATAAAGGTGGGACATAGAATGGAGAAAGATTATGGCAACGCATGAGAAAAAAGTGTTTTTGGAGCCTAATAAGGTTAGAAGAGAATTTTGTCATGGTAAGTGAATTTGTACACCATCATCCTAGCTAGTCATTAGGAAGATTTTCTTTTTATTATCAAAAAATAAAAATAAAAAAAATGGAAGAATTGCTTTTAATTTGCATGTGTTGTCTACTTTTGGCTAGTTAGAGTCTATTTGATTTTCTCTTAGTTTAACATTATGAGACAATAATATAACGTTTCAAGACAACTATTATGAAAAAAAAATATTTTTTTTTTATCAAAATTAATTTTAAAAGTTAAACAAACAAATAAGGTAGTGATTTTGACCCATGTAATCAGGTACACGGTTGTATTTGTGTGTAAACAAATAAAATTTCCTTACTACCAAATTCATTATTTAGCACATAATAAGTAACATTGGTCTTACCACTAATATGTAACATTTCTCATCTAAGAATTTGTCATAAAAATTAGTGAAGAGATAAAGTATTCTCAAAACTTGGAGCCGAGTTAGAGGTATGGAGATAGGAAGCAGAGAGAAAGAGCAAACTAGGTAACATTTTCCAATTAAATTAAAGAGTCTCTATTCTTAGTTTCTTACGCGTTTTCGTTTGTGGGTTTGGGACTTTCATGATGATGAGGGCAGAGAAAATTTGTAACACAAAGATAAAAGGAATCAGAAAATAAGATTCAATTTATGTGTGAGAGTCTGCAATAAAAGGCGTGTTCAGTAGCACACAAGTTAGGAATACAGTTTCATCCAAACCTCTTTATGCTAAATTTGTAAATACTAAATAATACAATATATAAATGTAAATTTAAAATATATATATATACATACATAAATTGGTATTTTTTTTGTATATTTATCTTTCACTTTTATAATGTACTTAACATACATAATATTTTATGTATTTATATATCTATCTTCTAATTAAATACTTTAAATTTATATGTTCATATATATTTGTGTCTTATAGTTATAAATAAATGTAATCTTAGTTAAGTGGTTACTCTAGAAAGAGAATTTGTGTCAATCAAAACCTTAAATTTCTGACAAACTTATGATTTACCCTAATTAGAACAGTTCCATACTGGTTAATAATTACTTAAAAACACAATAATGAAATAAGTATATAAAACAATAAAATGATTAATTAAAATAAACCGGTGTTTTTGAATAAATTTTATTGAAATCAACTGAAAAATTGATGCTAACAAAATAAGTACAAATCAACCAACAAAAACTACATGCAAACTCACCATAGTCTAAAACATGGAATTATTGAAATGGAAAATATTTCTATCAAGAACTGCATAAAAAATTATTGAATATTCTTAAAACAAACACTTTCTGTTATTCTATATGATTTTAATCATTAAATATGAATAAAACAGAAAAGGAAAATTATATTAAACAATTTATATAAAATCTAAATAAAATGTAGATATATATATATATATATATATTTTTTTTTTTTTGATATGGGTGCATCCAGAAAGAAAAATTCTCTAACTATACATAGTACTATTATTTTATTTTTCATAAGGTTGAAAATTAAATTACAGTAGAATAATAACTCACGAGACAAGCCTTTTGTTTAGAAATTGTTTAACTCTGCACAGTGCAGACAGAGAAATTAAAACACACGGAAACCAAAAACATGAGATTGGCTGAGCTGAGATCAGATCACACTCTGCGGAGAAGAAATATGAAACATCATTCATTTGATGTTCATCACTTCACCGACAGATTCTGTAGCAGTTTACTCTTCAACACAAAAACTCATAATTTACTTGCAAAATTAAATACTAATAGAAAACAAAAATTAAACTTCTCATTAATCAAAACCAGAACAAACTAAAACTACATAATAATACTCCCTAATCAAAACTATTAAAAAACTAAACTACACTAAACTAAGACTAATTATACACAAGTTCTTGTTTTTTCTTCAACTACAAGAGAGAGAAGAATCAGCATTTTTTTTTTCAGAACCAAATTACAAACACAAAATAAAGCCACAGATAAAACCTCCCATCCTTTTTTGAAACCTCAATCAAACTTTTCTTGTTGTCATCACTTTGGTTTCTTCAAACCATTTGTAAAATCATCTTCATGTTGGTGCTGTTTTTGTTAGTTGAATGGGAAAAAAATCAGATAGCTTTCTCAACATGGCACTTGAACACTGTTTCCAAATCAGGAGGGTTGAAGAACTCTCTGACGCCATTGAAGCTGTTGTGACACCTCGAAGGTCTTCGCTTCCTTGGTGGTGGAGGCGGTGCCAGCTTCTCCGGTATTCTCGATTCCTTCGCTGTTGGCGTCGTTGAACACTCTTCATCGTCGTCGTCGTCGTTTTCTCTTCCCTTTGGCTTTGTGTTTATCGGTTTCAGAGACCGAACAGAGATTCCAGCAATTACCCATTTTTTAGCTTCTGACTCCAACCCGGTCTCTGCTTGCGTCTTCTTAGAGAATCCCATGTTGAATCAGCGAAAGAAAGTTTTCAGCTTCTTCGATGGTTTCAGAAGCGATGAAAACTGGGTTTTGATCAGAAACAGGGGAAAAACAGAGTAGAAAAAAAAACAGAGGAGAAAGAGTTTTGGAGCTGAAGAATAGACCAAAAAAAATGGGGCTTTTTGGATGGGAATAAGAGGAGAGGAACACAAAGGGTGGTGGAAAAGAGTGGATTTTTGGGGTGGGAATCAGAACCAAGTGATGAAGAATTTGGATGCTGAATGAGAATAAGAGAAAAGGGTTTTTCTTAGGTTTGGTAGAGAGATAGAGAAAGAAGAAAAAAAAATAGAGGGAGAAGTGAAAGAAAGGTTTGAACCTTGAAGAATCGAATAAAACTAAAATATGGAGCAAATAAAAAAAGGGGTTGTGTTTGTTTTGAGCAGAAAATTTTTTCTGAGAAAGAAACAGAGGAAATTGGAAGAGAAGAAAAAAGAAAAAGCAGAGAGAAAAGTTATAGCGAGAAAGAGAGAGAAGATGGGTGGTGCTGCCCGGTATTTTACGGGCAGCCTAAATGGAGGATTGAATGAGTGTTTTGGCGCCAAAATTCCATTGGTTTGGGAAGCAACGGCTCTATTTCCCGCCATGAATTTCATCGGCGGAAATTCCTTTACTACCCCTTAAGGTTTTTGGTTGATTTTTATTAAATTAAATTAAAATTAATATAATAAGTTTCTTAGGATGCCTTTGCAGCCAGTCTGGGCACAATGACCGGCGTGACAGGCAAGGCAAAGAGTGAGGATGTCATTACGACGTCGTTTGGTAAGTGAAGTGATATTTTCAGATTACGTGTATTTATAACCTGTATAAGATATCTGTAGAGATTAATTATAGAGAAAAAAAGTTTAAATTTAGAATATGAATCATATAAAAATTTAAAAGTGATAAAATGAATATTAATATAAAATATAAAAATTAAATAAATTATTTTTAGAAAATATAAATATTTATCTTGAGAAAAATATTTTTTAATTTTTATGTAAAGTATTTATCATCAAAATTAAAATTTGTTCTCATATATTTTTTTCATTTAAAGTAACATAAACACACGGCACTTATTAACTAAAGTCATAAACTAATATTAATTTTGTATTTGTAAAGCATAGTATAATAGTATAGTATTTCATGATGTGGGGCCTTTTTCACTATGGAATATCACTGAATTGCATTATAACATGCACGTGCAGTGCAGGGCTACGTTATGTAGTAGTATGTACTTACTCCACCAAAAAAAAAAAAAGGAAAAAAAAGTAATTCAATTCCCTAAGATTGAAATGAAAACCATAAGAAAAATGAGTAACTTACATTAAATTAAACTTTGATTTGGTAAGATTTGACGGGATTTTCTTCTCTATGTCTGACAAAGATTTAATTTTCGTCCGATGAGAGTGTATAATTTTTTTATACAGTTATTCAATCATATATTGCCACATCAGTTATAATTATATTTTTTTTTTTCATTACCTGAAAAACACTGTCACTGCATCAAAATTAAATTTATCTAAAAAACACTTATTTTCTTTAAATGTACGGTTCATGTAAAATAAATATGAGGTTAATGTAATTTTTAAGAAATGTTTAATAATTATATAAAACAGTTTAGTTTTGATACATTGACAGTGTTTTACATTGTCATCTAATTAAAACAAGATAGTAGGAGAGAGAAAACACTATCTTGACTGATGAGATAGCATATGATTGGATAACTATGTAAAAAATTTTACACCCTCAGTAGATAAAAATTAAATACTTTTATAAAATTAGAGATCTTCATATAAAAAAATACAATTTCATGTGAAATTTGGAATTTAAATTCATAAATAATTAAGTTTAGTGTTGTAGCGGCTCCGGCCAAAATTTGCAATCTAGTCTAATGAACAACACAGAAAATGTGATTGGTGTAGCAGTTTAATGTTTATTATTTTATAAGATGTTCGAATCAAAGAAAGAAAATTTGAAAATAGAGTTTTTGTGTATTTCTTTTATTTTCTATTTGTGGGTGAGACACTAATTGCAGAGATTATGATTGTATCATGGTTTATTTTAAGATTGTCGTACTATTTGTATGCAAAATATTCAAATAATGAGAAACTAATGATAACTATATAAAGATTATGGACATTTAAAGAACTCATCATGATGATTAAGATAAGAATAGCAAATCAACAAAGAATCAAAAGCCTATTTATATGGATGAGATATTTTTAGCTGTGAGAATGAAGAGGGTTAGGTTCTGACAACTATAATAAAACATAAATAGTGGCTCAGATAATTTAATTATTTTTCAAAGAGGTCATAATCAATATGTTCGCAGTTTCTTGCTATACTCTAATTTTGTCACAATAATTCAACTAAAATTATTGAGACAAATATGGATCAATTATTCTTAATTAGGTCTGTCACGTCAAAAGTTCATCAAAATTGGGTTAAGATGGGTCAACATGTTAAAGAAAAAGAGGCTTGAAAAATATTTGTTTTACTATTACTCCGTTTGTTTTTTATTTATCCAATTTAAAAATGTACATTTTTTTTATTGTCAATTTAGAAATTCTAGGTAGTTGTTATTATTATTTTTTAATTATACCCTTAATTTATATAAAAAAATAATAGATTTAGTAAGTAATTAAGAAAAGAGATAATAAGTAATAAAGATAATCTTGTAAAACAAATTTAAACTTTGTTTAAATATTATAAAATGCATCCTTAATCAATGTGCACAATTAAAATTGGAAAAAAAAAATAGAGGAGTAATATTTAAATAAATTTTTGAAATAGATTAACACATCAAAAGTCCACTAAAGGCTAGTCCATCTAGACAAAAAAAAATTGGCCAAAAATTATAGCTCATTGCCCTTAAAAAATGTAGATATGACTTGTCAAGTGATGAGTTAAGTCCATTTTGTACTCTCTAATTTTGTTAATACAATACCAATAATTTGTATTAAGACTAAACTCAAAATTAGAGGTATGTGTGTCCTTTAATTTGTTAGAATGAATGAAGTAAAATTTGTGGTCCAAATAGTAGAAGCACAAACAGAAAGACATGGAATGCCCCTCAATAGTCGCTGACAAGGCATATTATGTAGTAAGATAAGAAGTACATACATTGAACCCAACACAGAGATTGATCTGTTCTGTTCTATTCTCTATTCTTTCTTAGATAGTGGAAGCAATCCAATAATAGAGTATTATTCACTCACTATGCATGTAGTATAGACTAGCAGAGATAGTGAAAACTCATTAGAGACTCTAACTTCCCAAATACACATTTCAAATCAAAGACCTTATGAGGAATTATGAATGCTCTTGTCATCGTCATGTTATAAACTAGTTTTTGAACAATTTTTATTATATTGAGACTCGTGAGATGGCAATTCTTTTTGGGTTTTGCTAACAAGTGCTCTAAGGGTACTTGTTAAGGTATTTAAAGTGGAAAATTTTGTCTTGGTGCTATTGGTACATAATACAGTACCCCTCCACTTGCTAACATATTCATTAAAGTTATCAATATTTAAATGAGGTGAAAAATGGGTGAAGGAGTATTGTACTATATACATTTAGCACTTTCCTTCTTATTATCTGGATGAAATCACCTGTAACTAAGTTTGGTAGAAAGTAAAAACTTGTTTAATCCGAGAGAAATGTTAGATATCACTTAATATATGTACTAGAGAGTTTTTTTAAAAAGAATTTTTGTGCTCCTTCTAAGCTATACTATGATGGAGTTTGGGAAATTTTGGTGTTAAATAAATAAATGTTATATTGCAGGTTCTTAAAATTATTTGAAAGATGTTTAAAAGTTATGCATGCATTTTTTTTATACCAAAGAAAATTATGCATGGATATTGGGCCTGGACTAACTTTGTACAGTTTCAATAATAGCTCCTTTTGATTAAAAAAATGTAAAATAAAGGTCCTCTTAACCAAAAAATATATAAATGCACTATTGACCTAAATATCATTAAAAAAAACTGACAAATGTTGTCTCTCTCCTAAACGAGAAATTTAGGCAAATATGGATTATAACTTCATGATATTATACATTATATCCGAAAATATATCATTTATGAGTTTGTTAAATATTGATATATTAAAGAATTATGAATATGCTTTTATACATACAATCAAAAATTGATCATTTAATATTAATATTTCATATGACCTTGTCATGTATAATTTATGACATTACTTTTAAAATAGAGATGCACACATAATATAAGATGATAATCAATGATGATGGACGCTTAAACTTTTGTTTACTAATCAAAGTTTTCCTAAAAATATTTTTTTTTTATTCTTTTGTATCGATAGGGTACCAATATTCTTGAGTAATAAGCGATTATAACTTAACTTTTAACTTGATAAAGTTGAATAAAAAAGCTTACATTGTTTTTACAAAAAGTTCTTAGTCATCTTTTGATACTAAATGAGAATAGAGAAATACAAATCTCAAGATAAGATTCAGCATCTCTAAGCTATGCTAGATAGTTGTAACAAAATCACGTGTTGAATTTAATTGAAAATTCATCTTGGTATTTTACACTATTCATCTTAAATCCTGACTGAAACCTTAATACTAGAATGTTACTGGTTAATATACAGTTCTTGTTTAACAATGTTGTAGCATCCAATGAGGTTGGTTGGTTCCACTATGAACTGTTCATGAAATGTACCCATTCTCTTGCTTGCAATATCAATTCCAAGATCCTTAAAGTTTGGCAAGCCTTCTACTTGAATGCCATCTCCACATATTAGGAACTGGTTCCCAATGATAAAGGATCCTGAAACCCTGATTGCCACTCCATCTTCGCCTTGAGCGCGGCACTGAAGCTTCTCAACAACATGCACTAACTTCTCAGGAGGCCAATCGCCAATTAACGTTCTTCGAATACTTGATAGAGTTGTGAAGATATCGTTTGGACCAACATGTTGATTCCCAGAGAAACTGCAAAATATGGAAGAGTAATTGTCAGCACATTTTCAAGGCTTCAGAAAAGTTCATGAACAATCCTCACTTGTCCATTCTTGAATGGAAATGCCAGAAATCAATTTTACTCTATAGTTAACAAGGTTCCTTTTCAGAGATACATAGCCCTCCTGAATTATGAACTCCAACCGTCACTCTTATAGCCAAAATGTTTATACTAACTGAATTGTTTCATTACATATGTTTAGCAAATTGACGGATTCTCTTGTTGTAGAATGAAAACATACAAAATAGTACTCACCTGAAAATTGAGTTTTCATTATATAACCTTGCTGTATGTTGCCACAAATCATCAGGTCCATCGAATAACAAGTAATAATGTATTGTCAACATCTAGAGAGAAAACAAACGCATAGTTAGTAAAACATTCACCAACAGTAAGTATCAATTGAGACCTGTGTTATAGACTATATGAAATTCAAATTTTTATCAATGTGAACTCAAATAAATACAATAACAAAAACTACCAAATTTTGTCCAACTATATGGGGTCGGCTATGCAGTTCAGACATGATAGTATCCTATCAAATGTACTCAAGTGAATACAGATACTTAAAAATAAAACAGCTACTTACATCTGCTAAATCCTTCATTCTTTGTGTAGGATCGAAAACACTTCGGACAAATCCTGCTAAATCTACCTCAGCAGTCTCATATTTCGTGATAAACGGATGTGAAAGCAGCTGGAGCAGGGACATACCAAATAATCAAGTTCAAATCATCACGTCTATACATCAAGGGGGTGCCAAAAGACAGGACTGACAGGACAAGTTAACCCACTTTAAAGAAAACATTTCTACTATCTACCAGGCACGAATGCAAAATGACCACACTAACTTCTTAATCTAAGGAAATAAATGTATGTACACTAACAAGTTTGTGCTTTAGTATACAAAGCATGTGACAGCCACAAACTTTCAGAGCATGGATGCCAGACACGCCACGCCCGTATATAATTAAGGTCAATTTGCATTTCTCTCACCTGCTCTGCAGTTGGCCTAACATCGGGATCCTTTTGCAAGCAAACATCAACAAAGGAGCAGAATTCAGGTGAAAACTTTTGTTTGGATGGAGATGGTGAAGGATCATCCAGGATCTGCCACAAAACCAAGTATAATTATTAGTATGGAGAAGTACATGCATGCAATCAGATTACTAAAATGTTAAGCTATTGGATCCATTAATTCATCATGTCCTGGCAAAGAATCAGATTACATGGGTTTAAAATTTCATATGATGACCACAATGTAAAGGTTGGTTGTTAAATTTTTAACCTAACCACTTTTCATCGTGACTATAGGTATTTCAGACGAAGTGAAAATTCAATCAAACAAAAGGAAACAAATAATATCAATAAGCAACGGCACATACCTGCAACATTAGATTTACAGGACCTTCATTAGCTGAATAGGGGAATTCTCCGGTCCCACACTCAAGGAGAGCAAGACCAAGGCTCCAAATATCAGCTGGATAGGAATAGCTTTCATTTCGGATTCTCTCAGGTGACATGTATGTAACAGTCCCAACAAATGTAGCACACTGCACATTTACAATCGTTCATGAATGAGTATGAACTCCATAGCTTCTTAATGTATTCAATCACTAATCATGACCAAACATGAAAGTTGACATTTGCAAACAAATTCATTGAAGCTATATTGCAATAAGTAACAATAAAACTAAGAAAGATATGTTGTCTAAACTAACCATTGCCACAGAATTCTCTAAGCCAGCGCTAATACCAAAATCAGTAATTTTGGGCTCCCCCTTGAGATTTACAAGTAAATTGGCAGGCTTTATGTCTCTGTGAAGTAAATGTCTGACTCCATGAAGATAGCTTAGACCCTTACAAAAGATAAACAACAGAGTAGCACATCTCAGTATTTTCTGTAATGACTTGTTTCATGTTTGCAATGAGAAAAAGTGAAAAAATACGAATAATTCTTACATGTAGGAGCTTCTGAAACATAGATGACAGAATAGGTTCAGGTATCCTTCTATGCTTTCGCAAGATGTCTGCAAGAGATCCTCCATCCATATATTCCAGAGCTATGCTTATCTGTCCAGAATCTGGAGTGTAAAATGCCCCATGAAATTCTACTAGACCCTGATAACAAGGTGCTTCACATAAGGTCCTTATCTCAGTAAGAAGCTGCTGTCTTTTCTCCTAATTACCACAACGAAAAACAAACTGTCAGGGAACAGGTGATTTTCAAGAATCAAGATTTGTCAACCAAAATTTTCGGAATGTGCGGGAAGGGGGGCATCATTCATTACTGTCTACATTGCTCTCGTATCCATTTAGAAGCAAACATTAGCAATAGAACATGATAAAGTGCTTAATAACTCCAAAACTTAAAAAACATGACAAATCAAGAGTGTATTACCCATCAACAAAATACCACATTATAATCGGTAGATAACATCTTATATGTACTACAGATTATGCTTTTAACTGTAATCACAAATAAAACTATTGATATCTAAAGCAACCAAAAAGACACGGAATTCTGTGCCATACATGACATTCAAATTAAAATTGCAAAGGTTGAATTATAGCAAAATACCACAAGGGTATTGATTCGAATTCGGAATAGGAAATACCTTCTCAAAGATATTGATCTTCTTCAATGCTATAATCCTATGTGTTGGGATATGAATAGCTCTCTGCACAACACTGCTAGCACCGCTACCAATTGCACCAAATATCCTCATTTCGTGAGAGGCACAATTATATGTTTTCTCACTCTGATCAGTTTCATGAACAGATCGAGATGTGCACTTCTGCAATCCAAGCTCATTGATGTTGTACACCCCATATGATCTGCTCAACAAGTTCACAGTCCCACCATCCGATAGCTTAACAATTGAACCAAAAAAATCATATTAGACCATGTTTGGTGATCAACTTTTTCGAGTAAAAAATCATTTTTTCCCCTAACACTTGCAATTATACACAGCTATGTTCACAAAACAATTAAGTTAACTTAACATGCAAAGAGCTATTTAGACCAATCTCAATGGTGTCACACTCTTGAGTCTTTCAATGCCTAAAAAAGTTCAAATACATACAAAAAAATAGGAAAATTTTGAGAGAGATAGAATGAAGGGTGCTTACAGTGTAAGAATCACAAGGGTCCAACGTTGAGCTTGTGGGGAATCCCTTCTCTGCATCAAACAAAGGTACGAGCTTTTTTCTCAATTCCTCCAACCCAGCCATTTTTATGAGTATTTACAACGAAACAAATTAATGGGGTTTCCAAAAAAAAAAAAGACCCAGATGCCCTATGTTTTGGAACCAGGTTCAAGAGCTATATCGGATGCAACCTAGAAAAAATTGAGATCCTTTCTTCACTTCAATTTCCATGATGAAGAAGAAAAGGGAGATTCAATTTCAAAATTCGATGTTCAATCGAAGGTTTACGGTGGAAAGTGAAAAGAGGCAAAAATTGGAGTTCGTGAGGTTCAAGGTTTTGGGAATTTGCATATTGCTGCGGTTATTCATATTTACTGTGATTCTATTAACCAATCATCACGCGCCACGTTTCAGAAAAAATCACCGAACTAATCATATTTTTTTTTCTCCCTCCATTTTAAACTAACCATCTTTTAAGATTTATACATAAATATTAAAAAAAGAGTTTAGTTTTGATTTGCGTTTATTTTATCTGATTTAGGGATCAAGAGTCAATAAAAAAATTGAATTTGTCAAGTTTTTTTATAAGAGTTACAGTGACTCAATGAACATAATTGTCAATTTTTTGTTCACTCCAATTTTGGAGTCACTGTGTATTGGAAGGAGTCACTGTGTGTTGAAAGGGAGATACAAATATGTGAGAGTGTGTTCAGAGTCAATTTTGGAGTCACTGTGACTCAGACTCCTAAGACACACTGATTTCATGGATCCCTTGACTCTGACTCCAGAGTCACTGAAAACAAATACTACCTAACACTATATTTTTATGACTTTTCAGATAGTGTGAGAGAGAAAACATAACCATGGTTGACGTGGCAGCACATGATTGGATGATTGTGTAAAAAAAGTTGTACACTGTCAGTAGATGAAAATTAAATTCTTAAAATATATATAAATAATTTTAATTTGTGTAAAAAAACTATTAAAATAACTATATTATTTTTCAAATTTTTACTATCATAATTTTCAAACATATTATATCAAAGAAAAAATTGATATATTATTAGTAAATATGTATTGAAAAGTTAAAGGTGATAATCAATATGAAATAAATTTTTAAACTTTAAATTATCATTATTTTAAAATAAAATGAGTACTTTTTATTTTAATATTTAGGGTAAAAAATAAATTTTTTAAAAAAAATTCTAGTAAGAGATTAAGTTTATGGTTTATAAATTATTTTGAAATCAAAATATGATGATATACAAATAATTAGGGGTTTAGATTCAATTTAACTCAATCAAAACGTTGCCCCATCTAATCATTAGGGCCCATATATATTCGATCATATGACTAAATAAATATTTATTGTTCCTCACTCTCAATAAATTAAAGAGGGAAACACAAGTGATAATATAATAGAAGCGACCATTCCACATGTTCATATGTTATTATGTTAATCATAATTTTCAAAAATGATGATGATGATCAATAATGTGTGATTATTTGTGAATATATTATTTCATCAATGAATCATATCCTATTGATGGCTTATGATTTTGTATGTTGCTTATTTCCATCTGTTGCCCATTATGGCAGCTAATAATTATATTAACATATACTATTTAACAAATCAAACCAATCTTATATATAATTGTGTATGATAGATTGCAAATTGTAGATTCCATGTATCTTATTTGAGGATCGAAACAAAGTGATCATCGGTATAATAATGATGTATGGATTTAAACAGTTCCACCACCAATAATCATATAATCAAATATGTGTGTGCACCGACATACACATTTCAATCAATAACTATATGCAACAAAATCTGAATTCTTTATTATTATTATTATTATCATTATTATGATTTAGAGTTTTGTTAACTATGCTTTATTAACTATGATCTTAAAATAAAATTTAAACAATGTGATAGGTCATACAAAAATAAATTAAATCCTTAACAAATGTACTTAGAATAATATTTTGTAGCAAAATCTATTATTAGAATATAAATCATAACATAACAACTTTAACTTTTAAGATAGGCGGACATGTACAATGTTCACGCTTTAAATCCAAAGAAGTATTCAAATGAAAAAGCATATTAGAGTATAAAGCATTGAATTGGTTCGATAACACCTATAATTTATTATAACTTAAAAAGTTAAATACATATATATGTTAAAATAACAAAATAAATTCCTCTATAAGTAAAGCGTAGAAAATTAAAGGATGGTAAACTACTTCAATTGAACAATAAAATTAATGACGGCTTAGAAATGAGCATTTTTAACATTAAATGTGTTGATAAAAAAATTGTCAATAAAAGTAATATTGACTAGTGACCATCGAAAATATTTAAAATTAGTGTATGACTATTTTTCAAAACCAATAAATGTTAATATATTTTTTTTTACAATACATTTATCAATATTTTTTTACAATTATACGTTGAAAATGATTAGTATAGTTTTTTTTCCAAAATGGGCCACATTAGCAATATTAAAATGGAAAGAAAGAACCTTTTTCATTATGGTAGACCGAGAAGCATGGAAAAGAAACACATCTCAGCCAAGAGCTATGCCTACACTTCAAGCCCACTAAAATTGGCCCAATAGAAAACAAGAGAGATTGATCAACCGGGTATATTGTGTTCGAGAAATAATAGACGTACATCATATTTTTATCCATCAAGTATCCATCAGATATTATTTTAATTGGCGGTTGAGAGCTATGTGTAAGTTTTTTTGTTTTTATTTAAAATGGTGGGCCCAAAATAGCATAGTATGATTGATGAATAGTTGATAGATCTATATATTGATGTACATGTAGTACTATTTGTATTCTTCTACATAGCTCTTTAACAATATGACAATTATATATATTAAAAAAACAATACAACAATTAATATAATCGAGTAATGTTATGAGTACATAGGAAATTATATGTATATTTACATGCAGTCTAATGGTAGAAAACGAATCTTAAGATGTATATATAGAATATGACAATTTTTCTGGTACCTCATGGATAAAGTTTAAGAGTATCAATATCATTTAGTTAGCTTATAATTAAAAATTTGACGCAAGTAGTCTCACCTATTTAAAATATTTATATTAATCAAATTCATTATAAAATCACATAAGTTAAATTTGATCAATAGAGCACCGGTTCCCATAAAATATATATACAAGAAAAAAGATGTTAATATAAACGGATAAACCAATAGTTGAGGGCTTATAATCACATTATGGTGCGAATTGAATAATAGAAGCAAACGAAAAGAATAATGATTGCTATTTGAGTATGTTCAAGTGGTCAAGCTCAGAAATCCATCATGCAATTTATATAACCATATTTAATTTCTTCTCATTATTATTATGATAGGATAATCTATGCACTTTTTGCCCTTTCGGCAAAGACAAGTCGTATTCAGTTTTCAATCCAAGTATAGAAAGAAAATAATAAAAAGATTAAAGCAAATCATAATAAAGTGCACTTCTTAGGGTTCAAGTTCAACTATATGATTCCGAGTGAATATTATGTCACTTTATAAGGACACATACATCAATCTACTGTATGTATTTGTGCCAAAAAAAAAAACTTTTATTAATGATGATTGAAATAGTTGGTTCAGTCTTCAGCTCATATTAGATATGATTTAGGTTTTAAACTTAAAAAATCTTTTACCATAAGTTCTTATTAAGGTGGGTGATTTGTCCTGATTTATCTAGAATATCATGTGTCCCTCCTAATTTAATTTTTTTTATTAAAATAAAGGTTAGTTGCTTCGACTGTGCTAAGCAACTCATTATACTTAGGGTCCGTTTGAATTACAGTGCTTCTGACTTTTTTCAACTTCTGACTTATCAAAAGTTATTCTGTACTGTTTGGCTATATAACTTATGACTTCTACCGAAGTTATTTCAGTGCTTTTGGAGAACTCAGAATATTCGACTTCTTTAGAATCACTTTTCAAAATAATTAAAATAAAAAATTTTGTTATTTTATATTCACATACAAAATAACTTATTCATAAGTTACTTCTCAAAAGTTACTTTTATATAAGGGCTTAAATAAGTTGTTTACCCAAACTAGTTCTTAATATGTGCTTATTATTCTCAATACAAATATTAAATAGTGATAATCTCACGATTTGATTTTATTTTTTTGCGATTTTTTAAATCGTAACCCTCACGTTTTAAAATAAATAAAAATTAGAACATGGCTAAATTTAAAGGTGAAATAGGATAATATTAATAATAATGACTTTTTCCATTTTATATAGGAAAAATACCTCAATAATTTTATGGATATAAATTAATTTAGTTATATCCAAGTTAATTATTGATGCATTGATTGAACCAATGATCTAATACCTTAACCAAATCAATCATGGACCAAATTTTATAAATAAGCTTACAACAATCATTGTGATTCTTGATTATACCAATTTTAGTTGGGGACTCAAGCTCGCTTAATACATATATTATATTATAAATATGGATTTAATTTTCATCTATGGATCGTGTATAAATTTTTTACACAATTATCCAATCATATGATGTCATGTCAGCTATGATAGTATTTTCTCTCTTTCACTATCTTAAAAGTCATACAAATAAAGTAAAATATTTTTATGATATCAGTGTATCAAAATTAAACTTTATAATATATCTTATTCTTTTAAATTATAACTATGAAATAGTTTAAAAAATTATAGTTGGTTGGTAGTTATAAAAGTATTCAATTGTTTACACTTTTTTTTAGTTAACACTTCAAAGCCCATATGTTGATGCATCAACCTTTTTTTATTTTATTTTAGAGACTAGGTTTTCTATATGTTAATCCTGATTAATTTCATCATCTTGAAAGTTTATTGAAGAAATTAAATAAATAGGTGGCCCCACAATGTGCTATACTCTTATGAGTGGGGTTTAAATATATGCTACACACAATAATTAAGGAATGAGAAATGTTATGCGTACAATAAAAAGTTGTACAATACTTATATAATACTTTTCTCTATCGTTGGATAATAATATGGACTCATTTTTCTATTCAAAATGTTACAATCCAACAGTAAATAGTACTATTATATACCTATTGTATACAATTTTTATTGTACATGTAATATTTTACTTAAAAGACAAAGTGAATTATCATTATAATATACACCTTGTGGTTTTTTTAATATTTTTTTTGTGGTGTTGATAAGTTTATATAAGTTGAAGTAAGTGTTACCCTAATTCATAGTCGAGAGTAATAACATGTTTTTAGACTTATTATGAAACACTTACAAAAGTACTTATGAATTATCCATCACAATAAAAATTCGAGAATCATACTTAAATCATGATAGAAGAATGGACGTTAACCACATAAACTAACCCAAGTTGACATAGACCTTGTTGTTATTGCCCAAAGTGTTTATAATAGCAGTAAATATTTGCTTAATTGGGGGCCGGGCCTATATCTAAGGTCGGCAAATTAAAGCTAAGATTTCAGCTGGATCTGATGGAATGGATATAAGAAAAGTCAAACAGAAGAATGGGCCTCTGTCTGCTATGACCAAGCTATATACTTGAATCATTCATTATATATATATACAATAATGCTTGACGGTACAACAGAAATACGTTCAACTTGTATCCAACGTGTGTTATCCATGTTACGGGATGTGTGCTATACGTATATGTGATATACGTATAGCACACATCCCGTAACATGGATAACACACGTTGGATACAAGTTGGACATATTTCTGTTGTACGTTAAACATTATATATATATATATATATACATATATATTCATGCGGCTTCATTCTTGTTATTTGTCTCTCACTGCTTCGAGGAATCTGCTGAAAGCTAGATAGATCGATGAACCATCCATCCATCGAGTGATGATAATCAATAATCAATCATGAAAGCTAAACATATATAATACAGTACTATACACATACATATATTATTATTATGCTTTCTTCTTTTTCATTCTGAGATAGAGCGAGCTAGCTAGGTTCATGAAACCAATAATTGAGGACAATAGTATATTCACAATTTCGGAGGACAGAGATTTGCATGGGATATGTATTGTTGTCACATATCTTTATGGACAAAAATGTACAGTAATGTTTGTTGGTGTAAGTATAGCAGAAATATTTTCAATTTGTATTAAACATGTGCTATATATAATATATAATGTGTGTTATATGTATAGTACACGTACGTATGACATACATTACGCATTATGTATAGCACACGTTGAATACTAGTTTGACGTATTTTTGTTGTACAACAAACATTACTGAAAAACATATGAATCAATGATATTTATTCTACAACAGAAATACATTTAACTAGTATATTCAATGACACATAACACATGTTTGATACTGATCTATTGTCGCAATACAATAAACATTACTCTATATGAACCCGGCCCCCTAAAAGCGTGATCTTAATTAAAGGAAATAAATAAAAAAAGAAACAAGGGACACTGTACTACTAGTAAAATGGAAGAAGAATATATTGTACCTAACTAGCTATTTATTAATGGGTGGTGCTAAATGTACATACAATAAAAAACCAGGCAAACCAGTTAATAAAAGAGATTTTGAGTCATAATTACTCAGTTCATTACAATCTCAATGATTATTTGAGCCAAAATTAAAACTAAAATAGACTTATTGACTGTATTGATTGGTTTTTCATTGTACACTTAGCATTATTATTTATTAATTATAGTTAAAATAATATATATTTTGTATTTAATTTCGTAAAATAGCTTAGAATTGATTACCCGTACGTATTCATACATGTTTTCTTCATTTTTAATAATTTGGCTTGATTGTCATATATTGTTTATTTGGATTTTAGTTTCTATGAATAATCATTGTTATGGATCGATGCAGAGAATTGAAACTATGGCTTCACGTTTTGCACATAGCATGAACATTAGTGAATGTATGTGCAAGGGAATCTCGTAGGCTCTATATATTTGATGGTAATTCAGGAATATCCAGTACAATTAAAAAATTTATAATAATTATTGTATAATATTTATTTATTACAGTATATTATTAAATTTTAATATGGACTCATTTTTATATTTAAATTTAAGAGCAACAATGCTAGAGGCACAAAAAAAAACAGCCAACACAGCCAACAAATTGTGCACAACGTATATAACATAAATTGCACAACGAATATTACATGTTGTGCACACCATATAACACATGATGTGCACAACATATATAACATGTTGCAAAGAAAGATAATGTTGCAATATGTGATATATGTTGTGCACAATAGATGATATACGTTGTGCACTACATATAATATACGTTGTGCATTTTATATTATATATATTGTGCACATCTTGTTGGCTGTTTTGGCTGATTTTTTGTTGTGCCCCAAATATTTCCCTAAATTTAATAATAAAAATTAATGTTGTATGAATATTGTACAATTTTTTTATTGTATGTCCACCTGTTTAAATTTTAAAAAGTTCTCTTTGAAAGAGTCATGTTTAAATTTTACGAGATTTCAAATATTTAAATATAATTATTTTTTATATTGGAGTCCATCTGTGGGCAAGATAAAAAAATAGTTGTTTATGACAAAAAATTTTGATGTGAATACTAGCTACAAATATACCTTAACTTTTAAGATTTATAATGTGTTAGATGTCACAACTTTTTTTTTTAATTTACACTTTTCAGCAATTAAATAGTATATATAGTACCTTCGCACTGGTCAATTATTTGTCTTTTATTAGTTTCTTTCCCTGAAGTTTCCCTAACATAAAGAGTGGTTGTATATTTATAATGAAAAATCAGTCCATAAATAAGTTTTTGAGCTACAACTATTCAATTTATTATAATTTTAACGTTTATTTGTACAAAATACAAAACTATAATAGATTCATTTAATTGTGTTGAGTAATTTATCATTGTACATCTTGCTAATATAAAGACTTGCTTTTAGTTGTTTGTTATTCCACTAACGGAATGTATGAATTGCCAAATTTAATTATGCTTGTATATGTTTTTACTTTGAAAGATTATATGAATAAATATAAAAGTGACAAAGATCAGCTCAACTATAAAAAAAGTCATGAAAAAACAAAAGGGAGTACAAATTTTTTCACAAGTATACAATTAAGATACACACAAAAATATAACTTTTTATTCATTACAATAATTTTTCTTCTATCATGATGACTAATTTTGTGTTTCATTTGTCTCAACAAAATTTGTCCATCATATCCCTATCACTATATGTAGAACCAATATTTTTCTTAGGGAGACCAAGATTACATGTACACATAATATAACAATGTCTATTATAATTTTTACCTAACATAAAAAATTTTAAAATGAAAAATTCTTTTTGTATATCATAAAATCAGCCACAAAATACAATAATTAAACCTTTTAAAACTATTTTAATCTAACTTTTAATATTATACATTAATCTAACATTTTAAAAGTTTAATCAATAATTTTAAAAAATTAAATCTTTATATATAATAACCGATGATGATTAATTTTATGATATACATGCAAGATTATTCATAAAAAGTAAGTCCTACTATATATGATAGAAAAATATATAGTACACAATCAAAACTCACACAAAAATTGGTAGCTCTTATATTATATTTATTCCCGTATTTCTGTTTTATATAACTCACTTAAATACAACGCCACAAATTGTATAAGTTGATAAATAAAAATACATAAGTAATTCTGTAGTTTAATAAAACGAAAATAAAAAAGTGGTTGGCATAATAAGATCATGATCTAACATAGGAAAATAATTAATAAATAACGTACACTATTTTTTTACACGTTTCTTTGAACTGTTTTACGCCACCTTAGCTTGAATAGGGGGCAAAAAGGGGTCAGAATCTGCGGTTATATATTGGGAGCCTTGTTAGCTTGAGTCAGCTAGATGCCTAGCTATATTTGTGCATAGATTTATAGCATTTATTTTTAATTTTTTATAATAATAAGATTATATATAAAAAACACACAAGCAGCACCTATCGTAAACTTTGCTAGCTCAAGAACTTGTGTCTCATACCCTTTTTTTTATTTTTATTCAATAGTTAATTATTGATTATTAATTTTTTTTTACAAGATTAATAAAATTTTATGTGAATGGTACGGTTTAGCATCACGCTTTCAACAATTGTAAAGACATTATACCTATGTGGCTATGTTGGGTAGGACGTCGATATACATACATTGACAAAGTTATAATAATATAAATACAGAAATTATGTATTTTTTTGTAATTTTAGAAAGTTGAGATATACCGGGAATATTAAATTGAGAATAATGCATGAGATATAAATTTTTTTTTTAATAATATTTGGCATATAACATAAATATATCAAACTAGTATCCAACGTGTGCTATATACTTAATATAGAATGTGTGCTATACATATGATACACATTATGTATTATGTATAACATATGTTGAATATTAGTTGAATGTATTTCTATTGTACAATAAGTATTATTATCTTTCAATAATGCTGGTCGTATAACAGAAATATGTCCAATAAATATGTGTGTTATACATGATATGAAATATGTGATATACATATAACACACATTTCATGTCATGTATAACACACATCGGATACTCATTTGACGTATTTTTATTGTACGACTAACATTATATTATTGTATAAATATAGGATAAAAGTGTATAACATACAATTTCTTTTACTATTAAAGGTACATATAGGGGTAGAATTGAGAATAAAAAATTTATTTAAATTTCTGTACTATGTATGTGTATTTGTGTATTTACCTTATATTAGGACACAAATACAAATATTTTATGTACTGAGAAAAATAAATCGTACTATCTTAATAAATAAATAAGTTTAATTTCTATCTTACATATACTAATCAACATAGCTTAAGTGAAACACGTATTAGGTAAGAGGTCTCGGTGTTTGTTTTCAGTGACTCTGGAATTAGAGTCAATGGAGTCATGAAGTTAGTATTATAAGAGTCAGAGTCACAGTGACTCCAAAATTGATTCCGAACACTCCTCACATATTTGTGTCTCCCTACCAGCACACACAGTGACTCCCTGTAATACATAGTAACTCTAAAATTGGAGTGAAAAAATTGATAATTTTGTTCACTGAGTCACTATTTCACTGAGCCACTATGACCCTCGCACCAAACACTTGACAAAGTCAGTTTTTCACTGACTACCTCACTCTGACCCAGAGTAAAAAAAACAAACGCAACTATAGTGTTTTGAATGAAGTTGTGGTATCTAAATCATTTTCCTTATTTTGACCCGCTTTTTCAATTTTTACTAGGTTTTGAAAAATACCTTATCTGCCTGCGCTTGTTTTCTCTAATTCTGGAGTTAGAGTCACAGGTCACAGAAAAAGTGACTTCGTAGACTGTTTGATTTTGAGATCATAATCAGAGAGACACAGAGTCACTCCGACCTAGTGAACACATTTTCTCAATTTTTGTTCCCTCCAAAAGTGGAGTCAGGGAGTCACTGACTGGTGGACACTGAGTCAAATGATGGTTTAATAAATTTTTGTTCTAATTATGTCCTTATTCATTTTTAAAAATTTCAATCTCATCATTCCCAACTCTAATCATCATGTGTCTTATCAAAACAAATATGATACAAGACATTAATGACTCTAACTTTACGTATTTACAAGACAGAAAATAGAATCACTGCGATATTGTGTCAATAATTCCAATAACACTAATCCTTGTGACACCAATAATAACTCTATCACCAGAGTCAGAGTCAGTAAAAACAAACTACATATATGAACTTATACCCGGGTGACTCGTATCATGGCTCCTATTGTTGAATAGTGTTTGATATTATTATAAAGGTTGTGTCATAGTCATTCTTTTTCACCTTGTAGCCCATTTATTGCACTTGTCTTTTGCTTTCTTCTTTATTTTTTAGTTTTTCCACATTCATTCTCTTTCTTTCTCTCTCTCTCACCATTGGAATTGAAATGCTCTTTGCCTCCCTATACTAATTACATACTCATCTTCCATCATATATGATATATGTATAGTAGCTTATTATCTCTCTCTCTGCTGTCACTGTATTTGCGGTTTTCTCTCATCTTGTCCTGCAACTAACTAGGGTTTATATTTCCACCTCCTTTCTTGTACTCTCACATCCAATAGTGCCTTCTATCCAATCCAATATAATTCCCCAACTTCATTTTCATTACTATTAAACTCTATAGATCTTGTAAGAGCTATATTATATAGCCTTCTCTCTCTCTATCGGCATTCATTAAGGAGAAAGAAAAAAAAAGGTAATGATTCAAATTGTTGGTTGCCTTCAAATAAGTTCACTATCCTTTCTATCTATTACAACAACAAAGGTATATATATTATGTATGTAGTTTTAATTTCCAATTTATTTGTTGCTTATAATTAATGTTTCTAAGGTTTGATCAAGGTTTTGATTTATTATTATTTATTTTGAGAATTTTATTAAATATATGTTATGGGTGATTATTAATAGTGTACTGTCCGACATAAAGAGTGGAAAATTGAGAAAGTTTTTTTCATTTTCACATGTTGAATCCACCATTTTAGCTGAAAAGATCCCTGGTAGGTGCACCTTTCTTTTGTCCTCTTAGATAGTCATATATATATTTTTTCTTTTCAATTGATCGATGAGCATCATCAACAGAAGCCTAAACCTAGGGTGTGGATCAGGACTCAGGGAGAGTGAAAAAATATTCAGGAAATTAAATTATTAGCATATTATTGAACATAGAAGTGGAGGGAAGGAAAAAGGAAAAAACCCTTACTTAGTTCTTCTCTCTCTATATATATATCATAGAATTATTATTATTATATTTTTATTTTCTAATTAAATTTCTTGCCTCTTCCTTGTGTCCAAAAAAGGGTTCTGGGTAGGGAAGTATATATGAGAACCTATGGTGAATAGTTAGACTTAATTTAGGATTCAATAAAGGCTGCTTGGATACACACAAAAAAAGTGAACAAAGTTTGAAAACTGAAAAGTGGCAATTTGCTAGTGTTTTAATTAATAAGCAAGAAAAGATTCATGTATGTACCCTTGTTCTACACATGAAAGGTTATATTCCAGATGATTGATCATCACTTTATTTATTCGTCATCAAATGATTCAGCCAAGATAATGATCATTTTGTATGAATAGTATCATATATATATTCCCAACAACAATTCAGAATTTTATTAATAACAACCAAAAGTTTGTTAATATTTTAGTTTTATCTTGTTTATTTAACAACCATACCTCTAACAAATAACGACCATGTATGTAGCACTAATGATAGATAATCATCATTTAAAAATTAGGGTTATGTTATTTCTACATTTAAATTGAGTGTCTCATTTCATACACCTATACCATATCCGTTAGATATGATTGTCGGTACGATGAAACTAGTAAAAAATACTATTGCATCCAATGAATATGATGCAGGTGTCTCAAATGAGGCATTCAATCTGGGTATTAAAATAACATTATTATTTAAATCATTGAAATCAAAGTCTCTAGTATCATAAATGTAGTTAATTTGATTTAATTGATTTGTAATTAAATTAATTTTTTGGTTAATATTTCAATATAATGCATTGTGTTTAATTTGATTATTGTAGATTATAAGAGCATCATCATCATGATGGCATCTTCTAGCTACTCAAATTCACCATGTGCAGCCTGCAAATTCCTGAGAAGGAAATGCTTGCCAGATTGCATATTTGCCCCATACTTCCCACCAGAAGAGCCTCAAAAGTTTGCCAATGTGCACAAAATATTTGGTGCAAGCAATGTGAGCAAGCTCCTAAATGAGGTGCTCCCACATCAAAGGGAAGATGCTGTGAACTCCTTGGCCTATGAAGCTGAGGCAAGGATTAAGGATCCTGTGTATGGTTGTGTTGGGGCCATTTCAGTGCTCCAAAGGCAAGTTATTAGGCTCCAAAAGGAACTTGATGCCACCAATGCTGATTTGATGAGATATTGTAATGAAGTTCCTAATAACAATAATCAATCTGGTGGTGGGAGAAGGAATAATCATCTAATGGGTGGTGATGGAGGAGGAAGTTCTCATCATCATCATGGTAATTTTAATTATTATCATTCTAATTGGAATAATGATAATAATGCTTCTGGGGATGGTAGTGGATACCATAGAGGTGATAACAATATGTGATATATGGTTTTTCAGCCCTTACCTTTTATATATATATATATATATATATATATATATATATATATATATATATATATATATATTAACTTCTATATGCATATATATATAAGAATTATTCTATATATATGCAATTAGTCGTTTTAAATTTCAAGTTATATATATATATAGCCATATTCTAGGGTTTCTTATATTGTAAAGTATTGGGTGAAGGGGTTTGATTGTGCATATATATGGTTTTAAGGCATATATATATATATAGAGAGAGAGAGAGAAAATAAATAAGAGGCAGGGCTGTTAAATCTTGTAGACATTATTCAGACACTTTAGAGTGTATATATATGCAGCAATAAATAAAGTGTATTTAGGGATTTTCTTTCTTAATTAATATATATTGTAATATAAGGATTTCTATACAGCAGGTCATATTATTGTAAAATTATATATCTCTTAAAAGTCTAAATTAATAAGCAGATGACATGTAAAATTTTATATATAGATATATATATTGTTATATAAATGTTTCTTTTTAGACTTGAAGTTTAAATAATTTTATCATAATTGAGTTTAAATCCCAAATAACTTAATCATGAAAGTTATGATGTATATATACTATATATCATGGAACTTTCTCATTCATGTATGTGTGTAAAATAGTAAACATTGTCAAACACTCATATAAAAGAGTACTATTGAAGGAGCCTCTTATATATGCTATATTTAGTCAGTGGTATATGATAAAAAAAATATACAGACAAAAATATATTTAGAAACAAATGTTTAATAATCAATGGGAATAAGATATAAAATTTAGAGTTCAATTTTAATGTACTGACAGACACTGTCAGTCAATCAAAATATTTTGTTTGTATGACTTTTCAGGTTGTGTGAGAGAGAAAAAACACAATCATGACTAATGTGACGCAGTACATGATTGAATAACTGTATAAAGAAGTTGTACATCGTCAATAATGAAAATTAAATTCTAAAATTTATGCCTTTGTATAGATAATTTGAATATGTTTCATATTTTCAAAAAAATTAATTGGGACAAAGTAATAAACATGTAATTATATTGACAAAGATAAAAGTAATTACTTTTACACTAATCAAAATATAATACAACAACTTTATATTTTTGTGACTCAATTTTTACTATCTCAATATTTATATTCTCTTTTTTGTCAACTCACCAAATACGACCACAGTTAATTACAGGACTTGTCTAATTGTCTTAGGTAACAAAGGGAATATATAACTAAAAACTCCATCCATCATTCGAACTTGGAATTTTCCATAGTTTCTCAATATTGTAATATGAGCGTGACACCACTAACATATCTTATTCAGTAGCTATGACTCTATATATGAGCCTATGAGTGCAAATTTGATTAATTAATTATTAATTAATTAATCAATTAATTAATTCCACTTTTTTTTTCCTTCAAGGGGAACTAAACTAATATATTTGAAATGGCCCCACACATACATACATGACAATAAGGTTCATATAATGCCGACTGCGCCTTAATAAAGTCTATCTAGCTTATTAGGTCTTAGCTAAACAGAATCTTAATTGGACAACTTTTGAAATTAACTAATTGTTAATTTATTTTGAACTTCCATAATGTATTTATAATATTTATATAAATATATATATTATTGGCACCAACCTTTCGAGGCATGGATTCCATCTTCCATGAACCCACACAAATTAGTTATATATATATACTCCCATATTTATTTAAGTAAAGATCTCAAATTGGCCATCACTAGCTATATAGCTACACTAACATGCTATGGCCTCTTATTATATATAAGCTTAACTATCTATATGCATATATAAAGGCTATAATAATAATAATAATTTAATTACATAAAGCCTAATATATGAATGTACATTCAATTAGCCATAAAGAGGAAGACATAAAACTTACCATCATCGTCTTCATGTGTGTTTCCCTTCCTTTTCCCAAAATTTACATTATTTAATAATGTGAACAACATATATGCTTAGCAGTCAAAGGGCAGAGTATAGTAGTGGTACTGTTAATTTGTTGACTTTTCTCTATACATGTCTTTGGCTTTTAATACAAGAAAACAAATTATCCAAAAAAGGAATAAATTTCCTATTCTGTACGTGATATATATATATAATGTTTATTTTACAATAGAAATACATTCAACTAGTATTCAACGTGTATTATATATCATATATCATATGTGTTGTATATATGTATAATACATTACGTACATATTATATATAGTACATGTTGGAGAATACTAATTAGATATATTTATAGTGTACAACAAGCTTTATTATATATATATATATATATATATATATATGTTTCCGGGGGAGCATTTTCCATGTCTTCTCTCCGTTACAACATTTTCCTCATTAATTGTTATGATGATTATCCGGATATTTAGCAATTTATAAGTGGCACAGCACATAACATGCATGTTATTTCAATAAATTGATAGAAATATTTTTTTTTTCACAACCGGGATATCCATTGTCGACCACAATGATTAATTTTTCGTTGGCTTGTAAGCACCTCGAAGGGTGGGACAACTGACCCGGAGTTTTAAAGTTTTTCCATATCCAAGACGAGAATCGAACTCTCGACACTTGGTTAAGGGAGAATGAATCCCTACTGCTCAACCACACTCCCCCGTTAATACATTGATAGAAATATATATATAAGGAATTCTAAGTGTTTTGGTACAAGGAATATTGTAGAAAACAAACATACGTTCCATGAAAAAAAATGTGATTTATTATATTTTTAAAAAGTTTGAATAGAAGGAAAATAAAATTAATCATGACAAAAAATATTATCTTTAAATTAAAATATAATATAATAAAAGTTTTATATTTTTATATCTCTACCAATCTCTATATATTTGTATGTTGTTATATCAGTCATATTATATATCTTACTAGATACATCATAATATAATATTCATGCGGAGGGGCACCGTATCCCTCTTTAGAAAATTGAATAACCTATTAAAGTGTAAATCATCCAACCCATTTGCTATATTAAAATGATAGAATAAAAAATTATTAATGAATATGAATTCAATAAATTTAGGTTAAATAATTTTTTAATATATATGAGTTTAATTTTGATCGTTGATAGTGTAAAGGTATTTTACAATGTCGTCCAATCAAAATGTTCCGTTTGTATGACTTTTCAGGTAGTGAGATAGGAAACACAATCATGACTGACATAACAGCACATGATTGAATGATTGTATAAAAATTAATATATTATCAGGGAATAAAAATTAAATCCAATATATATAATATTAAAAGTTTACTAAATAGATAATGTTTTATTCACATCCAAAATAAATATTTACATAAGACCATAGATGTCTTGTAGGTAGTATCAATCAATTCTCTTATTGTTCAAACATGCGTCTATATAAATGAATGTGGGCAGATCAAGCGTGCAATTTTAAGGCGTTGGTGTGTTAAATCAGATTATATGTATGTATATATATATTTGCACCTGACTTGACTCTTGACGAGATTTAGGGGTTACAAGTATTTCAGCAACTAAAAACATCATTAATCAAATCATAAATTACACTTTATTTATTTATTTTTCTTGTCAAAAAGTGAAAAAGCTATATTACTACCTAGCTAGCCGGAATTTGAGGTGTATGAAAAATAGAAAAACTTGAGAGACTTATATATATATTATATAGATAGATTAGGGGGCTTGGAAGAAGGCTCATAGAGAGAGACAAGAGAATAGGTTGCTGCTATGGAAAAAGATACCAAATGTTTCTCTTTGTTGAGCAATGCCAAACACTCTTACCGGTCAATATTAATTACACATGCATCTATACTCTATTATTACATAGAGATAGAGATATATCATATCTATAATAAAAAGTTAGAACACCTAGTTTAATTATGATTCATTGAAAGCGTAAAAAATCAGTCAATTATATTCATTAAATTGTATGACTTTTTAGTTAGTAGGTAGTTGAGTTAAAGAATTTTGCTGATGTGTCAATCTATGATTGGATGTATATGTAAAATTATTTTACACCGAAAATAAATTGAAATTAAACTCTTTAATTTATATATTGTCCATCTACAATTTTACATCATTAGATTTTAATATAAACTCACTATTATATTCAACTTTTAAAATTTAATGGTAAAAATTAATATTATAATACAACTTTTTGTTATTCATAAATTATGTTTCATTATACAAGGAGGATTATCAAAATAAACTACTATTTAGTATTCACATTTTATAATATGATTATATTTTTAAAAATAAATATAAAAATTAGTAAAACAAATAGCATACAATAAGTAATTCTCCACCATATATCTTAATTAATTCTACTATTTATCTATTTAATTTTATTTAAAGTTTACTAACAAGTGCCCTAAGAACACTTCTACACTTCTAATTATTTAGATTACTTTAAATAAAAAGAGTTGACGGTGAATTTCTTGTATTGAAAACATATAAAAATATCTATTTTCAGAATAAATATCTATTTTTCTACCCTAACAAGTGAAATTGCAACTTGATGGCCGGGTATAAAATCCTAACAAGGAGCTAGTATATCTATACTATTTATAGAGAGAATATCCAAAAAGTTGGTTACTTTTTGTCTCTCAAAATAGATTAAATCTATACTACTTATAAAGAGAATTGTCAAAAAGTTAGTTACTTTTTTGTCTCTCCATTCAAATTAAATAAAAAATTTAAAAATTTAAAAAAATAAAAAGAATAACTACTCTCTCAATTCAAATTATATTTTAACTACCTCATTTTTTACATATAATTCTCTTTAATAATCATCTTCTATATTATTTATCATTTTTTATCCATTATTATGAGAAAAAATTCAAAAAATAAAAAACATAAATTGACAAAATAAAAATTAAAAAAGCGTCTTGACGGGCACGGAGTGCCCGACAAGACGCTAGTATAATTATATATATATATATATATATATATATATATTTGAGCATTACTAGAGACACAACAAAAAAAATCAACAAAAACAGTCAACAAATATGAATTTGGGCCACAATCACTCAACCCATTAAAAATATACCATGATTAAAAGTGCTATTTGGACCATAAAATGTTAAATGGGCTTTGTTGGCTATTTTGGCTGGTTTTTTGTTGTGCCCCAAGCATTCCTTATATATAAATGTGTTGTTCTCTTATATATGTATATGCTAATTATTGAATTGAGAGCTAAATAATGCTAATTATTGAAAAATAATAATATATACAAAACAATATAATGTTGATTCACACAGATATAAATTCAAACCCGATCTGGGTGGTCAATTTTTAAAAGATCGTAGATTCAGGCTTTTGTCTAATCCAATTAAACATGAAATATTCTTAGTTATAACGATCAAAATTTCAATCATTCTAATAAACAGCATAAAAGTAAACTAAAATTGTCGGTTTATAATTTTTTAATAATTAAAATTGTCGGTTTATAGTTTTTTTAATAGTTTTTCAGCTAAATTAATGGACAAATTCACGACTCAGCCTCTTGTAATGACAGATTCCATGGGATCTAAATTTAGAAACAAATCTTTGTTAAAAAATGCTAAAGCCTCCCTTTTCGCAAATGTGTTCTTTGAAATCAAACCCTTATTATCACACCGAAAAAAAAGGAAAAAAAAACTCAAAACCTTATATATATTATAGTATACATAAATTAAACTTACATATCCAGCACAATTATTAGTTTCTTAGCTACATATATTAACTGATTTAATTTAATTAACTCCAATGCAATAAAATCACGATCAAGATTCAAGAGACATTATACATGAAGAAAATTTGTTATAGTCCTTTAGCTTGTTGCATTAATTTCACAAATCTAAAATATTTTTAATATATCTATACTGCTATATATAAAGAAAATCCCCAAAAATAACTATCTCTCAGTGTCCAAGTAGTTATGTTTTAAAATGAATATAAAAATAAAATTAAATAAAAATAATAATTATTTTTTCACAATCTCAATCTTACTATAATTATCTATCTATTTAATTTTAATTATATAATTATCAAATTAAATAAAAAAATAATAAAAGTACAATTTTACTACTAGAAAAGTGAATATTTTTAACATTAAACGTCTCAATAAAAGTAAAATTGACAATTAATGATCATAAAAAATACTTAAAACTAGTTTATGAGTATTTTTAACTGTCATTAATTGTCATCAAAGAATAAATTATGACGATTTTCAATGACTAACAAATATTAATATATCCTTTTTTGACAATACTTTTATCAACAAATTTTAATAATTTCATGTTGAAAATATCCATTATTGTTATAATGTTTGACGAGCACAAAGTAACCAACAAAGCACTAGCATTATTACTAATATAAATATTATGTATGGGTCTATTTTGCCCTTGTAACCCGGGTTGATTTGCTAACATTAGGGATACATATTCCTCACCTAGCACAGCGGAACCATTACTCACCCCGTATACCATCAACATCCCGGAGAAGGTAACCCTAGTTACAGAATATAAAATGATATAATAAAATAACTAGCTAGTTGAGTTAATAATAAGGATTATAAATTAATTAGTTATTAATTAGTGAAGAAAGAATGATGTCTATATATATTTGATTTTCAGGGTATCTACCGGAGTGGTTCCAATAACTAATTCCTCACTGGTTTGTGCATGCATCTCAAGGATTGAACGGTTGACCAAGATCCTTTCTGCATACACACCGTCCCGGATCGAACCCGGACTAGATACTTAACCAACCCAAAATGGAGAATATGTGGTATGGGCCACCACTAACCGCCCAAGTTAAGAGAGAAATGTGTGTATATAGCTAAGCCCCTACCATCATTCTGATCTGATTGATGGATGAGACATTAGACATTTATTTCCCCAAAATTAAAAACAAAAACAAAAAAGCCCAATTAGGTTATAATAAGGCACATGCCAGCTTGAGCATAAAGCCTTCAAACGTGGGATATTCATTCATTGTGTTTATTCTTATTATTCACACCAGAAAGACCTTTAATTTACAATACATAATATTATGATTATATTATCATCATAATATTCATCCTCACAATTATTACCATTGAGATTTTTTTTACTCTTTCTATATATGGATTGCATATATACAAATAAACTAGCCAGCATACCTTTGCATATCCCTTTGATTGTTTTTTGATATTTTAAAGTTTTCTTGTTGTGTTTTGGTTTGATGCATGTATTGCTTTTAGGGAGTGTTTGACACATTACCGTGAAAAATTATCGGTAATCTAGATTACCTTATAGATAAATTACTTCCAATTAAATTACCGGTAATCCACATTACCCTGTTTGGTATATACAAATAACATTATTGGTAATCCAAAGTACCTTGTTTGGTATATTAAAAAGATTACAAGGTAATGTAGGTATATTACTATAATACCCTCTAAATAATTATAAAATGAATTAATCAAATATAATTATATTTTGAATTTAATATCAATATTTTCAGTTTTGACATTAATATAATTATTTAATAAAAATTAAAATCTATTAAAATAATTATAATATTTTTGCAAAAAGTACAACATAGAAAAAGTAAATATAATACAATAAGTTAAAAAAAAAAAACTCAACAAGAAATATTCTTACAACAGCAACATGGCGATGCTCCAGGAAGGCTGGGCACGGTGCTCCGGGAAGACTTGGCGCGGACGCAATGCTCCAGGAAGGCTTGGCCTAGGCGAGGTCGCGCACAACAACAGCAAGTCGCGCGCAGCAGCAGCAGCATGGCGGCGATCGCGAGCAGCAACAGCAGCAGACAGTGGTTAAAGGGGAAGGCACAGTGGATGGTTGATAGATTAGGATTTGTGTTACAGTAGTGTGTTAGGAAGTTATAAAATTAGGAATAGTAGTGTAATTTGTTAGAGGGGTAATCGTGTAATAACATAAATTAGAAGATTACCTAGGGGTGGTAATTCAGATTGCCACCTGATATGAGGTAATCCACATTACCACTTTGGAGGTAATATGGATGACCGGGTAATCCACATTACCTCTATCTTTGTCAAAACAAACGAATCAATCTGAATTACCAGGTAATTTAATTGCAAGATTACCGGTAATCTATTCAGATTGCCTCGTACCAAACGCCCCTTATAGTGTGACACTTTTTTTCATTTAGGCCGAAAGATTTTTTAATAAGACCATATTAGTTAAGGTTGGTAGGTATCTCCTACTCATGAGAATTTCTTTATTTCTTGAATTCTCATATTTATTTATATATAAAAAAAAGATTATATCTATCATACAAAAGACATTTTTTTATGAATATGTATTATATTGTAACATTCAGAATTGGTATGTATTTTACATACTTATATTATACATGAATTTTTTTTTTCTCTATTGCCATGTTGACTTACACCGAGTTTATTATTGAATAGGGTGCGAATCGTATTCAATATAGTATCACATTTAACATTGATTTACATGTGAGGTGCGTGGTACAAAATCTTGAAGAAAAAAAAAATGTAGTTTATATGTACCACCAATATCAGTCAATATAGTAGCTAACATAATTAATGCAGTATACTATACAACTATTAAAATCTTTTACCTTACTAAATATAATCAATATCTTTTTGTATAGTATTTAATAAGTTGACTACATTTGGTTATACAAAGAGAATTTTTAAAAAAATATTAAGTAGCACTTATATTGAAGAAGGGGCCAATATTAATCAAACTTGGGTATTCAAATAATGGCTAGGACATTTGTTTTTGCTGGACTCTGCATGATTGGGCTGGCAGCATTATTATCCTTATTATTCACACCTCACAAGCCCATCTAATAGTCCATTAATTATTGAACTCTCCCTGCCAAAAATAGATGGACCAAAAAGGCCTAATATTCATGTATCATTATTACTCTCTGATCGAAAAATAGTTGATTGATATGTGATGATGAACTAAAAATAACAGTAAAAGGTTTCAGCAATTTTTTTTAAGTAAAAAGAAAGGAATATATCATACACACTTCACGTTTTATTTGAAGTATATATATCCCCTAGTACATAAACACTTGATTATGAGACGTGGTTGATCCTTGTTAAGATTGCTCCAATCTTGGTGAATAGTACCTCAAAATAGGACTTTGTCGCTTAACATAAGTATTTAATACAAAAAAATGTATGATTGAATATAAATTTAATATTTGGTGGGGATGAAGAGCCCCTTTATATATAGATGAATTAAACAATTATTATAATTTTTTAAGCAGTAATGTTTGTTGTACTACACAAATACATCCAACTAGTATTCAATATGTGCTATATATAATGTATCATTCATAATGTGTGTCATGCGTAACGTCTGCTATACATATGATACACATTACATATAACACATGACACACGTTGAATAATTGTTAGATGATATTCATATTGTACAACAAATATTATTGTTTTTTTAAGTGAATTGTCCTATAGTTCAATGATTTATTAGATTGTTAGGATTCTAGTACTGTTAACCAAGTAGAAGTAGCAGGATATATACTTCTATTTAAGAGGAACCTAAATCCTTTATTTGAGACTAAATCATCACTACATATAGAAGTCTAATATATATCTCATACTTAATACTTATTACAAAAGTAAGTAAGAATAAGTCCTTGAAGTTGGATCTAATATATATGTAACAATTTTGTTCTTGACCACTACCACCTCTTGAAATTCCGAAGCATATGTGCAGCTGTTTCCATATAATGCTCACAACACAACAATTTTGCAGTGTAGAGAGCAATGTGTCATCAATAAATTAAACCTCTCTGCTTTCAACTAGCTACTACTATTGACAAAAGGCCACACCAACCCAAGTTCCAAAATTCAATTTCCCCATTTATTAATGTATTGTAATAATGTAAAACATGAATACTTTTTTGAGTTTTAGTTCTTTGTGCATCCTGAAAGCTGTTCCACATGCAAACCCCCAACTCACCAATGTCACATACACGTGTCAACACCCCACAACTCCACCGTTCTATAACACAATGTCACCTCATAATATCATATTCAATACTCACCGATATATTAATCTCCCTCCACCACCTAACACCTTCATTCTCCAAAACCCTAAGACAAAAAATAAGAAAGAAGAAAGAAAAACAATGGCCACTACTACCATTGATCGCTCACCTCATCAAGTCCAAGTCCACACAACAACAACACAACGTTATGATCAAGGTGGTGGTGTAGTAAACCTCACTCGTCGTAACGAAGGTGGTGGCATTAGGAGCCTCTTCTCTGATAGACCAGGAGGGGGCCCTTCCACCACCCAGATACTTGCACTTGTAGCAGGTGTCCCCATTGGGGGCACTCTGCTTTTTTTGGCTGGCCTTTCGCTCATGGCCACCCTTATAGGGTTGGCGATTGCCACCCCTATTTTCATACTCTTTAGCCCAGTTTTGGTCCCTGCCGCCTTAACCATCGGTCTTGCTGTGGCCGGGATTTTGGCGTCAGGGGCCTGTGGCCTAACAGGACTAATGTCTTTTTCATGGGTGGTGAATTACATGCGACAAATTCATGGAACGGTGCCAGACCAGTTGGACTATGCGAAACGTCGCTTGGCAGATGCAGCGGATTATGTGGGACAGAAGACCAAGGAGACTGGGCAAGAGATACAGACAAAGGCCCAGGATGTGAAGAGGACATGAATGAAGGATTTGTGAAAAATGGGTTCAATTTAGGGGTTATGGGAAAATAAAATGATGGATGTGTATTTGGTACTTTGTTAATTTGGAGGTCTCATCTTGTGTTTTGGTGTTGTATGTTTGTGTTGATTATTATGTTTTCTAGTTTTGTTGTTCGGCAAATGGAGGTTGTTGTGTTTTGTTTTGTATTTGTTGTATTCCATTGTTGTATTCAATGTAAACCATCTTTGCATATTAGTGTAATTTTATTTCTTTATATCACTCCCATGCATTAATTAATTCATGCATGCTTAGCTTTATTATATATAAATTCATACACCGAGCAATCAAATTATTTATATTTGGATATTTCAAACAAACAAATTATTAATTTTTAGGACACATTTACATAATTATCCATCTATTTGTCAACTAAACGTTCACTTAAACTTGCAGCTATATTTACCACCAGAAAGAAGGAAAGAAAGCCTGTAGGAGCTAACATAAGTTAGCTCTATCTATGAATTATGAAGTGCATAACATTAAAATGCTAAACTTTAAAACATTGTAATGACACCTAAGTGACTTGTAAAAAAGAAAATTATTATGACATTTTTCCTTCACTTATTAGCAAAATTTTATTAACTTATTGGTTATTTATCACTATGTTCTTCACAATCACAAGTATGTTATGATCACCGATTTTTCATCTAAGAGCGAGTTCATTTAATTTATTGTTTTACATCTGATCAATTATTATGTATAAACTTTTGGTTTATTTGATATAATATTATTTTCCTTATTAGTGAAAAGTATCATAAGAATATTAAATAGAATTTTGATACATATTCCTAGCTACATTATTCTACTAAGTCATTGTACTAATTCATCACATGTGCTACAAAACATTAACCTCTCGTTAATTATATACAATTCATGAAAAAATTGCACATAATTATTTTTTTTTCACATCAATAACCAGGTTATTAATACACAATTAACTAATATAAAATAACTTATGAAAAAAAAAAGATTTTAATTATGATGTATCATATCTATTGATCTGTATAATTTTTTAATTAGTTGATAATTAATTTAAATTTTTTTACTGATAATTTTATACTATGAATTGAAATTAAACTTTAAAATTCTTTTTTTTTTTAGGCTAAATAGGTAAATATATGTTACTAGCATTATTCCGCCCTTTCAAGTCCAAATGCACTTTGTTCTCTTCTTCTTCTTCTTCTTCTTCTTCTTTCAATTTCCATTGAATTCACAAACTTCACTGATTCATCAATGGATTCTTACGCGCCTCTTCTGGAGAAAATCCGTCTCCCCCAACCTTCGCTCCAGAAGTTCGCCGTAATCTCAATCTTCTCGAAGCTTCGATCCGCCCCTAACTACCTCGACCCGGAATCCGACCCGGGAAAGCGCGCCATTTCCCAGTGCCTCTCTTCCACTTCCCCTAACGTCATCGACCAGTCCGTCCGCGAGCTCTGCCGCCTCGTAACGGACTCCGTCATCGCCGTTAACCGTGGCTTGCTGGAGCTCCAGTCCGCTCTCGAAGGATCCGACCCGAGATTCGTGCCCGTCTTCGTCAAAGGGTTGGGGTTCTTAGTTCGTTACGGGTTCCAGAAGAACAATGCCTCGTGGCGGTTCTCTTCCACTGAAACTCACCCTTTCGTTAAGGTTCTTTCACTTTCTTGGTTTTTAAGACAGTTATGAAGTTCTGATTATTGGTAGTTTTTTTGTTAATTGAAGCTCATGTTTATTGGTATTTCGTATCTTAGGCCTAGAGTGAAGAAAGATAGAAACTTGTTTCGAATTAGCAAAATGGGTATGTTTGTGGAGTTTAATTTTAGAAGTATCTTACGCTATAAGATACATGTAGTAGTGACATGAGAACACCATATTGTTTAAAGATTATAGGACCGGAAAAACCTATATTATAATATAAATTTGAGAAATGCTTTTTGTACCTCATAAAATCAGCCACCATATCTAGTAATCTAACTTTTTAACATTATTAATCCAACTTTAAATAATATACATTAATCTAACATTTTAAAAGTTAGATTAATAATTTTAAAAATTTGGATTATTGCATATAGTGTCGGATGATGGCTGATTTTGTGGTGTAAATTTAGTACGAAGTTAACATAAAACCTAAACTGTAAATTGTGATAGTAATGATTTTGATGTTAGCATAAGTTATTGAAAGCATACAATAAAATGTGAGTATCTATTTGATCGCAACATAATTTCAATTTATGTAAATCTAGAATTCATAAAATCAAAGCAAAAACTTGTGAAAAGTGAGTATGACTACATTGAAGAATCCAGGCTTCTTGGATTGTAAGCTTGTGCAAGTATCATCACTCTATGAAAAAGCAAAACAAACTACTTAAGAGATGTTTTCATTAAACTAGGTGTGCTAGTAAACTGTTGAGTATTGGATGAGGTGTGAGTTTCTTTTAATAATATTTGGCAGGTGTTGGCATGCCGGTTGGAAGTTCAGCATGAACTCCTGCAGCAAGTGTTGCTTTTTATGTTGCAAAATAAGCGGCTGGGAATGGTGGAAGTTTGTGAGTTTTTAAGGCCTTTGTTGAATTTCTCAATCATAAGGTTTTTAGTTTCAGAATCATCATCCTCTTCATTTGCAATGCAACTGGTATCATCCATGGCGTCAATTTGCTGTTCGTTCCCGTATGAGTCTATTCCTGTTTTTAAGATGCTAGTGGGATGCCTTAAGTATCTTCCACACGAGACCTCCGAAGTAAGTGTGATTGTGAGAAGAAGCATTGGATATGTGGGGTTTAATTAGTTTTTAAGTTGGGTCATTTTGTTTCATTGGTGTATTAAAAGGTGCAATGAAATAGTTATCATTTTGTTGTTTTCTATTTGGACATTCTCAGGACTACAGGAGATTTGTATTTATTATAGAACATGTGGTGGAGGCATATATAGTGGTGCTGAAGTCTTCAGCTGGAAAGAAATCGGTATGTACTTTGTAATTTACTGTTCACACTGGCACTCATTGCTTTCATTATGTTGCTTCCTTGATTAGTGTAATTTATGCCGGCTTTCATATTGTTCTTGATCCTTCATAACAGCTGATTACTGAGGCTCAACACTCTGCTGTTGAATTTCTGGAAACAATTGTGTCCCTATACACTTGTGTTCAGTGGCACCCTGGTGGTAACGAGCCCATGTTTGAACTTGCAAGGCGCTTGTTATCTGTACAGAAAGATCTTGGGTTGCAATGGGTGTCTGGTTTGTCATCGACTATGGTATCGTTGTTCACAATCTTTGTTCAATCTGAACTTGAACATGAGCAAATTTCTTTGTTGAAACTCCTTCTCTTAATCCTGAAATGGAAATATGATGGTGGTAAGTTCTCTACTGCTGTCCCGATTTAGGAGTTTATGCATATATTCAAGTTGAACACTTTTTAAGTTTGAACAGAAGTATGATAATCTATTTATTTTTCTTTTTTTAATGAGTTTTCCTTTGAGTTTTAAGTTAAACTATACCAACAGGACTTATATTTTGTGGAAAAGGTTATGCATATAACACTGCTTTTGCATACTCTTTCTTGGTTATAGTGTGATGAACTGAGTCCAATTTCTTCGTTGGCTTGTTTGTTAGCTACTTGCCTAGTTGGTTATCTGTGTTTTATGCATGCCATCTTGATAGAAGATTTCTTCCTGCTGTAACTTCCTCTGGCTTAAATTCATAAATTAAGCCTTGTAGTTATGTGAATTTGATACTTCCGTTAATGTCATCATTTTTTTGTGATAATTGCTCATGCAGATGATGCTAGCAGCAGTACCAAATTCTCTCCAGTTGAAGAGATTTTGTGTATACTTCCTGCTGTCAGCCTTATGTCGTCTCCTTCAAAATCTGTGAAAGGACTGGCCACTGATTTGGTTGTTATATTGGAGAAGCTCCTTATAAAGATGTTTGTGGCACCAAAAGATAAACCAATAACTGGGAAGGGAATTTACTGTCTAAGCACACCCGGAATTATAGTTTCAAGACTTTTGCAACATCTGTGGTATCAGGTTTTCTTGTCTGGCATATAGGTTTTACTTTTCTTCCGTTTCAAATGTTATATGTAATTTTTGTACGACAACTAAAGCATTAAAATACTGTAACTTGGATATGTGCAAGCTCAAGTTCTATGACCAGAATGAGGGCTGTATAATAATTAAAATTGTAGGCATCTGTAGTTTTCCACCCAACATAATAATTGAACTTAGATTGAAATACTATTATTCTGTTATTGCAGGATGGAGAATCTTCCAGAATTTCCCTTCTAAATTTGGCTGTAAATGGCACAAATGAAAGCGAAATAATGCATCATAGACCATTATCTTGGGTTTCTCATGTACAAGGGTTCTGTTTGTCAATTCTTGACCGGCGAAAATCTTCATTACCTCTCACATATTTTCAAGAAGTATTTTTGACTGGTATAGCACTTTAGCCTAAGGGAGTGATTTGGCATAATTTTGTTTAAAGGATGCAAGAGACTGATGTTATTTCAATGTGCGCTCTTGCAGAGATACCCTCATTACTTAGTGCTGTTGTTGGTATTTTATTGATCCATCCATCAATGGGGGCTGCTGCTGTTGATGCTTTGTCTTCCATTGCCATTATAGATCCCAAACTGGGAGTTCCTTTGTTGCTAACAATTATGTTTTACAGCAATATATTCACAAGAAAAGATGTTGCTAGCCATGCTATGCTGGTAATTTCTCCTTTTTGTATTGGCACAGACAGTGACACTTATTAGATGGCTTATTGTGCTCTTTCATCTCCATTATTTGCAAGTATTATCCTTTTTTATTTGCGTTCTGTCTCTCTTATTTTAGCACTGCTGTTGCAGCTAAAAATTTTGGAAATGCTACCATCTCTTGCATCACATTCAGCAATGATTCCACTGGTGGTTCAAACTATCTTGCCAATGCTTAACAAAGATGCAAAAGTGTGGGTACTCCTGCAGATTGTGTTTTGTTTTCTACGTTTATTCAATGTTTTCTGCAGTTGTGCTATTCCTTTGTATTTATTAGAAGTTTTACTGGTTTTAGATATTCTTTGCATGTGATTCAGCTTCAAATTTCCTATATTTTTGTTTAAATGCAGCTCATTATATGCTACAGCAACTAGATTATTGTGTCAAACCTGGGAGATCAATGATCGTACTTTCACAAGTTTGCAAGTGAGCCTTTCGTTCCACTCTTTCCTGTATCATCAGTGGCTGTGCCACACAACCTTAATAGTTTGGGTGGATACAAATTATTTTGTACAGATTTTATTGATAATTGATTAAAGAAATGGTATTGTTAGCATAATGAATCAATATTGTAGTCGTTCGTGTAGAACATTTTCTCTAAAGAAGTTAAACAGATTCTGTTCACTAACTCTATTAATTTATTTGTTGAGATGTCATATTAAACTGCTGATACTAATAGTGTGATGTAGTGGGTGAGGTGAAATTACGTGCAATCTGATTACTCGGCACATTTTTGTGTTTCCTTTCTTTAAGAGCTTTCCATACGTGTTTCTTCAAGGTCTTACTATATCAAAATTACCTTAATTTGTTCTATATTTTCTCCATATTCAGGGTGTGTTGCTTCCTAAAGGATTCACTGATTTCATGTCAGAGAGAGCTATCTGTATAAGCATGGCTGCTTCCATTCGAGATGTTTGCCATAAAAACCCTGATAGGGGTGTTGATCTTATTTTGTCTGTTTCGGTATGCCCTGTTTGTATACTATTTTCTTGATTCTCTTTTTTCTAGTGCATGCTTTTCTGATAAATTATGGTCTTATGTTTGAATAAACAGTCTTGCATTGAGAACCAAGATCCTGTAATTAAAGCTCTTGGCTTGCAAGGACTTGCCCATCTTTGTGAAGCAGATGTGATTGGTAATTTTGGTTTTTGGTTTTAAATTGCATTTACTGGAAGAGTGATATACTAAAGCATATGAAGTTATATTCTTAAAAATAGTTTGATATTTAGATCATATATCATTATTTGATTTTTTTTATAAATATTAAATTAAAGCATTTGTTGGGATATGCTCTCTTGTTTGTTTAGATTTTTACACTGCATGGGATGTCATTTCCAAGCATGTGCAAGGTTACCATGATGATCCTATTCTTGCTCATAGGTAAGCATGTCTAAGGCTTTAAGCTGATGCTTGTATTTTGTTGGCTTGGACTATACAAGTGATGGTGGTAAACTTCCGTCCAGGCTTTGAGTTAAAAAAAATATATATATAACAGTTGATGGCCTAAGCTGAATGTTTTGGCCCTTGCATTCCAACTCATCAAGTGGCATTGACAATTTTGGAATTTTATATTCTTGGGATCTTGATCTTCTTTTAGTTAATAAACTTTCCATTGTATGGTATTTCAATTTATTTTTTTCTCTCCTGAATTTCCAAATGTTAAATTGTTAACTGTCATCCTTTTGTCTCTGTAAAAGCATTTCCTCATAATTTACTTTCTTCTGGCAGCATTTGCCTTCTACTAAGGTGGGGTGCAATGGATGCAGAAGCTTATCCAGAAGCATCAAAGGGTGTGGTACAGATTTTGTGGGGTGTAGTTACCTATAGACAGGAGACACAGTGGGCAAAAGCAAGAGTTTCAGCCCTGGAGGCACTTACCCAATATGAAGTAAATTCATTGATGCTAGCCTTACTCTGCATGAGGGGACTTTTTTTTTATACGTAATTTACGCATCTTTCCATTTACCCCTTCCCAGGTGTCACAGCTTGAAAAAAGTATTGCAGATTTTAAGAAAAGAACTTTGGAGCTGTTATTTCCCGAGACAAATCCAGAAGTACTCAAGGCTATGGAGGATTTGGAAGTCAAGATGATAACATATGAGCACATGTAAACCATCATATCTTACATTCTATTATACTAATATGATGAATGTGAGAATATGATTAAGTTTGATGTATCTATGTTCATTTGCTTCAGAAATCGCCGACGATTAGTCAAGGAGAAAAGAGTTACAGGAAGTAAAATTGAGAAGTTGATGGATGTACTTCCACAGGTTATATTCTCTTCAGGTATGGCAGTATCAGCTGTCCATTTTGTGTTCCCTTTATTTCCCATGAAATGTTTACAAAGAATAAATTCAGATCTGATAGTAGTAATTAGTAAAGAAAGGTTAAATGCTTAAATGGCATTCGTGCATAATGCAAAACATGAAGAGATACATTTTTTTGGATTTTGCTGAAATCTAAATTAAGCTAGGGTTGTAGTTATGTTGACAAGAAATGACAACCTTCATATGATTTAGAAAAAAAGGAATTGTTCCTTCAGTAGAATGATAGAAATTCTGGTACTAATCTTCTTTCTAAATCAAGCCCTAAGGTTAATTAAATGTATTAATTTTAGTTTTTGTTATTTGGATATGCCTTGACAAATAAACTTCTGATTTGCAGGGAAGATAAGTGAAGCTAGAGAATTGCCTGGTGCATCTTTATTATGTTTTTCTTTTACTCCTAAAGACGCGAAAGTCTATCAGGCATCAAAAGTAAGATATCAAAAGATTAGCTATTTTCCCCCTATTGTACTGCACTTTCAATCTGATATTATTAGTATTCAGACACAGATGCTGAGAGCTGTACATGCTGGGTATGGAAATGCTCTGGCAGAAATAGCTGCTTCTCTTCAACTCTCGAGAAATATATTGCTTGCACTTATGGCATTGCAATCGTGGAAAGCCTTTGTACGACGTTGGATGAAGGCTTATACTCTGTCCTATGATACTAAGGCACAAAGTGTCCTAGATAAAACTTCTAAAGCTGCTAATGATATTCTAAAGGTTTGGCTTGGTGTTTAATCACTACAAAATATCCTTTTTGCTCGATATTCAGTTATCTAAAAGTACTGCACAGCTTTATGTCATGCATAATGCAGGTCATTTTGTTACATGTTTTATTTATTTATTTATTTTTTGCAGAGTATGATAGCACTAGCAGATGAAGCTTTACCCAGAGCTGCTGAAAATATTGCACTGGCTATTGGTGCACTCTGTGTGGTGAGAAGCTTTTCTATCATTGTGCACACACCTTTTTAATCCTGTTTTTTAATAGATTCTGACTACTTATTTCCTGTGCTGCCTATTACCATCCAAGCATATAAGCCATAGTTAGGATTATGAAAATTCTAATTCTGTGGGGCATGAATCCTGGTCCTTGTCTTATCTGTACATTTTTCTTTATGAATGATCACTGTCAGTAATTCAGTCTCAGAATGTTGTCATAATACCTCAGTCTGATATCTGTTGTACTTGTCAATACTCAATAGTGAATCAACCCTCTCAAATAATCCGGTTAATGATGCATGTTTGGATTTTTTTATCTTTTGTTCAAAATAGCTTATATAAGAATCTTACCGAGAAAGCTTTTGTGATAAAGAAACAATTATTCCCTGACAAATAATCTAAGCCATAAACAACGTGCATAGTGGCTCTTGTGTATTAAGTGTCAGATTGTTTTGATATCTACCATTACTTTTTACAGGTTTTGCCTCCTTCTGTTCATACTGTCAAATCTGCTGCTTCAAAGTTTCTTTTGGAGTGGTTGCTCCAACATGAGCATGAACACCGCCAATGGTCTGCTGCAATTTCTATTGGATTAATCTCAAGTTGCCTTCATGTAACTGATCATAAACAAAGATATAATAACATAACAGGACTTCTTGAGGTATTCTTGTTCTATTCTTTTTTCTAGTATTCCTTCATATGTCAAAGTAATTTTTGCTGATGTGGAAGTTGATTCCGTTATTGATCAGAAAGTTTTCCAAAGGCATACACTTTTTCAGAGAAGTTTATGACTAGAGTTATCTGGCTTTCGCTAATATTTTTGAACTTCCAGGTTCTTAATTCTACCAGAAGTTCCCTTGTAAAAGGAGCATGTGGTGTTGGTTTGGGTTTTTCATGCCAAGATCTTCTTACCAGGGTTGAAGCTGCTGATGACTCCACTGTTGGAAAAGAAGCTAACATGGTTCCAGAATCTGAATTACTAGGAAGAATTGTTAGGACCTTGGCTACAATGATACATAAAAGAACTCAATTTTCTTCTGTTGTTTTGGACAGCCTCTGTTCATGCTTTCCACCTGGTTCATATGAAGTGAATGCTGAAGTATTTGATCCATCATCTGAGAACTGTGAGGACTTGGAAGAAGATATTTGGGATGTTGCTGGCCTGGTGCTTGGTTTGGCTACCTCCATTAGTGCAGTGTACAGAGCTGGAGAGTTAGAGGCTGTTCTCAAGATAAAAAGTTTGGTGATATCATGGCTTCCACATGTGAATTCAGTTCAAAGCACTAGTTTCCATGGGAAAGAATCTAAGGTTGTTTTAGCACTAGGGTCCTGTCTTGCACTTCCAACAATCGTTTCTTTTTGCCAGAGAATGGAATTGATGGATGATATTGAGTTGAACCACATTGTTGTTGGCTTTAAAGAGTTTATTTCTGACCTAATCTCTGTGAAAAAGTCTGGCATTTTACACCAGAGTTTACTGATGGCATCATGCGTTGGAGCAGGAACAGTAGTTTCTTGTGTACTGAATGAAGGTGTTCACCCTATTGAGGTTGAATGTGTTAAAGGTTTGCTGGAACTGTTCAGGAAATGTTATTCCAACCCTTACCCTTTTTTGGTCCATCTTGGTGGCATGCTAGGGGTTGTTAATGCTATGGGAGCTGGTACAGGGATTTTGGTCTATATGAATTTTCTAAATCAGGCCAAGCAATCTGATTATCAGAAGAAGGTAATTTACATTTTGATAAAATTACTACCAGTCATCTCTGATTGCATAGTTTACATTTTGATAAAATTACTACCAGTCATCTCTGATTGCATAGTTAATTTTTGTTCATGGTTCCATGTCTAACTACTCCTCATGTAAACAGCAGGGTTCATCTTCTGTCATGGGTCCTCTGCTGTCAAGTTCTGTTGTTGAACCGTACTTGACATCTTTGGTGCAAGAAATATTTCTTGTGGCACAAAATTCTGATAGTCATCAGCTACAACAGTCTGCTTCCTGGGTACTCTCCTTCCTTCGACATAATTTATGGTCAAAGGAACTTTTGAGTGTTGACAGTGACAAAAATGTAGCTGAGACTACTACAAAATCTGTTTCTCAAAGTTTTTCTGAGGACAATGTGGTTTTGAAACTCAGTTTGTGGCTTATGGATTTCAACTACACTAAGGTAGATCTGTTGCTCATTTTTCATAAATTATTTTGAAAATGTTCTTATATATATATCTTTTTAAATATTAGAATATTTATCTTCCGTTCTCAATATTTCTGTCTGTCTCTCTTCCCCTTGAACACTTTTTTTTTTTTCTATTTGTAAAGACTGCAGTCACCGTTGAATTATCTTTATATGTTTCACCATTAAATCACATGGCTCATCAAAACAGTAGTTGAAATGAAACACCAATGATATTTTTATTTGGGTTCATTTTCATTCTATTTGTTATGGAATAACCATCATAAAATCAATGAATGCCAGTCTTTAGAGGACAACCATATATCAAATTTTTTTTTATTATGTTAATATTACTATTCATGTTACTAAAAGTAGAATTTCCCTTGATATTCTGTATGTGCATGTATCATTTGATACAACTGGGCAAAAACGACAAATTATCTTCACTTAAATGTTTTTGTTCGTCTCTTCTGACCTTTGTTCTCATTATTTTTCTTGTCCAATTTCAGCCGAGTAATTTTGCACATGTTGGCACAGTTGTTACCGTACTGAGGTGTCTTTCTAGAGCTCCCAGGTTGCCTAGCTTGGATTGGGGAGCAATTATCAGGCGATGTATGCGATATGAAGCCAAGGTTGCTGAACTGTTCGCATCAGATTCTGCTTTTAAGATGGGTTCTCTAAGGGAGCAATCCATACAGTTTGCATTAGGTCATGCAAATCAGTTTGATTCACTCCTAACTTTTCTTGATGAGCTATCTGACTTCTCCAGGTTCAGGACTCTTGAAATAAACCTGCAGTCATGTCTGCTAATTCATCTGGCAGACATTGTAAAAGTATTTTCAAGCTCCAGGCTTGAGAAACTATTTGGTGATGTGATTAATTACTTGTCTTCACTTACTTCATATGAAGATTCTGGCACCTACCAAAAAAGCTTGTTTCGTATTTCATGCTGGAAGGGTCTTTATGAGTGCCTAGATGAGGTTTCTGTGGACACTTCTGGTCACATTTCCCTTGTTGAGAGGTGCATGGAGGTTCTATTTACGTTATTGCCACTCGTGCAATCTTCTGGTGGTGTGGTGTCTGGGGATGTCAGTTCTGTAGAGGAGTGGTCTGAGGCCGTAAGGTGCTTAGGGAAAGCTCGACAGAGTTGGTTATTGGATTTCCTGAAGGTATGCATACATTTATCTGTATCTCTCCATCAGCTTTTCTTCCTTGAGAGAATTATTGCATTTCTTCTACTTATCTGTATGTTGATGCTTGGTAGTTTACTTTTTGTGAATTTTCCTTGGGATTAATTTGAACTTGCTGAGTGATGTTAAGTTTATAGATATCAAAGGTCTGTTTAAATCTGTGACTTAAGCAATCATTTGCAAAAACAGGTTTCACATGAGGAGTTTGTTCACGGTGCTGATGAATCTATTGAAATGCAAAAGAAGGTCCGTACTAAGATCAAGCTAGTGAAGAGCCGTACTCTTCCAATGGTCGAACTCGGAAAAACGAAATCATACATATTAAACTCCAAATTTCAAGGTTAGTTTTCTGCTATGGTACTAAATGTTGATTTTTAGAGCACAGTAACACAGATCAATTTCGGTTGAAACAATTAATGTTTCTTAATTGAATCAAAGTTGCCACTCATTCTTTCACTTGGAAACTTTTCAGAACTTGGATATTAAGCTAGAAATACTTCATATGACAAATATCAATGCTAAAATTTAGTTTTTCTTTTTTATTATTTTGGCAGGACTCTGGGATGTACTCATTGAAGTTGTGGCAGCTTTGCACCACACAGATGGAAGTGTCAGAAGACAGTGGCTTATTGACGCAGTCGAAATTAGCTGTGTATCCAGTTTTCCTTCCACGGTAGGAACTTGATATTCAATATTAATACCTTATGTGATAAACCTGTTGATTACACTGTTAATAAAATGATTATTATATGGATCTTGCATGCCAAATAGTTAGTTTGAGTTATGGTGCTTACTCCCTTTTATGGACATCATTATTATCGTGCAGGCACTGCAGTTTCTTGGTTTGCTTTCCGCTACCTGCTGCAAATATATGCCCTTTATGATCGTGGACCAACAAACGGTACTGAGCGATCTACCTGTCACCCTTGCATCACTTCTAGCAGACCGGAGCTGGAATGCCGCGGCAGAAACTGTTGTGTCCCATCTCTTTTCATCCACTGAACGAATATACAACTGGGCTATTCAGATAGCAGATGGTTCTTACGTTCCCGGTTCGCAATCCATCGATGAAAGCGAGAATCATATGGCTGATTTTCTACTACAAGTGATGCATCATACATGTGTTGTACTGAAAGGGCACTTGCCATTAGAAAAGCAGCTTAGGCTCGCCGGCATGGTTATTCCTTGAGATGCTAACTACACTCTTGATTATGATGAATCATTTGGTTGAAGGAACACCAGCACCATGGCAATGGCAAAATATGTTCTTAGGATGTGCATTATGTTGTGCTAATTTATAGAATTTGGACCAGAATGTTCATTATGTACCTCAATTCCAGCGCTGAGTTGTGCAGAAGCCAAACCATCTGGGAGGTAGAAATTTTGCATGCATGTGGAGGACACTACAATAATTGCGTGTTCATCTTGTATTTACAATCGCACATTTAAATTATGTGTGGTTATGAATGCTAAATGAACACGTATTTATTGTACGCTTTCAATAATTTCTTGACTCGAATTCTTTGTACTTAGCACGTAGCTTTTTATATATTTGCCTGCTCAGTGCATTAACATTCAGCAGAATGAATGCATGTTGTACAGATTTTGATGTATAAGGCAGATATGCTACAAAGTCTTGATTTATATCATTCCTTTTTTATTAGGGGCAAATTTCTCTCTATTTGATTTTAGGAAAATGATAGGTTGAGATCCATATAGGATGAATGAGATGAACATTCATAATTGATGCTAAACAATAATATCGTGATATCAAAATAATAACTTTTGATGTTAAATTATTATGGATGTCCATCCAATACATCTTATATGAATATTAACATATCATTATCCTTGTTTTTATAACTTAAACTACTTTGAATTTTAGGTGGAGATTCAATCATTCAAAAAACTTCTTTCATTTAAAATCAATGGTACATAGATTTGAGGACGTAACTATATTTTTTCTTTTCTCTTCCATTACCCCCTAAAAAGAGATCTATACTTCTATACAAATGTTAGTAAAGCCTAATGTTTGAAGGTGGAAAATGAGAGCCAAAAATTGTAGAAGTGAAATGTATACCAAAAATAATTGTAGAAATCAAAGTCTAATATATGGAGTGATCATGGTGATGTATTATAGTCTTCATCTTCAGTCATGAAAAAAGAATGAGTAAATACCCAAATCCGTTCCTGAATTTTTTTAGAGGACCCACATCCGTCCCTGAAAAAATTTTATTAGTCCTGCAGTCCCTGAACTCGCATTCCGTTAGACATATCCATCCCTCCGTTAACTCCCCCGTTAATGACTAACGGTGGGATCCTACGTGGACAGTTAAATATGTCACGTGTCTGTTATCTTCCACGTCATCAAAAGAAACTTAAGAAGGGACAAATCAGTCCCTACTGAAACACACTAAACGACGCCGTTTTGTTCATCTTTCCCGTTATCTCTTTGTTGTCCCCTTGTTCTAAACCCTAATCTTAAAAATCAAATTTGAACTCTCTCAATATGATTTGCTGCTTTCAACCCAGCATTAGGAAATAGATGATGATGATTCAAGGAGAGAGCAGCCATGAAACCCTCATTGTGAATCGCCAAAGTCAAAGGAATTTAAATGAAGGATTCAGTAGTGATGGTGGTAGATAGTGTGAAGAATGTAAAGAGTTATGAGAAAAGGGAAACCATTGAAGGACAGCACCCAAACTGCAAATGTGGAGTATATGCAATTTTGTATAAGTCAAGAACTTTGGAGAAGATACAAATTAGTCCCTGGATTTTTTTAAAATGTACAAATAAGTCCCTAGATTTTTTAAAATGAGACAAATCAATCCCTACAAGAATCCATCGTGTGACAAAACAAACTCATCAAAACAGGACAATAATAACTCAGCAAAATCTGTATTCTCAGAAACTAAACAGGACAATAATAATTCATCAAAACCTATACTCCCAGAATCTAAACAATTTCAAACAAACATCTTGGAACTTGGCATTAAACATACATAAACATCCTCCTGAATGGCCACATCAAAGTCAAAACAATGTGTTAAGGTAGAATACAATCACTAGAATATAATCACCAAAAAATTCCAAATCAAAATAAACAAAATGATTAATTGTACGTGAGGGGCTGATTGAGAGACTTGAGTCTCCTCTTGAATAGTATTAGATTGCATTTTTTTTCTTTTGTCCTTTCCACTTGCAAACTTCTCTTTTGGCTTTCCTTTCTTTTCCATATCATATTGAGAGAGTTCAGATTTGGTTTTAGATTAGGGTTTAGAACAAAGGGACAGCAATGAGATAATGAGGAAGATGAACAAAACGACGTCGTTTAGTGTGTTTCAGTAGGGACTGATTTGTCCCTTCTTAAATTTCTTTTGATGACGTGGAAGATAACAGACATGTGGCATATTTAACTGTCCATGTAGGATCCCAACGTTAGTCATTAACGAGGATAGTTCACGGAGGGACGGATATGTCTAATGGAATGCGAGTTCAGGGACTGCGAGACTAATAAAATTTTTTCAGGGACGGATGTGGGTCCTCTAAAAAAATCCGGAATAAAAATTGCTTAAGATAATAATCTGTTACTAATTTTAAATAAGGGTCCATTTGGATTACCGTGCTTCTGATTTTTTTATAACTTTTGACTTATCAGAAATTTTATCTGTCCCGTTTGATTATATAACTTATGACTTCTCCAGAAGTTATTTCAGTGCTTTTGGAGAAGTCGGAATATTTAACTTTTATAGAAGTACTTTTCAAAATGATTCAAATAAAATTTTTTGTTATATTATATTCACATACAAAATAATTTATTCATAAATTACTTTTTAAAAGTTTCTCTTTTACCAGAGTTAAAAAAATTTATTTATCCAAAACTGGCCCTAAAAGTTAATATGAATAGCTTATGAAAAAAGGATTTTTTCTTTTTAAAGAAAACGAAACAAACGCGGCGTTACGGTCGACCGGAAGAGAGTGTTTCTGCTCAGCACACACACTCGCCGGCAACCTCGTATGCCCCTCTCTCTCTCTCTCTCTCTCTTATGAATATGATTCGTTGCTCTTCACTCTCCACCAAATCTCTCAAAACGATATCACCTTTCTCTTCGTTATCATCTTCATCATCACCATCTTCTTCTTCTTCTTCTGCTCTAATCAGTGTTGAGGATTCTCACTCTAAACCCACTTCAAGCCCCTTCTACAACCTCCTCCCTCCCACCCAAAACCCCAACAACATAGTCAACCTCATCTCCTCAACCCTCAAAAACAAAAGCTCCAACCTTTCTCGTCTTCAACATGACATCAAATCCATCCTCCCCCACATGGGTCCCAATGAGGTTTCAAGGATCTTGCTCAGGTTGCAATCTGATTACCCTTCAGCCCTAACATACTTCAATTGGGTCAAGAATGATTTGGGTCTCACACACTCTGTTCAGAACTATTGCATACTTCTTCACATACTCTCTTGGTCTGGAGTGTTCTCTGATGCCATGAATTTGTTGTCTGAATTGATTCAATTGGTTGAGGTTGAGGGTGTTTCTCCAAACGAGGACATTCATATGAATTTGGTTTTGTGTGCTGAGGATTGTAATTGGAACCCTGTGATCTTTGATATGCTTATCAAGGCTTATGTGAAGGTTGGTATGGTTGAGAAGGGTTTTGAAACTTTTAGGAAGAATGTTGAGTCTTGTTTTTTACCTAGTGTGACTGCATGCAATTGTTTGCTTAGTGGTTTGTCTAAGTTTGATTATATTGTTCAATGTTGGGAAGTCTATGAAGAGATGGGAAGACTTGGGATACATAGGAATGCTTATACTTTCAACATCTTGACTCATGTTTTGTGCAAAGATGGGGATACTGATAAGGTAAATGGGTTCCTGGAGAAGATGGAGGAAGAAGGATTTGAGCCTGATTTGGTGACATATAACACTCTCCTTAATAGCTATTGTAGGAAAGGGAGGTTGGAGGATGCATTTTATCTGTACAAGATCATGTTCATTAGAGGTGTGATGCCTAATTTGATTTCCTATTCGGCCTTGATAAATGGCCTTTGTAAGGGAGGGCGAATCAAGGAGGCTCATCAGCTTTTCCATCAGATGGTTCATAGAGGGATAGATCCGGATATCGTGTCGTATAACACTCTTGTATGTGGTTATTGTAGAGAAGGTAAGATGCATATGGCTAGATTGTTATTACATGAAATGATAGGAAGCGGAATTCGTCCTGACAGAATCACTTGTAAGCTTGTTGTTGAAGGACACTTGAGGGATGGAAAGCTGGCATCGGCCTTGAATTTGGTTGTGGAGCTTCAGCGGTTTGGAGTTAAGATTCCTGAAGATGTGTATGATTATCTTCTAGTTGCATTGTGTAAAGAAGGTCGACCGTTCGCCGCACGAAGTCTTCTGCTAAGGATATCTCAGGATGGCTATAAGCCTAAAACGAGCACATACAGTGAACTGGTTGTGTCTATATGTAAATTGAATAATGTGGAAGAGGCAATGATCTTAAAATCTGAGATAGTGGAGAAGAGTATGAAACTGAATCTCAGTGCCTATGGAGCTATAATAAGCTGCTTGTGCAGAGTAAACAGGACCGGCGAAGCTGTAGGTTTGTTGGAGGAAATGGTTGGTTCAGGTATTCTACCTGATCTAGAAATAAGCAGGGCATTAGTAAATGGGTATTGCAGAGAGAATAATGTTGATAAAGCTGTTTCATTATTAAAATTCTTCGCCGAGGAGTTTCGAGTTTATGATACTGAAAGCTACAATGCAGTTGTTAAATCCTTTTGTGAGGTTGGTAATGTGGCTGAGTTGATGGAGATTCAGGATATGCTGCTGAAAGTAGGTTATGTTCCAAATAGTCTAACATGCAAGTATGTGATCAATGGATTGCAGAAAGCTATGGAATTAGATGATGATGAGATATTGGGCAACGACATGCTTGTAAACTAGCAGTATCCCAATCTAGGAGTGTATCTAGCCCTACCGAATCGCGAAGCCCCGACCGGAAAATGCTTCTGGAAAGTGAGCTTGTCTCTGAAGTAAGAATTTTAAGGTGTATTTATCCTTTACATCATTTAGAGGACTATGATCTTGGAGTAATCTTATCCTAGGAATGACATACTTGAGTACCAATCAAGTAAAATTGAAGGTAGATGAGGATCACTGCTTCACTGTGGAAGCATTTCTCTCTGTCTCTGTCTCTTTCTGCAGATAACACATTTGATATATAGGGTTACTTCAATATAGCTAAAGATAAGTTTTACAAGAACCATTTGATTTGGTCATATTGAAGAATCATAAATGGAGGCTCCTCAAGTCAATTGATGTCACAACTTGTCATTGAGGGAAAAATATATCAGAGGATGAGGAAAGTGTAATACTTTTCATGAGAATAGAAAACTCAGGACCAAAATTAACTTCTTGTCACACATTTTATTTATTTTTTAATTCTAGTTTTAGGGAATTACAAATAATCATCAGATTTTCTTTAATAGATTTGATTTGGAGATAAAAAATAATGGGAATGAATTAGTCATTAATATTAGCATAATCCTCTTTTATATCCTCTTTTACTTAGTGATGTAAGATCAATCTTTCTATGAACCATGCATTTTCTACACATTTTTTTCAATTTTTTTTATATATAACTTATGAGGATGCTGAAGTTGGGTGAAATTGTAACCACATTTCATTGTTATTATATTCATAAAAGATTCGCACTTTGTTATTTTCATTGGTTGATGCGTTGTAGCAATCTATGCTTGACGTGGAGCACATTAGATAGAATTAAAATAATATATATATTTATATTACTTTCTTATACTTTTCATTCGACCAATGAAACTCGAATATTGAACACTATAGTCTTTAAAAATGTGAGATTTCTCTAATTTTTTTAGAAACACTATAAAATAAAAACTATAAGTTTCAAATTATGTAATTTCACATTTTTTTACATATAGTAAAAATTGATGGCTATAGGCTTTAAGATGTGAGATTTCTCTAATTTTTCTAGAAACACTTTAAAGCAAAGATTATAGATTTCAAATTATGTAATTTTATGATTTTTTTTCATATAGTAGAAATTGAAGTCTATAGACTTTAGAATGTGAGATTTCTCTAATTTTTCTAAAAACACTATAAAGCAAAGACTATGGCTTCAAATTGTTTAATTTCATGATATTTTTTCAAATAGTAGAAATTGAAGATTATATAGGCATTAAAATATTAGATTTCTCTACTTTTTCTAGAAACACTATAAAATAAAGACTATAGACTATAAATTATGACATTACATGATTTTTTTACATATACTACAAATTGAAAACTATAGCCTTTAAAATGTGAGATTTCTAAAATTTTTCTAGAAACACTATAAAACAAAGACTATAAGTTTCAAATTATGTAATTTCATGATTTTCTTACATATAGTAGAAATTGAAAGCTATAGGCTTTAAAATGTGAGATTTCTCTAATTTTTCTAGAAACACTATAAAACAAAAACTATAGACTTTATATTATGAAATTACATGATTTTTTTACATATACTACAAATAGAAGGTTATAGGCTTTAAAATGTGAGATTTCTTTAATTTTTCTAGAAACACTACAAAACAAAGACTATAGGTTTCAAATTATGAAATTACATGATTTTTTTACATATACTACAATTTGAAGGCTATAGGCTTTAAAATGTGAGATTTCTCTAATTTTTCTAGAAATACTATAAAACGAAGACTATAGGCTTCAAATTATGTAATTTCATGATTTTTTTTTTCAAATTGAAGGTTATAGGCTATAAAATATGAGATTTCTCTATTTTTTTTAGAAACACTATAAAACAAAGGCTATAGACTTTAAATTATGAAATTACATGATTTTTTTACATATACTACAATTTGAAGACTATAGGATTTAAAATGTGAGATTTCTCTAATTTTTCTAAAAACACTAGAAATCAAAGACTATAGACTTTAAATTATGAAATTACATGATTTTTTTTCCTATACTTAAAATTGAAGGCAGACTTTAAAATTTGAGATTTCTCTAATTTTTCTATAAACACTATAAAACAAAAAGACTCTAGACTTTATATTATAAAATTACATGATTTTTTTACGTACGCTACAAATTGAAAACTATAGGCTTTATAATATGAGATTTCTCTAGTTTTTCTAGAAACACTATAAAACAAAGACTATAGGCTTCAAATTATATAATTTCATGATTTTTTTTTACAAATAGTAGAAATTGAAGTCTTGTAGGTTTTAAAATGTGAGATTTCTCTAATTTTTCTAGAAAAACTATAAAACAGAGACTATAGACTTTATATTATGAAATTATATAATTTTTTTACATACACCACATATTAAATGTTATAGACTTTAAAATGTGAGATATCTTTAATTTTTCTAGAAACACTATAAAACAAAGACTATAGGCTTCAAATTATGTAATTTCATGATTTTTTTATATATAGATGAAATTGAAGACTATAGACTTTAAAATGTGAGATTTCACTAATATATCTAAAAACACTAGAAAACAAAGACTATAGACTTTATATTATGAAATTACATGATTTTTTACATATAGTAGAAATTGAAGGCTATACACTTTAAAATATGAGATTTCTCTATTTTTTCTAGAAACACTATAAAGCAAAGACTATAGGCTTAAAATTATGTAATTTCACGATTTTTTGTCATATAGTAGAAATTGAAGGCTATAGGCTTTAAAATGTGATATTTCAATAATAATTCTAAAATCACTAGAAATCAAAGACTATAGACTTTAAATTATGAAATTGTAATTTTTTTACATATACTAAAAAGTGAAGGCTATAAGCTTTAAAATTTGAGATTTCTCTAATTTTTCTAGAATCACTATAAAATAAAGACGGTAGACTTTATATTATGAAAATACATGATTTTTTTACGTATACTACAAATTGAAAGCTATAGAGTTTAAAATGTGAGATTTCTCTAGTTTTTCTGGAAACACTATAAAACAAAGACTATATGCTTCAAATTATGTAATTTCATGTTTTTTTTTACATATAGTATAAATTGAAGTCTATATGCTTTAAAATTTGAGATTTCTCTAATTTTTCGAGAAAAACTATAAAACAAAGACTATAGAATTTATATTATTGAATTACATGATTTTCTTTACATATACTCTAAATTGAAGGCTATAGTCTTTAAAATGTGAGATTTCTCTAATTTTTCTAAAAATACTATAAAAACGAAGAATATAGCTTTCAAATTATGTAATTTCATAAGTCTTTTACATATAGTAGAAATTGAAGACTATAGGTTTTAAAATGTGAGATTTATCTAATTTTTCTAGAAGCACTATAAAACAAAGACTATAGACTTTATATTATGAAATTACATGATTTTTTTACATATATAAAAATTGAAGGTTATATGCTTTAAAATGTGAGATTTCTCTAATTTTTCTAGAAATACTATAAAACAAAGACTATAGGTTTCAAATTATGTAATTTCATGATTTTTTTATATATAGTTGAAATTGAAGGCTATAGGCTTTAGAATGTGAGATTTCACTAATATATCGAAAAACACTAGAAAACAAAGACTATAGACTTTATATTATGAAATTGCATGATTTTTTTACATATACTACAAGTTGAAGGCTATAGGCTTTAAAATGTCAGATTTCTCTAATTTTTCTAGAAACACTATAAAACAAAGACGTTAGACTTTATATTATGAAAATACATGATTGTTTTTACGTATACTACAAATTGAAGGCTATAAGGTTTAAAATGTGAGATTTCTCTAGTTTTTCTAGAAACACTATAAAACAAAGACTATAGATTTCAAATTATGCAATTTTATGTTCTTTTTTACATATAGTAGAAATTGAAGTCTATAGGCTTTAAAATTTGAGATTTCTCTAATTTTTCTAGAAACACTATAAAACAAAGACTATAGACTTTATATTTTGAAATTACAAGATTTTTTTTACATATACTCTAAATTGAAGGTTATAGGCTTTAAAATGTGTGATTTCTCTAATTTTTCTAAAAATACTATAAAACGAAGAATATAAGTTTCAAATTATGTAATTTCATGAGTTTTTTTACATATAATAGAAATAGAAGGGTATAGGCTCTAAAATGTGAGATTTATCTAATTTTTCTAGAAATACTATAAAACAAAGACTATAGACTTTATATTATGAAATTACATGTTTTTTTTACATATACTACAAATTGAAGGTTATATGCTTTAAAATGTGAGATTTCTCTAATTTTTGTAGAAACACTATAAAACGAAGACTATAGACTTCAAATTATGTAATTTCATGATTTTTTTTCATATAATAGAAATTGAAAGCTATAGGCTTTAAAATGTGAGATTTAGCTAATTTTTCTAGAAACAATATAAAACAAAGACTATAGACTTTATATTATGAAATTATATAATTTTTTTACATATACTACATTTTGAAGGTTAGGCTTTAAAATATGAGATTTCTCTAATTTTTCTATAAACACTATAAAACAAAGACTATAGGCTTCAAATTTTGTAATTTTATGATTTTTTTATATATAGATGAAATTGAAGGCTATAGGTTTTAAAATGTTAGATTTCACTAATATAACTAAAAACACTAGAAAATAAAGACTATAGACTTTATATTATGAAATTACATGAGTTTTTTACATATACTACAAATTGAAGGATATAGGCTTTAAAATTTGAGATTTCTCTAAATTTTCTAGAAACACTATAAAACAACTATTATAGGCTTCAAATTATGTTATTTCATATTTTTTTTACATATAGTAGAAATTGAAGGCTATAGGTTTTAAAATGTTAGATTTTTTCTAATTTTTCTAGAAAACACTATAAAGCAAGCACTATAGGCTTAAAATTATGTAATTTCATGATTTTTTTTTTCATATAGTAGATATTGAAGGTTATAGGCTTTAAAATGTGAGATTTCTCTAATTTTTCTAGAAACACTATAAAACAAAGACTATAGACTTTAAATAATGAAATTACATGATTTTTTTACATATACTACAATTTGAAGGCTATAGGCTTTAAAAGGTGAGATTTCACTAATAATTCTAAGAACACTAGAAATCAAAGACTACAGACTTTAAATTATGAAATTACATGATTTTTTTACATATACTAAAAATTGAAGGCATAGGCTTTAAAATGTGAGATTTCTCTAATTTTTCTAGAAACACTATAAAAAACAAAGACTCTATACTTTATATTATGAAATTATATTATTTTTTTACGTATACTAAAAATTGAAGGCTATGCGCTAAATAAGCCCTCCCTAACCTATAGCAAGAGTAGTGCTACTAAGCGAAGGCGAAGGAGGAAGTTTAGATTGGAACTTTCTCTTGCCTTGTTCTTATGCCTATTGGTGAATCTGATGTTCTTATTGCCTAAAAATTGAAGGCTATAGGCTTTAAAATGTGAGATTTCTCTAGTTTTTCTAAAAACACTATAAAATAAAGACTATAGACTTTATATTATGAAATTACATAATTTTTTTACATATACTACAAATTGAAGGCTATAGGCTTTAAAATGTTAAATTTCTCTAATTTTTCTAGAAACACTATAAAACCAAGACTATAGGCTTCAAATTATGTAATTTCATAATTTTTTTATATATAGTTGATACACTTTAAAAGAAAGACTATAGACTTTAAATTTTGAGATTACATGATATTTTTATCTATATTAGAAATTGAAGGCTATAAACTTTAAAATGTGTGATTTCATTATTTTTTTGATACACTATAAAAGAAAGACTAAATAATTTAAATTATGAAATTACATGATTTTTTTTACATATTCTAGAAATTGAAGGGTATATATTTTAAAATATGAGATTTCACTATTTTTCTAAATACACTTAAAAGAAAGGCAATAGATTTTAAATTTTGACATTACATAATTTTTTTACCTATATTAGAAATTGAAGGCTATATACTATAAAATATGAGATTTCACAATTTTTAGACTATAAAAGAAAGAAAATCGACTTTAAATTATGAGATTACATGATTTTTCACATATACTAGAATTTATAGGCTATATACTTAAAAATATGAACTATACACTAGGAGTTAAGGCACATATACTAAGTGTAGCTAAATAAATCAAATGTACAATAAAAGAACTTAGTCCTACTCTCTCAATTGTGGCTAAATATTTCACATGGTTTAACCACACTTTTGGAATGTGGCTAAATGAATAGTATATACCACACTTTCACCATCCCTCAGTACCATAAACAGAGCTGCTAATTATATTTCCAGCTTATGATCTTTTTGTACTGTTTGTATAAATAGTAAATTATATAATCAATTTTTTGTAATATTATCAAATTTTAATCTTCGAATGACGTTCAGAACCGATCAGTTAATTTTAAAAACAATGAAATCACCCATTTTCATTAGTTATCTACGATTTAAAGTTGTGCCTTACACGATCAACTTAGTTTTGAGCAAAAGCTTCAAGAAAACCTTACGCAAAGAATTATTTGATTTTAAAGAATAAAGAGTATTAAACGTTTTAAATTATTCAAGATGAAATTTAGTGTAACAATTAAAAAAGGAATATCCAATGTTTGAAGTGCATAATTTCCTTGATGTAATCCAAGGGTCCAATACATCCCTGTTCAATTGAAAAACATACAACATAATTGAAGAGTAAAAATGAGAATAATTTTTATGCAGAAGTTCATGTGTAACTTTTTAGAGTTCATCCATTAAAATTTAAAATTTTGACCCCATTTTTGGACAAAACCAAACATAAAAGGACATAGAGTGAAACACTAGCTGCTTCAATTATATTTTACTATAATAACTTCAAACATAAAAAGGGAAAATGCGTTCCCAAATATTTGTTTGAACCTCAAAACTTCTGATACTACAAGTGAACTACTGAAGCTTAGAACAAGATGATGAACCATTCAACTAATACCACCCCAAATACAGGAGGCAGCAAAAAAAAGAAGGAAATTTACATGTCTCAAATAGTTAACAAAAAATAAAAATAAAAAAGGAGGAATTATAAAATTTTCATAAATTGAAGGGGAAAAAAAAAGGCTCCTGGAAATTAAGTTGGATAGATTTTAAAATTTTTACCTCAGCTGTACAAATCTGACCATTAGTAGATCCCGATCCTCTCAAGAAACATTGCCATCAGGTGATTCTTCGGCAGAAAGGTTACACTGTTGATCTTCTTCACCTGCTTCGATTTCCATATGTTCCAAACCGTTATTATCACTATTATTATCGTTAATTTCGGAATTTTTATGCTCACCACCTGATATGATTGCATCTTGGTTCGCAGAGCTTTCTGATTGTTCTACAGAACGTTCGTCTTTATCTGAAGGCTCCTTGGGAGTAGATAGAGAACGTTCTCTACCACCACCAGCATTGCTAGAACTACTACTAGGTGTAAGCCACATGAACTTCAGATTATGGTCTTTCCAGCATTTACCATTAATAAATGCCTTCTCGGCGGCACGACGAGTAGTGAAGGTTATGTGTGCCTCTTGTTGGCTACTGCCATTGACTTGCAAATCTTCTAGTTCTACCGTAGAAAGGTCGCCATATGGTAAGAAGTGTTCCTTCAAGACAGCAACCTAAAAGAGAGCAATTAGTTGAGCAAGAATATACTCGGTAGTTGAAATAGATAATGCCCCATATTATAATAATAATAATAATAATAATAATATATAACAAATCTAAGACAAAGTGACCATATATACACACATAGACTTCTACTAAATTAACCATTAAGAAAATCACGTTATTTTCACCTGAACACAGCAAATTTTCACACATAATATTTCTTACTGTGAAACGATCTCGAGAGGTAAATAACCAGTCATTATCCTTTCTAGCAAGCTCAGAGATGGAATGGCAGGGATAGAAGACTTACATTTGCTAGACCAGCTGGCAAAGGAGGGATGATTCTAAAAGCAGTGGGACGATTATCCAATTTGTATCTATTTACAGGCGCTAATGGTTGAACTGGCTGCTTCAAGCCTGCAGCTTCTTGCAGTCTCATTGTTGTACTTGCTTTAGGACTTTGAGATACAGCATTTACTGGCTGTTTGTTCTTATCACCTGTTGTCTCGGTATGTGGAGATGTCATACCACCAAGATCAGCATCAGATGATTGGGGAGAAGCCAGTTTGGCAACATCATAGGTGATGCCTGTTTTCGGTCTCTTCGCAGCTTGCTCAGTAACTTCGCCCTTGACTCCTGATGCCTGTAAATAATCAAAGTTTATGTGATGTGGTGAGATATGCAGGAGATGATAACATAATGCAAGAGGAAAAAGGTAATATCCCTGACTTCTATTCCCAATCATTTATAGTTATGGAAAGGTTGAACCCTGAAAAGCATTTTATTAGTTGCTACCAGATATCCATGGCATGGACTGAAAATAAAAGGCATCACTCATTATTAATTCAAGGTTCCTGTCACCCGATAATAAACTGAGCACACTACATACTACATATAGGTATATGAATTGAACTAAGGCAAGGATATATTGGAATTACTTGTTTCTCAAGTTTGCTCAATTGGCGTCTGAACTCATTACGCTTTTGATCCAGCATTTCCTGCTTCTTACGCAGTTCTTCCTTTAGATGCTCTATGTTTTCAAGCTTCTTTTGTAAAGGAGGTGGAACCTTGGCTCCATCTGTAGAAGGCTTAGATTGATCAGAATGGGACGGTACTTCTAAATTAGCCTTTGGAGCATCAGCTTGATGGATATCTTTTCCCTTATCAGTGACAACTGGATGAGGTGGAACAAAAGCAGGTGCTTGCCCACGAGGAGTAACAATTACACCATTCCCACTTGCAGGGCTTTCACTGCGAATGCTATCACGATTAGCCCACCATAGCTTGATAAAACGATTACCCATTACGGCATCCGGTGCCTTCAAAGCAGCTTCGGCCTCTTCCCTTTTAGAGAATTGGACAAAAGCTCGTGCACTGTTCTGTGGAATATATATGTCAATAACTTCCCCAAATTTCTGAAAATGAGCAAGAAGAGCCTCCCTTCTGTTGTTTTTCTGAGGAATCCCACTTACAAATAGAGTGCGTAATGCCTTTTGTGATGGTTTCCGTATGTGATGCATGCTATCAGTTTGTGCCTTCAAAGAGCCATCAAAGGCCTTCTGGTCTGCATCATCTGCTATGGTTTGCTTTCCTTGACCACCACTTTGAGCTGCAACCAATTCATCATTATCTTCTTTCGATTGATTTTCATGATAATGAAAAGAACTCATTGTAGAGTTAGTTTTTTCTTTCATGTCAAATCTGTTTTTTGAACCACCAATTCTGCCCCAGACAGATGAACTGGCACCCTGTGAACTGACGGAAGGTTTGGTAGCACCAACTGGACAGTCACTATCTGAAGCATCAGTTGGGAAGGGCTCAGTTTCTTCGATCTTGGATGACTTCAGTGTTAGGAGTGCATTTGAAGACTCCAGACGACTATCATTCCAAAGAGGTTGATCAGGATCATAAAGATCAGCTCCTGTTGTGCAACCTGGACCGGGATATGCTCCATCCAAGGGCAAAACATCATCGCCAACTGCAGACTTGGAAATCTTTCCAGGTATACATTTGTTGTTCACTGAAGTGGTTGGAGCATTTACCGCATGTAGAGATCCAGATCCGGTAGGTGCTCCGATTAGGTGTGCACTTGGAAGCGAAACAGGAAGGTTGAACTGTGAAAGACTCTGAATTGTGAAAAACAAATTAATTAGTCAGTTTAGCAATGAATCTAGCCATATAGAAAAGAAACTATGCATCTAATCCAAACCAAGTGACCAGGAGACACTGTATAGTTGTGATGAAGTGCAAAATCTGGGAAAATACAACATAACTCAAGCCTATGCATACAATAAATACTAATATTAAATATACTAGCGACTTGACAGGCACTTCCGTGCCTGTAAAGTCGCTTTTTTATTTTTTGATGAATATTTTATTTAATTTTATTGAAATTTTTTTTATAAAATAATACTATTTAAATTAATTAAAGTTCTCTCCAATTTTATTTTAATTCATTAAAATATTAGTGTAAAACATGAATCGAAAGAGAGAAAATTTGAATAATAGAAGTTACAAATGGTAGTTATTTTTTAAAAAAAATTTATTTTTTCTTAATTTATGTTTAATCTATTTTGAGAGACCAAAAAGTAACCAACTTTTTGGATATTCTCTTTATAAGTAGTATAGATACAAATCTATGAAATGAACATTTGTGTTACAAAAGCCCAATAGTACATAGAATTCAGCTAAAAAAAATTAATGTAAACATGTCATGTACGAGAAGGAAGAATGCACAAAAGCCAAAAAAAAGAAATTTAAAATCTAACAGCAGGAGACCTAAGATGGTCAATGATGGAAAGCAACAAAAGCTTGTGTAACTCATTCAACAAGGCATGGCATTGCACACAAAACACATGCACTGTGCAACGTTTAAGCCAGGCTAGCAGGTCCAAATTTAAGCACCGCCCAGTTATTTTTGTTTTATTTATGGATGAAAATTAAATTTCACTATAAAGAAAAGAAAATATAAGGATTAAAAAAAACTAAAGAAGGACAAAACCAAGAATGCTAATGATAGACAAGTCTTTGCTGCTGCTGTTGTTGTTGTTGTTTTGTAAAACAAAGTTCAATTAAGATTCAAGAAAAATGATAGACATGCAAAAGAGAAGGATAAGAAAGGTTCCTAAACCAGCCAAAATAGACTAAACTAGGAAATACAAGAGCAAGTCAGAACCGTGTTTTATACCAACCAAATTAGAAGATTGTAAATTAAAACACCCTCTATTTTATAATGGAATTACTTAGGCAGATAAAGTGTAAATAAATCTTGTTAATTTAACAGCATAAAAAATCTTAAGAAAAAGGGTACCTGGACATCTTCAATGACGATCCGATTAACACCATGTTCCATGGGGCACATGTCCCCTCTAAGGCAAAATCCACGTTCCTCAAAATCTCTACATCGTTGGCGGGGAATATTCACATTTAACGAAGAATTAATAGGTTGTCTGAGTGTTCCTGGTAGACCCATTGGATGAAGCATATCTAGGCCACCATTGGGTACCGTTGGAAGTAAACCAAACGTATTCCAAGAAGCACTTTGTGCATTGGAGACATTTGGCAACCCTCGTCCAGTAAAAAGGCCAGGAGGAACAGACCCCTGTGGAACCATTTGTGAAGCAACATCAATTGGGCTGAACCTAGGTTCGCGTGGATTCCAAAAACCGGAGTCCCTGCCTCTTCCCCTGCCAGCACCAGGATCTCCAATAAATGGTTGAGTTGCCCGTAGTCTCATATCCAAAGGTGTTCGAGGGCCTGAAGTAAATCCAGGACGCCTTCTGTCAAACTTGTAGTAGAACTCTTTATCTGTGGTGGCATCATTGTAAGTTTTCATTGTTTCAAATCCTGCAGAGTCATTTTCCCTGAAAGGATGCCGATTCCCAAAAGTTTTGTTACGCTTTCTGAATGGCCTGCTATTAACTGGCTCAGTAACATCTCTCTCCAGAGATTGGGAACGAGCTTCCCGCCTCCGATGCTTATGATTTCGGTCGTCATCATCATCATCACTCACTTCCTTTTCCTCGGGATCACTACTGAGACAATCAGATGGAGCAACAGACTCTGGTTTTGGAGATGAAACTTTCAGCTCCATTAATTCTGTTATCACACGAGTTTTAAATTGCCCCCTTCCAAATCACAGCTAGGTATGACAGACCAGCTTAGGATATCCGGAAGAGATCAATCAATATAAAGGAACCTACATCAGTAGAGAATTTAGGATATCAAATATCAGAAAGGATAAAAGAATTTAAAGTGTAACAAAATTGGCTACTTACTTAACAATACCGACCCCTTTGTCATTTCATTTCATCAAATAGAATGTAGTGAAAGTGGGAAACAGTGCTAACCAACAAAACCAAAATGTCAAATCATAAAATGGAACAAAATAAGACTTTTGTCTTGCTCCGGGAGCTCCCAAGGATTTCTCACTCCAAGGTCCGAGCTAGCCTACAACCCCAGAACAGAGTTGCAGGACAACAACAAATAAAACCCCATCAACCCAGAATTCGAATCATAACACAAACACACACACATTTGGAATTTGATCAAGAACACTTCTAAAAACACTAAAGAACCCAAAGTTATGTCCATAAATTTCAAAGATCCTCCAGTCCCACACTATTGTTTTGCCCTAACCAAAAATCCTTGTTCCCAAACCCCGCAATCTTCCACTCAATTTTCTCCCCCCTGAAACCATAATAAAAACCAACCTACACTGTGTATGAGCGCACTCGTACACATTTACCGCGCAATAGGGTTACGAATCAAATTACGAATCTCCCTTAAAAAAAATCACTGACAAAAAAAGGCGAGAGAGCAATCGATTGTTCGTGTGTATATATTTAGGTATCGAATCAATTTCGTTCTACGATTATATAGAGGCAATTCGTACAATCCATCTTATCCTAGAGAGAGAGACAAAGAAAGAACCTTAGAGAGAGGGAGTCGTGGAACAGCGCGCAACCGTCGAAGGTGGCAGTGGCGGCAACGGAACGAAGTGGGCGGCGGTCGACGGTGGCGGATGGTGGTGGTGGTGGGGAGAGTGTGAGAGCGAGGTGCGGCTCTCTCAAGGCTTGAGAGAGAGAGAGAGAGAGAGAGAGAGAGAGAGAGAGAGATTGTTGTGAGAGTTGAATGAAGGCAACAAACAAAAATGAAAAAAACATATTAATCAATCATGTAATTTTTGTTTTTTCTTTTTCTCTTCTTTCTTCTTCTATTTTAATTTTTTTCTTTTTAAGAAAAAAATTTATTTTGTTGTTTCTTTGTGTGTGTTTGGCTTTGCATGACAAAATGATTTCCAAAATGAAATTTGTGTTGGATGGATCTCAAAAGAAACCTATGTTATATATGAAAAGTATTAAATAGTTAGGAATTATATTTATTTTTTTAACTCAAACTATTTTTTGAGCTATTTGGTTTTAATTTTATAGGTTAGGTCTAATAATATAATTTATTTGATCGGACAAGATTACGATATATTTGACATGTAAGATTACATGTTATAATCTTTCATTGGTTAGCTTAACATTTAATTAGATTAGACTAATAGCAGGAATTAAAATTGAATAGTATTGAAGATGATTGGATTGGAAAAGAAATCAAAACTAAAATTTAATTAAAACTTTAAGCAATAAAAAATATATTTAAGCACAAATTTTTTTAATATATAATGTGTTATCCTTTACACTTTGAGCTTATTTCAATGGTTCAAAATACTCTTACTCAGTTTATCAAAGAAAAAAAAAAGAAAAGAAGAACCCTCATTCAGCTACATTAGTACAAGAGCTCTGTAGTTTCTATAACAGAGTAATTTTCCTATTTTTATGGATGGATTGCCATATTGACCAAACTATCAATGAGTTTGTAGATACTATTTTAACACCTAAGAATTATGTACTCCTAATTAACCATTACAATTACATTGTTAATGAACTTGTATGTAGTAAATCATGTTATATTTGAGATTTTTTTTTTAAATTTATTCATAGATAAATCTAGTAAAATGATTCCACATGTAATACTAATAACCTTACTAGATTCCTATAAAATAACTGAAATTTCTAGTTATTAATATGATCATTTTCTATATGCATACTCACCAAAGGTACTTGAATCTCTAATTGTAAATATATACTTCCCTTAAAAATTTGTGGACATAAAACTAGTTACAAAACATTTTTAAGTTGATAACAAGTGTTAAGAGAGAATTAATAATTTTATTAAACAGAAAAAGTTAAATGGTTGGAGTTTAGGAAGAATTAATAATACTTCAATGGTCTAAGTTGTTTTTCCATTTTGTCTTTCATAGAAACTAATCACAAAACCTGATAACAATTAGACAAGTTCAAAAACCTATTTTGCAAAAACACTTCTGTTTATTATCCATATACAGAACAAGATCAAGATCAAATCATAATTGGACCCAGATAAGCAAACATACCAGTCTCAAATTTCCAAGAAACAAGAATAAGGAGAAAGGGAAAAAGTAAGAGTCAAAGTATCAAATTTTCACAATCCAACCATAAAGCCCCTCTTCCTCATAAGCCTTCATCAGGAAACAAGTGATTCTTCTATACAAAGTTCAATTGATTATCTCGCGCCAAACCAACCTCTAGAAGGCTGGACATCACCATCATTCATAAGCTTGTCGAGCACTGTATTCAGGTCAACTGATTGACCGTTCTCTGTCAACTTCCGAACTGTCGCCCTTACTTGGTCTCTAGAGAATCCCATGCTAGCAACTTTGTCAACTACGTCATCAATAGGGACCCGGCTTCCGGTTCCAGCAGAACCTGAACTCCCACTTGCTGCAGATGCAGTAGGTAGTGCATGAGGGAGTACTCGCGCAGTTGGGAGCTGCGGGTAACCACTTCCACCACTTGGAGCCACTGATGAAGCAGTTTGTAGCTGTGGTGGTTTTAGTGCAGAAGGGCCACCATATTGAGATGATCCACCATAACGGTACGGCTCAGTAGGCCCAGATAGTGTACCATATCCTGAAGAATAACCTGAACCAGGTCTACTAGATGGTGGTTCATATGAATGGGGTGGCGCACTGTAGTACTGTTGGGAAGGAGGAGGTCCACTCGGTGGCTGAGTTGTTGGCTGGCGGAGATTGGGAGGATAGTTCGGAGGAGGAGCATAAGGTGTTTCCTCTACGTGGTGGCCAAGAGAAGATTGTAGTTGTGGCAGATTCACAGGTGAATGCGGTGGCTGCTGTTGAGGTAGATGAGGTGCTGGCTGAGAGTACTGGGGATGAGAGGCCTGCTGATATTGTTGATGCGGAGGTGCCCCGGGCTGAGCATGTGGCTGCTGAGTTAGTGGCAGTTGGTATTGCTGATTTGGGGCTTCCTGAGATTGAACAGGTTGTGGCGGTGGTGGTGGTGGGAAGTATGGATCCCTCTGAGGAGCAGCTGGGATTTGGTTCTGAGGGAATTGATTCGGATGTTGAACTGGAGGTGGCAAACCCTGTTGTGGGGGAAGTTGAGGGGGCACATTAGGGGGAGGAACGGCAGGAATTGATTGTGGGAGATTAATGGGAGACGGAAGTTGTTGCTGAGATTGCTGGGGTGCAGATGCAGCTTGCTGTACAGGATCTGTAATGACACTAGTATGAGTTTCTGACGGTTGATCCGTCTTGGACACTTGTAGCTTCGCCAGCTGTAGTTGAGCTCCCAGTATGTCCTGCTTATCCTGGATAGTTTGCACCCCGGTTTGCACCTGAATATTTTGTTTGTCAACAAAATAGTGAAAAAAGAAAGTGTGAGAAAAAAACCACAAGACATCATGAACTAAAGCTTAGGAGTTAAAGTAAAAGTCAGATTATATTCAACGGTAGCAAGCACATAACAAATGCTGCTGAGAGTCAAGGATGGAAGAAAAAAGAAGAGGGTGCATGATCGATGAAATATTTACCTCACGAAGAATATTCTCAAACTGCCTCAATTTTCCATCAGTGTTTCCAAGATTGTTTCCAACAGATACCTTCAAATCATCCACAGAATTCTCAAGTCGGTGGGTTCTGCTTTCTAGTTGTGTTAACCGTGCACTAACACCTTCCATAACATGTAGCAAATTTTCCATATGTTTCTTCATGGTTTGATCAATCTCAGACAAAATAGTAGTAGCATCAAAAGCTTTTCGGTCCTTTTCCACGACTTTTGCAGTTTCAATAGTATCCAGAGAACCGTAACTCTGCGCAAAATAAGGATGAATACTTAATACTTTTTTTAAAGAAAATACAATGAAGCCTCCTATACAAAACTAGACAGGATCACAAGATTCTTCACATACTTAAAACCTTGCCGCAACAACAAAGATACTCAAAGATCAGTATTTGAATCACACACCAACAAAGATACTCAAATATGCATAATTCTATAAACAGTTGAAAAAAAAGGGAGTGAAATGCATGCACCTTTCCCCTCCAATTGAATGCACCAATTCGCAATCAAGTCACACCTCAGACTCAATCACCGAACAAATCTTAAATCAATTCAAAACTAGTCACAAAACACACTCAATAAAACCTAACCAATAAGAAGAAAGCGATAACCATGAGTCAATCATTCCAAGTTCCGAAAAACAGCAATCAAAGTCACAATTACCAAACAAACAAATCAAACTGAATTCTACAAAATATCCTAATCAGGAAACGATGAAAAGATTGAAACTTTGAAGTCTTACCTTGATGATAGGGTGGCGAGGAGGAGGCGAAGAGGCAGCAGCGTTGGAATCGGAGTTCCAAGGCCTAGAGAATGCGGCACCGAAATTGGGGGCAGAATCGTAATTGGCGGGAGTGGCGTGTGGACGAATCGGCTGGAAATCGTAGCTAGGAACGATGTCATCTCTGGTGATCCCATTGGGATTTAGGGTTTCATCTTCTCCGGCAACACGTTCGTCTTCCACTTGGTGTTCCTCCTCCTTAGGGTGGTTCAGGAGGTTATGGTTCTGATTGATGAGGTCGATGAGGTCCTTGTTCTGGGAAGAAGAAGAAGAAGAAGAGTGGGTTAGATCCATAATCTGCTTGTCCATAAACGACGTCGTATTCATGGGAACGGAGCTTGTTGCGTAGGAGACACTGAGGGGATAGAGAGCAGAGGGGAAAGTGGAAGAACAAGAAAAAAGAGTGTGGTTTTGGGCTTTTTGGTTTTGGGGTTGTGGCAAGTAATCAAGTGATGTTACTACAACTCTTTCTTTGCTCATTGTTTGGTGTCAAAAGATAGAAGGGAAAAGTGTCATCTACAAGCCAATTCCCTACTATACTCATCTCTTCTTATATATACAAATTTTCTTTTCAAGCAAATTAATTTTGTGACAATGAGATTGATTTTAGAAGAAAATATCTTTGTTGTATAACATAAATACGTACAACTAGCATATAACGTGTGCTATTATAGCACACACGTTTATTGCTAGTTGAACGTATTTCTATTGTATGACATGAGAAAATACTTACATGTTTCTTTGAATGGTAGTAGTAGTTGAATATGTTTCTTATTATATAGTAATTTAAGGGGTTCAATTAAATATTAATGGCAACTTAAATTTATATATGAAGGAAATTAAATTTATATTTTTTATCTTAGTGACATATTTTTTATACACCTTAACCAATGCAATCTTATTGATTAAGCAAATTTATGTTAATTTGTTTCTTATTTTACAATCATGTGAATTTATCTTAAGAGTTTATTGTGGACTGATGGGTAGGGTGGTACGTGGTCAATTCATAATGCATATGGACAAAAGTACAAAACCAAGCACATTTTCAATAGGGAACATTCTTCCTCAAGCCATTCTTCTGTGCCCCTTCTTGTATTTGAACACAATTTCAATTTTTGTTTGTTAAAATTAGGCTAGAAGTTGTGGCCCTAGCAATTCTTTAATGTGCTTTTAACTTCAAAAAAGGGTTTATTGTTTTGCACAAGTTATCACTATTCAATTCCTAAAGTTGGGCCTTTATCACAACCAAAAACTAAATATGGGCATCAGTAGTTTATAAAATACAAACTTAAGCACTACCCAGTTCAATATTGACCTAAAACTTACCAAAGATAAGCACATATGTATTTTGGGCCTCGGCCCCGATTCTTCACCAAAAAAAAAATAAGCACATATGTATTTTGTTATTTTGTTAAAATATGAACAAAATGGATAGGCATATCTATTATTGTTGAAAAATAAAATTAAGATAAAGGCACATTCATGCTTGAAAGATTAGAGCTTGTATCAATTACTTTCACACTCGTAATTCATTCCATACATATTTTTCGACTCAAGATTATATTGGACCTCAATCATAATTCTTTTAAAAATATTCACGTTGAGATAAATATAAGAGTCAATCATAATGAGTCATTACAAAAATAGAATCAAAGGAAAAAAAAAGTATACGACAAAGATTTTGATTACATGAATGAATATTTGGAAAAATCTAAGTTCTTGAATTTTGAAGTGATAAATGATATTATCTCTTCTCAAAAGAGTTTCTTTAAATTTTAACCATCAATCTTATAGATAAACTTCGCTTATAAGTTATAACTCAACTCATTTTCATTAAGTTAATCCTATTAAATTTATCCATATAGACCCAAACAAAATACATAAAAAAATAGTGACATATATTTACTGAATAAAGAAAGAAACTTGCATTGATTTACTGATAAGAGTATTTAGATCACTTCATTACATCCCTATGCTCAGAGGGTATTTCTTAGAAAGCAAGTTATCATCAAACAACCAAACAATGGATTAAAAAAAAGCCCCTTAGGCCTTAACATCATCAACCCATATGAACAACAACCAACAAAAGAAAAATAGTCATAATAATTCCCTTAGCTTGCTCAGAATATATACTGAACAATGGACAATTTTGAAGAACTAGGCCAAGGAACTTGAATTACAACCAGGGAATCTTCTACATACTCAAAACCAACTTCATTCCCATCAATCCTACAAATTCTTGGTCTCTCTGATGCATACACCATCATCTCCCCTGCACCTCTAACTCCAACTTCAACAGAATTCTGAGCCTCATTATCAAATTCCAATGACTGAATTGCTCCACCAGTATTCAACATATTCACCAAACCAATAGGAGCAAACAGAACAGAAATACTCTCGTTGCCAGAAGAGGCAACAAGAGTATTCAGCACCGGCGAGACGGTTATGAGCTCGAAATCGAACGGCTCCAACGAGATATCATAGGTGTAAGAAGGTGTTGAGAGGAATAGTTTCTTGGCCTGGCTGAAATACAGGGCAAAAAGTTGAACACCTTCAATTGAAATTGGGTTTTTGACACTGTTCCATTCAATGTCATTGATGTTGGTCTTTGTTGATACCATGTGAGAAAATTCAGCAGCACATTTGTTGGACCTTGTTTCACGGAACCAACCTCCTCCTTGGCAGTTAAATGCACCAAGAACTCCAGTGTACTATTACACAGAAATCATAATAAACATTGTTAGGTCCTATAGTTCTAGCTAGACCAATATGATCATGTGTGTTTATGTAGCTAAATGAGACATACATTTCCTGCATATATAATTTAATACTTATCATAAGAAAGAATTTTGCTCTATTATTCACATTCACATAAACTTCATGAGTGATTACTATTACACACTTCAATTTTATTTGTTTTGGCTATTTAAGGGCACATTTGAAAATTGAAAAATTGGTCACTTCTCAATATTTTCTTTACCGGTAATGCTTGTAGTACAACAGAAATACGTCCAATTAGTATCCAATATGTGATATACCTAATATGTAATGTGTGTCATATGTATAACATGCGTACGTATGACACACATGACGTATTATGTATAGCACACATTGAATATTAGTTGAACGTATTTATGTTGTACAACAGAGATTATTGTTGCTTGACAAGACCCTAAAGAAGTGAAAACTAACCAAAAATGTATGTTGTTATCATAGATAGTACATCATTATGCTATACTATATACATGATTGATGAGAAGAATAATAAATTCAATTATGTGAAGTAATAATTAAGGTAGGTAATCAGTAATATTTATTGTACAACAGAAATACTAGTATCCAATATGTGCTATACATAATATGTAATGTGTGTCATACTTATGTGTGTTATACATATGACACACATTACATATTATGTATAGCACACGTGTGATACTAGTCGAATGTATTTCTGCTGAACAACAAAATTATTGATAGGTAATAGGTATGTGTCTGACCTTATTGAGGTTCCAAATCTTGAGCATAGTTTTGCCATCATGGAGAGGATCAGCAAAAAGGCAATCCCTAGTTGGGAGAGCATAGTGCTGACACCTAAGAATGGATCCATCAGGCAAAACCAACTTCTTGAGGAGCTCAAAATTATGATTACCAACGGAGTCACTAATGTAAATAGGTCCACCAGAAATGGCCCTAGAGGCAGCATGGAAGGCAGCACAAGGGTGAGTTGACTGGAACATGTCCCAATCAGGGTGGATGAAGTTGCCCATCCACAGACTGTTGTAGGCACAATGCACCATGTGGCAACCTTGAAGCCAGAATGTGCCATTTGGATCGCCATATGGATCGGTGCACCAGAAATCATCACCAACACGACCAAGAGAGATTGCTTCAGTTCCAAGCAACATGAAATCATTGCAGTGCTCCATGCTTGCAATTACACCGTTGCCTTTGAAGTGTTTTCTCACTGACTCTGTTAGAGCCTTGTAATATGCCTTTGCCAATTCTACTCTTCCTCCATATTTCTCACACACCATCTCTAGCAACTGCTTTTAATTACCAATTCAGTTTTCAAATTAGTTTAATTTTATTAATAAATTCACAGTATAACAAATTTTATTGTATCATTGTCTAACTAATTCCTTATTTTCATATGATTTTTCAAGTAATAGATATAAGATTAATTTATTTTGGGACTATCTATTAATAATGTGTTTGTTTTTATTGACTTTGATGACAAAATAATGAAATTAGTATCACATAAGTTAGAAAAATAATGTTTCGAAAATTTACTTCAAAAGACACCTTCACATATTCAAATATTTTCTTTTCAACATACAATAGTTTCAAAATTAAAGTGAATAAAAAATTATCAATTTTATTCACTGCTGGAATCTTCTTCCCAACATAGTGATATTGACTAATTAACTCTGTTAACACTCAAAACAAACACTTTCTAATTAAGTTTGGTTTGAATATCGAGTTTGGAAGATTATTTGACAAAAGAATGAAAAGGACAATAAAATGAGAATAACAAAGAGATAAGTAACGTGCGAAAAGATCAAGGAGATACCGTGCCGACCATAGGATAGGAGTCAAAGTAAAATGAGTTAAACAGGGACCGGTCGCTAAAGTAATAACAGGCCTAAATGGGCCTTCAATTTTGACAAAAGGACACGAAAATGCCCTTAGATGTGACACGTATACCCTACAAACTATCGTCATTGTTCATAAAAGTATACCTTAGATGTGAGAGGTATACTTGCATAATAACATATCAAAAAGTACGTACACTTAACTATTTTTCTTAAAAATATGCTAAAAGAAGAGAATATTATATAGCACAAATGTTTTAGGCACAATAAAAAATCAGTCAACAAAACTCATTTAACACTTTAAGGCTCAAATAGTACTTTTAATTATGAGTATATTTTTAATGGGCTTGATGATTATGACCCAAATTTCTATTTGTTAACTGTTTTGACTGATTTTTTTATTGTGCCTCTAGCAATATATATATATACAATAAAAATTATACAATAATTATATTTGTTGAATTGATTATGCAAATAGCATTAGTGCTAAAAAAAAGGTGGTGAGAAAGATAGAAAAACTTACGTGGATGACATCAACCTTGACCCCATCAATACCAGCATGGTCCAAGTGAGAGTGAAGGCCTTCAAACATCTGAGCGACAAGGTGAGGTGGGACCAACCCCACACCATTGTTAACAATCTTATCCACAGCCAGATCCTCCATGGTGGTCTCCAACCCCTCCGACAGCCGCGGCTTCTCCACCACCGAGTCCGGCAGCCCCGGAACCCCCGGCCTTATCCCTCCCCAGTACCCACACAGCGCGTGCCACACGTACACCTGCTCCACTGTCTTGAACCCTTCCTTCAGCTCCCTCACGAATGCTCCTAACCCTTTAACCCCTTTCTTCTTCTCCGACGATCCAACGTAGTCGCGGAACTTGTAATTCTCTTCGTATTTTATGAGCCTGCACGGCATTTGTTCGCCGGCCACCGTGTGGTTCATCCCTTCTTTCGTTATTGGGTCCTCGTCGTGGCAGATTGACTGCCACCCGTCGTCTATCAGAACCAGCCCCGGCGGACAACCACCTTTGTGCAATTCATTTCATCACTAAATATATCAGTTTAATTTTAACGGAAAATATTTTATGCACGATAAAAAAAAATTAATCAATTCAGTCCGCATAATATATATGATATAAAATGTACAATATATATCATACATGCAATATATAATATATATTAAATGTTGCAGTATTGTCTTTTTTTATAATATGTGATATATGTTATGTACAACCTGTAATATTTATTGTGTAGTTTGTATTATATATGTTGTGCTCAACTTATTAATTGTTTTGACTAATTTTTTGTTGTATCTAATTCCTCAATTTTAATATATTGTCATCTTAAAGTAATTTTACATAACTTGATGGTTAATTAAAATCTTTAATTTATACAATAATATTTGTGGTACAGTAGAAATACGTTAAAGTATTATTCAACTTATGCTATATATAATATGTAATACCACGTATTATATATATAACACATGTTAGATTCTATTTAAACGGTATTTTGATTATACAATAAATATTACTCGAATTTATATACACGAAAAATATCATGATGACAAATTAAATCATATATATAAATCAATCACTACCATGATTTATTAATTATTTCAATGAAATTCTTCTAATTGGTCAAATCATACAAATTACATCATTTTTTAAATTCTTCTTAACACTAATTAGAATAGTCCTTTCTGTAGAAAGATGTTTAAAGAGTTCGATTAGAGCTAAAATGAATGTTCACTACTTTATAAGCAATAAATATAATTATTGAGCATAAATGAAAAATTGATCTAACAAAGTTACCTTCTACGAGTCCCTTAACACCATCCCAAATTCCCTGAGGGTGCACCGTAAGGTAAAATGCGTCCCACGTGCACCAACCAAACTTATCCACGATCGCCGGTGGTGTCTTTTCTTCTAGAAGCTTGAACGTTCCCAAATGAGACCTAACAACCTTCATTGCTTCCTTAACAAGCTCAAAAGGATCATCCCCTGCATGCACATAAACAACACTATTGTATGCGGTTCCAGTAACCACGCTGGAACCGCTCTCGACGCACACGTCCACATTGTCATTTTGTCCCGGTTGCAGCGAAGCGCGAAAAGCACCTACAATGATCGGGACAAAAAGAACATGTGGACGGCCCGAGTCTGATTTGTCCAGCATTAAAAATTGGGTCTCGGTTTCGAGATCTCGACCGTTGGAACCGATCCAGTGTGTGGTCCACCATACTTTGAACCTAAAGATGCTCATGAAATTTATGTCTTTTAGTTTCCCGAGGGGTGCCACGTGGCGGCTTCTCGGCTCAGCTGCTTTGAAGCCGAGGAAGCAACCGGGTGCGGTGGTGGTGGTGGAAGTGGAGGGAGTTATGGTAATGTTTTTGGGGACTTCGGAGAAGATGACGTGGCTGTTGACTTGTAGGTTTGACCCTTCTATGGTGAAGGGTGAGGGAGTGTGGAAGCCATTTTCTTGTTTTGGGAATTTGGAGGGTGGTTCTTCACTCAAATTTGGAGCCATATTTGGGTTAATTTGATGGATATGGTATGAAAAATGAAAAGAAATTGTGTTGTGTGTGTTGGGAAATGGTATAGAATGGATATATATTTATAGGGAGTGTGTGGTGAGGAGAGTGGAAGATAAAGAAAAGGAGAAATCAAAAGAATTAATGTGAGGTAGTATATGTAAGGATCTGAAGAGATTTTGTATGATGATATTCTAATTACAAATAAGGGAAGTAGTATGAAAGTGGATCAAGACTTGATGTTTTGTGTTATGGTGAATGAAGGAGGCAAGTGGGGTATTTATAGAGTGTGGGGACATAGATAGCCAGAGGAAAGTGAGCTCAAGCTTGGTTGGTTTTGAAACTTTGATTCCTTTGGATTTTTTTATTCAATAATGTTAAGTTAACAATGAAAAAATCAGTCAATACAACTAATAACCCTATTTTGGCTTTGGTTTTGACCAAAATTGTAATGGACTGAGTAATTATGACCAAAAATCTCATTTATTGACTAATTTGACTGATTTTTTATTGTACATTTAGCATCACCCATTTTATTAACTGTATCTTTATCTCCCTCTTTTTTATTTATTATTTTAACGTTTTTAGTATTTTAATTTTGTGGAATTAATAAAGTGTTAAACTGTTTATAATGGTTGTTAGTTTAGTCTTCCGCTCACACTGAGAGTGATTTGGATTTAAATTTAAAAAATGCTCTTTAATACGTAATTTATAAATCTTATCATAAATTAGTTCTTTGAGATGGGTGGTGATTTAAGAATATGTCTCTCAAATCTAAAGTTCTTAGCGAAAGATAAATATTTGAGTGGCGTGATATGTAAGGGGAGAGTGAAAAGTATAACTGTAGGATAAAGAAGAAGAATAGGATTATCCAAGTGGGGTAAGCATATCATATTTAAAAATGAAAAATTGTTCAGGGTCCTTATTTGGGATACTTCATGTTTTGGTAGTTTTGTTGGTTTAATTTCGAGTTATGCTATTTCTATATCTTATTTTAGATGGTGATGAACATGCAATAAAATCCAACAAAAATTTAATGATGATTAAATTACTGTTAATACGAAATATAAATTGTTGGTGTATAAATATATAATTTTCCATTAATTTCATACTCTGACACATGGGTTTCCCGATGTCTTTGTCTATCACTCTTGCTTAAAATTGGAAGGTACAAATTGTCACAAAATACAAATTAAATGCATCACCATATATATAATTTTGAAACAAAGACATTTTATACTGTGATTTGATCAAAATATTTTATTTATATAATTTTTTAAATAATAAAAAATATAAAATACAATCATATAATGTAATAATATATGATCAGATGATATATAAAAAAATTGTATACTATTAATCAATTGAAAATTAAATTTATTTTATATATAGAAAATAGTTATGTCAACATTTGTAATTTGTAAGAGATTAATAGCGATATGTATTTGTCATGTCAATGGGTCACACATTCATTTTGATTTTTGAAAATTCAGAATTAGTTCAATAATATATTATTTTTATTGATATAAATATTTTAAAATTTTATTTTGTATAAATAAATTGAATATTCTTTTTTATTATTAACGATTTTGTACATCACACACAGATGATAGACTAGTATTTTCTTTAATATAGAATTTAGTTTAAATGTACTTTTAGAATAAAATAATTTTACATAAGTATACAACTATACATATTATTTCACTAAAATAATTAAAAGTCTTCTATTAATTAAAAATCTCATAAAATAAAGCACATAATTATTTCATCCTATATGGATTTATCAAAATTAAACTATAGTAAAATTTTATTAGTATATAATAATAGAACTAGTTAGTTTATGGTATATGATTGACCTAGAAAAAGCTAGGATACATAATTATTTATATCTTTGTCGTCAAAATAAAAATGTTATTGATTTATACAACAATATTTAATATATATAATTTTTTTTACTTATATCACTTTGATGAATATATATATTGATAAGTTGAAACATATTCATATATGAATGAAGAAAAGAATGTATGAAACTATGGTATATACCGTTGTCACTTCTATTATAAAAAATAATTAATGTGGGCTTTTCTTATATAGTAATTTTACCTTTCATTCTCCTTATTTTGATTTGTTGATATATTCTTAGTTGTTCCTTAATTTTTAATTTATAAGTATATGGGTGAATTATAACGAAAAGAATGAGTTAAATTTTTATCTTTAAATATATAATAGTTAAATCTTATTTATGTATCAAAAATTGAATCATACACTCTAAATATAACTAAGAATCTCTTTAATTTGTTGGTCTCCAACTATTATCACATTCTAGGCTTCCAATAATGTTTTATCATTTGCAAAGTAGGGTCTTATACTTTTTTCCCTTTAATAAAAAACAATAAAGACAAAAAAAAAAAAACACATGGTTTATTTTCCTATTTTTCCGTGTTCAAATCATTCTTCAACTAAACCACCAAAGAAAGAAAGTAAAAAAAAACAAAAGAAAATTCTTTTTCTTTCTGAAGAATATTCACTTAAATGCTAAATTGATGGCAAAATCACAGGAGAAGACGTGCACCAACAAAGGCCACGTGTAAGGTTATGGGTCCCACCAAACCGACACTTCGTACCCCCCTAATTTACTATGGTAATGAGATTTATTTAGTAGTATTTAATTTATCCTGATTTAATTAAACTTTATCATAATAAAATTATGAAGACTCTATGTGATGATAGGTGCAGTTGGGCTATTTGTTGATCTTTCTTAATTTTCAAAGGTAAGCGTTTTGAATTTTACAGATTCTAAACTCTTCTTCAAACATCACAGATTAATGATTTTTTTATCAACGCACAGCTGATTAATATATAGGGTGATATTTCATTTAGAAGTAAAATTTATGTATTTTTTTTCATATTACCCTATTTTATGGAGTATTATGCAATGATTTACCCACATTTTTTTCAATTTTTTAAACTTAGCTACATGTCTTCAGGCTACATGTTCCACTTCACTTCAGGAACAATAAACTAAATAAATAAAGTGAAAATGTGAATTAAAATAATAAAATGTAATAGGTGAGATATAAAGTCCACCGTAATTAAATAAATAAAAAGTATAATTATTCAATTTGTTATATGGATCTTGACTAAGAAACTGAAAACTTTTTGCTTTGTATGTGTCCTAAAAGGAAAAGAGACACGTGGTTGTGAAAATGAGAGGTTAGTTAGTAGCGGTTAGGACTTAGGATTCGTTGAGAGAAAAATTAAAATGATTTTTCCAACCAATATTTTAATTAAGAGAAATATTATATCATAAAATTAACGTAATAATTCAATTTATTAAAATTATTAATCCAACTTTTAATATTGTACATTAATCTAACATTGTTAAAAGTTGAATTAACAATTTTAATATTTGTTATATAATAGAAATACATATAATTAATATTCAACATGTATTATATATCATATGTAACATATTATACATATGATAGATATTACGTATGATATATAATACACATTGTATATTAGTCCAATGTATTCCTTATTTATTCCAATTTGGATAAGATAAATAAAGAAAGAGGTATGGGAATATTGTTGCAAGTGCCGGGAGGAAAAGGTTACCAACGCTTCAAGCACTGTCCTTAGAAGATAGGAGCAGATAACAATTGGCAAATAAAGGCTCTAATAACGTGTTGTTCCCTTCCTCCTTACAATCTCTACGTGTCTCTCATGGATTAATTGTTGAAGCTTTTCAACCAAATAAATAGCCTTAATCTTGACCTCATACCATAGTATACTATACTAATATAATATTTTGATGACAAAAATCCATTTACACTATAGAAGTATATTAGTATATTATATGAATAGGGGTAGCCCTATCCCTATGGCGTTGTGTTTTAATACGTTGGGGAATGGAATGGAATGTACGGTGACCAACTATATTAACTAACACTTGTCAATTCCTCTCCTCTCTTCCACGACCCTTCTATAAATCAATTCCTCACCCTATTCATAAATCAAACTTAATGACATGTGTTCTATTATTATTTAAAATTTTCAAAATATAATAAATGATCACTAATTTCGAGAAGTTATTGATATCTACTACGGGCCTTTGGCCCAGTTAGAGGAACTCCTGGTCTGGAGCCTGTTAGAGCACATCCTGACCTAGAGCCCAATAGCAGCTCATAAACTGCGAACAAGGAAACATTATCCCATTATCCCTATATTATATAAAGGGTCTTAAAGGAGGAAAAACTATAGGTAACTAATTATTAATGAGTAAAAAGTGGTAACTATAGGAAAAAACATTATCCCATTACCCTTTATATTTTTTTATTTAAAAAAATTATGTTAAATTAGTAAAAATGAATTTTATGACAAATATCATTCTACGTGACGATCCATGACCATCGACCACCCAAGAACTTCTCTTGACTTAATCATAAGAGTCCTTTCATAGGTACACGGTACACCCCTCAAGACTTGGTGGAGAAACATCGAGACTGAAGGCAACATCTTGACCTATCTCATAAGACAATTGTCTTGACCTTTTTTCTTTCTATTGTAAGGGACTATTATTATATTATATATCTTTCAAGATTTTCCACCAACTATCAAATCTTACTCTAAAAAGAATGTGTTACATATTCATCACAAACACACTTTTAAATGTACATTTCATCATTACGTTACATATATCAGTATATATGGTAATCAATAGTACTTTTCAGCTGCTTTTTTAGTTTTATTTTCTTTGTTCCCTCCATCTTATTTCTTCTTTGATGAAGATCCTTTTGTTCTCTTAACTGAAAACTACCAGCACAGACTGTTCCAACAGAAAAAGCAAAAGAAAGAAGAAGAAAAATATGTTAACATTTCAAAGCTCACTCTCATTCTTCTTCAAGGGAACCTTGTAATCTATGAACTTACCATGTTAAGAAGCCGCATCGCCGCAGGCCGTGTAAATTTTCGCGCGAAAAGGAAGCAAGTTGATGGTTTACCCTTGCTACTGCACCATTCTCTTCGGTATTCGGTTTCATAATAAATATTATCTATTTCCTGCAAAAGAAAATCAAATTTATTCATATTTCATTCCATGAAAGTTGCTTTAAGAAAGTGATTTTTGCAGTAGCAGTTCAGTGAAGTTCAAACCTTTATGAAGTTTATAAGCATAGGTGTAGCATCTGAGTACTTGTAAGTCACCGGATGCCATCCCCGGCGCTCACGATCCCTGGTGTTGGAAATATCCCAGGAAGTATGCGTCAATGAACGGCGTGTTAGTTCTCCTTCAAGGTCTTTTTGCTAGATTTAGGAATGCAAACACAACAAAATGTAAGTTAAGATTAACATGGTGATCACAGGCAAATATTTTTGAAGTTAAACAAACTTCAACACAAATTTAAAGTGGATGTGACAAAACTGGCTTCAATTTTCATCAGCACTCTGTTTTTAATGTGATGCTTAATTTAACTTCAGAGAAATTCACTCAAGTTACGCAATAACATTGTTCGCATCGATTGACATAATAGGGTCATGATATAGGAACAAAATGTAATTGTTAAGTGGTGAATCGTAGCAAAATATACGAGATCGCTCCCTCTCTCTCTCTCTCCACGACACATACAGAGACATGGAAACAGTGTGAGGTAAGAAAAGAAAAGGATCCTTACAGCCAGTAATGTCTGAACATAGTGTTCATCTGGTATACAATTATGCAACTTTGACGTGTCAGCAGGCTGCGCAAAGAAAGGAATTATTATCCTTAAAAATGATTACTTCATCTATTCATATGATTTGAAATAACAAAAATGAACTACTTCATGAGATTTTTGGAGTGGAAGATGTGATTTCAGTGAAAGAAAGGGATTGCCTGAAGACTAGTGTAGAAAAAAGAACATTTTTGAATAATTATTTCATTTATATATATAGTGCACTTACAATGAATTGATCCCTCCAAAATTCTGGCAGTGGCTTTTTCTGCATTATTGAATGCACAAGTCAGAGTAATGTAGATGAAAGAATGAGGCTCTCACAAAGAAAAAGGCAAGAAAAAATGACCCAAAAATTACACCTTCATGTACAAATTTCTGTGCATAGGGTTCCAACCTTTTAAAGGAGAATTTAAGAGTGAGACTAAGAACATGTTTACATGATACTTGTGACACCTGAAACCACTCATAACAGAGGCTATCAATGAGTTGCGTCACAAATTACCTTGCAGTATTGTTGAAACATAGGCAAGACAGTTTCATCCTCCACTACAACGTTCGCATGCTTTCTGGTCAGAACAGCCCACTGCATGAAAATAAATAAATAGACAGGAATAAGACAGTATTCTTTGGCATTGAATGTCATGTATTCTAAGTTTCGGAATGAAACATCATAGTAAAGCACTTTATTAGATCTTTACCTGAGATCCTTTCCTCCAGTTATGAACAGGAATAACAGGATGCATTCTCGGATTGTAACGACCTTCTTTCGTGTCAGCAAAGCTGCTCACATTTAAATTGTTGGCAAATAAATAAATATACTAGATAAAAAAATCAAAACTACTTAATTACAAAAATTGAGAATGTTAAGATAAAATCAATTGACAGTAGTTTCGGACTTTTGGTCAATCATAAAAATCTTTTCCAAGTTTATGTCTCATAACCAGTCACACAAGGGATTAAGGTTTCACAGTAAATATATATTTTTTTCACAATTTTCAATTTTAACTTTTAAAGTATCATGAAATGAAAAAAAAATAAAAATAGAACTCTTATATTGCAGACATAGCATACTACAGCAAAAGACAAGTATGTATCCTCACCTGTCGACAAAACTAGTTGATGTTGACATGATGTAGTCATAAGTATAGCTGAAGTTGTACAAAGGTATACAGCTGAAAAGAAATCAATCAACTGAAATATAGTGAGATGCTACACTCAAGAATTTAGATATCATGTGATATCAAAGCCATTTCTTCTCTCAAATAATTCGTCAAAATGAAGTACAGTAAAGGAGATCAAACTTTCAAAACTGTATATAAGTGATGAGTACTTATACTTTAGGTCTAGAAAGTTATAGGCAAAAGAATTAGAATTCAATATATGTTAACAAAATTAAACCCTCACCTATCCGAGAGAAAGACAAAACGGTCATTTAAAGGATCAGTAAGCGCATGTCTAAGCAAAATGCGCTCTGCCTCTATCATGCTTGCTTCTCCCCAATCTACCTGGAAAGAGATCACATGAGGTAAATATGATGAAGCTGAAAGACATAGCAAGGAAGGATTAACAGCTAAGTGACAACTATTTTCTGACAATATGGTGAAATTGAAGATTTTTTTTCTTCTTTTGATAAAAGGTAAAATTGAAAAAAATAATTCAAAGTTCACTTATAGAGAAACAAGTTCATGCGTGCATAGACAGAAGAAATGCTAATTACATATAAATTCTTTTAGTTGAAACCATCATTGAAGTCATACTTCAGTTAAAGCTACAAGAGAGAGAGAGAGAGAGAGCAGTTACTTCTTTTCATCTAAGAGAGGACCTTGGAGACAGCAAATTTTCAGTTACTCCATACATGACCATGTTTTCAATGTGGTTAACATATATATAGGTGAAACTTGTTTGTATCATCAAAGACGATAAATTATTGCATAGTCCTGGACTACCGGGTGAATTGCACTCTACCCAATAATCAAGTGACATTTCAAATATCACTCTATCATTGAGTGGAGGACAAATGCACAATCCACCTTAGTGCTCCATGACCATGCAATGCTTTCTCATCGAAGATGGTGGAATTCCCCCAACGAAGCCCCACACAGAAAATGGGTTATGAAATTTCATAGATGGCACAGAGTTGTATCTAAAAAAGGGATGTAGCTAACACATAAGCACAATGTAAGCACATCTTGAAAATAAAGATAGAAGAGCGACCTGTACGCTATCATTAACTTGGCGATTTAGAAAGAATGTTGATCTAGTTGTAACCTTGTTGAACAGAAACCCGGGCCTTGAGTGGACAAAAATTGAGAATTTGTTATCACCTCCCTGAAGTTTAAAACAGCACAAATGTTTCTGTAAGCATTATCGGCACCTCAATAAAAAACAAGCGCTCTCCAAAATGACAAATAACTAACGAGTATGTTTATCGCCCAAGAATTTTCAAAACATAAATAACAAGAATCTATAAATCCACTACAAACACTTATGCATAAGTATGACTTTCTCACATATTGAAGGAGCTAAAGAGAGAACAACTCTAACAAATAATTTAGCCATCCTCATGAATTTTAAGTTTTGGAAACACAAACTAATTATGAGGAATGTTGCTATAATAGTAAAGGAATGTAGATTTAGTTATCTTACTATACATTTTAAGAATACTATAAGTTAGCAATGGTGCTGATGAGTTTTTTTTTCATCCAAAACAGAAAAAAAAAATGGTGCCAAGTTTCATTGCACTTTCCTTATAACCACATGAAACTTGAAAAAAACAGCAAATTTGAGACTACATGATTGCTAAATGACATACAAATATATGATCACCACACACACACATTAATGGTTTAAAATCGAGATTTGAAATCATTAAATTTGCAGTATGTAGAATACTATCTCTGTCTACTTTTATGTGTCCAAATACATTGTTTTTTTAATGTACCATATACATTAAAAGTAGTTCAAAATATCATATGTTATGAACATGAAAAAGAACAGATAAGCTATGATTAATCATTAAATGTTGAAACTAAATGATTAAACATTAAAATTTTAAACTAACTGTAATAGCTTGAATTAAAAACAGCCACACTCACATAAAGTCACACATATAAATAATAAATTTAAAAGAGCAAGATGACACAAAATGAAAGAAATAATGTACCCGAAAGAATGCATCCCAAACCATTTCTAAAGGAAGCCTATTCCGTGCAATGAATAGAAATGCAATCTTAGGGCCCTGAATTTCTTGAGGCTGAGAAATGAATTGGTGGTGATGCAATGGAACCAACCCAACAACATTATTGTACCTTGTCTGAATAAACAACAACCCTCCAAAACAAATCCCCACAAATATCAAAATCAAAACTTTCCTCTTCCATCTGTGCTGAGGTTTCTGTTGAACCACCTTCTTCTTCATATTCTTAGCAAAATCAAACTAGTCCAGAAGCTGAATCACACACTAAAAAACCAAACTTTTGGCCTTCAAATGAACCAAGTAGGATTCAGAAGTAGAAGATCCAACCAGATCCATTGCAAAACCAATAATCATCCAAAAAAAAAAAACCAACTTTGATTATTTCCCTGAAAATTTGAGCAAATTCCTGGAAAACTACACTACCCCAGAAGATATACAAACACCCCAATACTTTAAAACCCAAAAAGGAAACAACTTGTGAGGCTATGAGCCAAAAAAAAAAAAACTTCAAGATTCTCGTGAGGAGTGCTTACAATAAAACATGTGATTTGTAAATACAAGAGTGACACTAAGTTAATGAAGATGAAGAAGAGAGAGAGAGAATGAGAGTTAGTGTGTGAGCTTAGTGAAGAAGTGTTTAGAGAGAATGAGAGGGTTTGGGTTTTTGTGTAAATTTAAGATGAAAAAGTGAGAACTGTGATGTGTCTATTGCTCTGCTTATTATGCCTATATCTCAGCTTGTGTGTCGTAAAGTTGAAAGTTCTTTCTTTCTATATCTGATTTTGTGATTGCGTGTGGAAGCAGGGGAATAAAACTACTATATTTTTTTTGCCTTATGATTGGGATTGAAGACTTGAGTTTGATCCGTGAGACTTCACAAATAATCAAAATACAATTTGAGATTCTTTTTTATTTTTTTTTTAATTTAGGTTGAGATGTGAAGATTCATCTCCATCCAAGTTAACACATGATTATGAACTCTTAAAAGCTTACAAAGACTAAAAAGTAAATTAACCATATGACATTATGAAAATATGTGCCATATATTAATTTGAAGATACATATGTATAAAAAATACATTTGCTTAAATGTTTGCCAAATTAGGGTTTGATTGCATTAATTGAGTTTGATGGCTAAATATTGAGTGATCTGTCCATAATTTTGTAAGTAAATGTTAGTGAGTTTTTTAAGACATGTTTTTGTCCATATCATTTTTTTAATGAGGAGTTCTATTTGTATTTGCGATTTAATTATCCATCCCTTTCTACATCTATTTAATGTTTGTAAATTTGATACATATATATGTTGGCAAGTACATTAAATTTGCCAATATTTGTATGAGTGTAGAAATGAATGGATGGTAAAATGGTACTTACGAATAACATTTTTTTTTTTTTTATGAACACAAACTTTCAAGCCAGAAATAAATACATGTGTCTAAATGAGAATAATTTGAAATGCAATTAGGTGGGAGTGGTATTATGTATATGGAAATGTGTAAATAAGACATTTCATTATATTATATAAATTGATACCTTCTCTCTCTCTCTTTTCAACTTTCAATTGGCTCAATAAATTAAAGAGGATTATATTCTAGCAAGAGATTTTGATGGTGCATTATATTGTAGTTTGTTGGATTTGAAGCATGGCTTTTAGTAGGTAGTGGGAAAGTTGACTTAAAAAGGAAGTGGGTGTTAGATAATAGATAGGGGAATAGCACCTAATGGAGGTTGTTTGTAACCAACCAATATAATGATGATGAAGAGAAAATTATGTATTACCCTCACATGCTTGTACTGAAAAAGGAGTATGACACATGCAAAGTAATTAATTCATATATATCATTACTAATAATAGTCAACCTTTTTTGGTTCTGTTTTGATTATCTATATAAGTGAGTTAATTATCAGAAAAACACCACTAAATTATTAACACCAAGATATTTGGAAAACAATAATGTTCATTGATTTGTCTAACTTGATATGCTAGTTTTGGTATAAAATCAAGATCATGTTAATCTTTTTGTTTTTCTTTACTAAAGTTTGATGCTCCTGAGATGAATAATAAAATGATGACTAAGCATATAAAGGAAAAGAAAGTTTCCAAAGAGAAGACATGAACACAAATACTTATCATATTTATACAAAATCTATTACCACTATTAAATATAAATTATTTGAATGTAAGAGTAATACACTTAAAATCCAATAATAAAAATGAATATTATACGATTGTTATAAATATTTACATTCCTAAAAAATATAGAAGTCAAGAAATTCTCTAAAAGAATGACTAAGCATAAATTGTCCAAATTTTCATATAACCCTTAAAAGTTATATTAGGTATACATGCAAATTCTTCAAAGACTATATAAAAACAAAAATGTAATTATAAAAATAGTGTCCCATTGCATTAGAAAATAGTGGAATCTACCAACATATCCATGATGATGGAGTAAATATCTTAATAAAACACAACTTTTAGTATTAAAGTATTGATGTAACAGTTACAATTCTATTGAACAAAGGTACATATAGATCGATATAAATGATACTATATAAGTTTCTCTTAAATCAATGTAGATCATACCATATCAATCACTAATATGATATATTCTGGTATCCTCTAATATAATGTAATTTCATATAAATGATTTTTTTACTAGGCACAAGATATATATATATATATATATAGAGAGAGAGAGAGAGATATTTTAGTTGTTATAAGTCCAGTGCATTTTCTGAAGATAGTCCACAACTTTTTTATCCAATTGAAAGGCTTTGGTGAGAACTTGAGAAGAAATTGATGGATGAGATCCAAACAGAGCATTAGCAACAGTGGTAACTCCTGGATTGTGGCTACTAAGAGTAGCAATTGCAAGTGCATTACCATAACCAACATTCAATTGAAAATGAATGTGACCAAATGGGAACACAAACACATCACCCTTGTTAAGAACTTTTGCAATAACTTTATTTTCAGGGTTTGGTGTAACAAAACCAGCATAAAGAGTTCCCTCTAACACTGTGAGGATCTCACTGGCTCTAGGGTGAAAATGAGGAGGGTTTAGACCTTTTGGTGCAAAGTCAATGCGAGCAATAGATATTCCTAAAGTGTTGAGTCCTAATATTGCATTAACATTTAGAAGATGTGCTCTTGACCCTAGTGGATTTGATGTGTTTCCTTGCTTCAGTCCAAGGTAAAAGAAGTCATCAGCATTGACTAGTTTTGGATCCTTACATAACTTGCCATTTACAAACACTGTTATCAAATTAAGAAGAAAATATGATTATATAATGAGTATTGTTATATGTACAATGAAAGATTAGTCAAACTAATCAATAAATGAGATTTTGAGTCATAATTAATCAACCTATTAAAATTTCAATGATTATTTGGACAATAGAAAAAGCTAAAATGAGTCAACTGATTTTATTAGCTGGTTTACCATTATACACAAGTATTAGTGTTATGTAATTGTAAGGGCCAAATTAATTTAACTTTTAGTAGAATTACTTTTGAAATACTTAATAAGAAAAAACTCAAATTGAAGTAAGAATATGGTATGAAACAGAGTATAATACAAAGTATTATTTTAAAAAAAATGAATTTCAGTCTGATGAAATGAAAATGAAAAGCATCATTTTATCCATTTCACTAACTTTTTTTCTCACTTGAGAATGAAATTTGGTGAGCATATGAAAAGTATAATCAATTTCTTTCATTATGTTTGGAGTGCAACCAAACATGAAAATCTCTCAATTAAGTGCACTAAACAAAGCAAGGGAATTAAAGAAGGTAAGGTATTTACCACCATTATTATTGTTGGTATCATTAATAGCAACACAAAAGTCTTGTAGTGGGCTTGGATCATATGCAAAGGCACAAGAACATAGTACAAAGGCCAATAAGGCAACAAGGAGCAAGTAATTGTGATGACCACCCTTCATGATTCTCTAACTTGTACCAAATCTTGTTTAATTTGTGTGTATTTTTTCAATTTTTTGTTTGATGGGTGAAATCTTTGTTTTGTACTATTGTCTATTTATAAGCAAAAGAAGTAGAACTGGTCTATTTTTTTTTTTATTTCTTGGTAATAGTAGTCTTGAGCGGTAGATATTATTTAATTTCAGTTGATGATGAGTTTTTCCTTATATACTATCTGAAGCTTTTTATTATTTTTTTTCACAAGATTAAAATGTCAACAACTAAAGCATATATTAGCTGATATAATCAATTGTGTATGTTTTTACTATTATTATTATTCTTTCTCAAGTCAATAATACATCTTGTTCATTCCTCCTCTGTTCCTTCTCTTTTCTCCCTATCTATCTTCACACGTGTACAAAGACCAAGTTAATCCATCAACAATTGAGTTGACCAAGAAGGCTTCATACAAATTTTGATGCACCTGAGGACTTTGAAAATCCTTTCATTGGTCAAAGGTTGCTACAAGCATAAGTGACAATTATTCCTTATTCCTTAATCATATATAGTTGCAGAAATAATCAACATAATCAAATTAATCAACAGCGGTTTATATGATCCAGCAATCTTTTTTTTTTGTTTAATTTTCGCTTTTAATATGAATAGTTGAATCTGTTTATGGTAAACAAGTAAACAAACTTGAAGTTATATGATTACTATAAGTGGCTATGAATGCACCTAAGGACTCTGAAATCGCTTTCTTGGTCAATAATTGTGATCCTTACACAATCATTTAGGATTATTAGTCTTAGCTTGTTATTGTGATTGTGATTGTGATTGAATCTTTTAATATATGAAACCTTTGCTTTGACTCTGCATTAATGTATGGATTGTTGTCAATGAAGTTAAAACAATATTCTTGCATTCTGTTTGTTGTGTGTTTCATGTATTTATGTGTTTGTTTGAGGATATTGCTAAAACTATTGCTAAGAAACCTGCAATATATGGATTTGAACACTGAACTATATGATTTCTTGTGTTTTCTTCCAACAATTTCATTTGGTTCTCACTCACAAACAAATTTAACTACTATATATATATATATAGTGCAGAACATAATTACAGATTCAACTTAATCAACACATTCTTAGCTATTTTTTATTTTTCAAATTTTTCACAGATTATGTGAATTGATGTATCTGTTTAACTTTGGTCAAACACTAAAGAAATGTTCAATTAATTAGCAGTCCATGATAATTATAAAATTACTATTGACTATAGCAGCAAGTTGGCTTTGTATACTTTTGCCAAGTGGCATGTGGCAATTCAATCTCTGAAAGAAAGAAGATTAAGTTGGATACAGTATTGTTAAGAGAATCATTCATCCAATGTTTAGCCAAATTAAAATATTAATTAATGACCAATTAAGAGATTTACTAAGTCATTTATAATGCTTCATGTAATAAACATAGACTAGTTCAACTCCTTTAGCTTATAAATAGAGATTATTTGCATTGCCACAATCTCAACCTACCTTCATAATCATACACTTGCAAAATACAAAGAGAGTTACTAACAGATAAGAGACAATATGAAATCTGCATACTTAATCATTCTTGCAATCTTGGCTTTGGCTTTAGCATCATGTGGTGTCTATGCTTTTGATCCTAGCCCTCTGCAGGACTTTTGTGTGGCTATCAATGACACCAACAATGGTGGTAAGTATCAAATTTTTATTATTAATAGACCATTTACTATGCGAGGGCGAGTCTCAGCACAACAGTAACATTGCTGCATTGTGAATTGTTAGGCTTTGAGCTTCCCTTTTTTAAACATTGGTCAATTATACATAAAGTTGATGCATCAAATGAGTACTTTTTACTCTTTTTTGCAGTTTTTGTGAATGGTAAGTTCTGCAAGGATCCAAAACTTGTGACTGCAAATGATTTTTTCTTCTCACTCAAGCAAGGAAACACATCCAATCCACTTGGCTCGAAAGTGACTCCGGCTTCCGTTAATGAGATACTAGGACTCAACACTCTAGGCATATCCCTTGCTCGAATCGATTTCGCGCCTAGAGGTCTTAATCCTCCTCATCTTCACCCTCGCGGCACCGAGATCCTTACAGTTTTAGAGGGCACTCTTTATGTTGGTTTTGTTACATCAAATCCGGAAAACCGTCTCATCACAAAAGTGCTCAACAAAGGAGATGTTTTTGTGTTTCCAATTGGCCTAATTCACTTTCAGTTGAATGTTGGTTATGGAAATGCTGTTGCTATTGCTGGTTTGAGTAGCCAGAACCCTGGAGTAACTACTATTGCTAATGCTGTGTTTGGATCTAATCCTTCTATTTCTTCAGAAGTTCTTACCAAGGCTTTTCAAGTAGATAAGAAAGTGGTGGACTATCTTCAAAAACAATTTTGGTGGAACAACTAGAACAGAATCATTGGTTGAAATATGAAACATTTCATTAATTTGTATTGTTTTTATTTGTGTTATTGTAGTTCTATGTATCACATGTATCACCATTCATTTTGAATTAATCAAATAAAGTGCAATTTCTTAATCACTCATAATAGATATTATGAACTATATATTCATACTTGCTAGCTATTTCACTGTACATATGATTCTCATCATAGATATTATTAGTGATGTTTGGATGTCAGCCATTAGATCTTCAATCTAAGGGTTAAAAATAATTTGAATTTATATTTATAGATTTTTTATATTAAAAAATAGTTTTATATTTGGTTTCCCATTTTTACCCCTATGGTCCTTTCTCTGGCTCTCTCTAGTCTCTGCAATCACTCATTTTGGGTTGCCCCATGGAGTCTGTGTCACTCCGCTCCCTTCCCTTCCCAACAAGGTTGGTATTTCCTCTTTCATTCAATTCTTTTGATACCCATTTTCTTTCTCTTCTCGAAATTACCTTTTTTTTTTCTTAAATTCTTTCACTTGTTGGTGTTCTCTCTCTTTGCTATTATAGACTTTCTGGAAGTGAAATCAGAACTACCATAAACCCGAGATGGGTACCCTTCAAATCCTCAAATTTCCCTCCAAAGCTTCAAACTTTAACTGCTCAAAACGGTGTCGTTGGAGAAACCTCTGGTGGGGTTGGTCGTGGTGATGCAGTGATCATTGTGGATCATGGGTCGCGTCGCAAAGAGTCCAATCTCATGCTGAGTAAGCACAATTCAGCTTTTACTCTCTTCTAGTTTGTTAGTTTTGAACTGCCACTGTTATTGAGTTATCTTATTCATGGTTTTGTTTCATTGTTATTTATTTACTTTTCCTGGAATGCTGTAATTTGATGTATACAAAGTTGTGTCTTTGAATTTCAGATGAATTTGTGGAGATGTTTAGACATAAAACTGGTTATGAGATTGTGGAGCCTGCTCATATGGTAATTTTCTGTAATCTGTTATTGGTTTTTTGTGTTTTTCTTCATGATAGATAGGAAGAGAAATGTAAATGATATTGGATAGATACTTGAGTTTCAGTTGTAGCTGTAGGCAATTTGGGTATCTCATGCCTCAAATTATGTGTAAAACTTTGTTGGTCATTTAAAAAAATATATATATTTTTGGTTATCTTTCAAGGATTTTACTTATTATGGCTTTATCTTAGGATTGTTAGCATTTTTTCTTAGGTTATTTGGCATGTACAATAAAACATATTTTGCCTTAATGAGGAGAAAGAGTTAAACATGTTATCCTTTTCTTTCATGATCAGATCTAGTAGCTAGATTTGGCTCATAGAAATAACATCATCTTTGCCTTTGCCTTTTATGATAATGTTGTAACCATGGGGCAAACTCTTTATGCTTTGTAATATTTATGCATTTTCAGGAATTAGCCGAACCATCGATCAAAGACGCGTTTCAATCTTGTGTTGAACAAGGAGCAGGCCGTATTATTGTCAGTCCCTTTTTCCTCTCTCCTGGAAGGCATTGGAGTCAGGTTAGTCCTCATAAAACATTTGTTTTGTTGTTGGATAACTTGTTGGCTCAATGAGCGGTTTACCTCAACCAGCAGTCTGATACGAACTCTGTCATGCTATGCTCTACTCGGTCAATCCCTTTGGATTTAGTCTTTATAAAACTACTGTCCTATCTTACTATGAATTTCAGCAAGTGGAAATTTGTTGAGCTCCACTGTAATTGTACTATGCAGGATATTCCTTCCTTAAGTGCAGAGGCTGCGAAGGACCACCCTGGTGTGTCATACATTGTAACTGCACCCCTTGGACTTCATGAGCTACTTGTGGTATGAACAATTCTCTTGCATTTCACAATTTCACTATCTTTTGCTGTTTTAAAAAGCACTCATGATGAAAGCTTCTTGTTTCCATTTTCCAAGTTGGATTTATATTTTTGTCCTGGCCAATAGTAACTTCTTGTGCTGCAGGATGTTGTGAATGACAGGATCAAGCACTGCTTAAACCATGTAGCGGGAGACGCCGAAGAGTGTTCGGTTTGCGCCGGGACAGGAAAATGCAGGCTCTATAATTCATGAAAATAAGTTGATTTTGGTACTTTACCTACAATGTAAGAGAGCCTGAAAGTCAAGGAAATTTGTGAAATGAGTTGCAGCTGACCAAACTGTTCTGAAGCCATCATTATTTCACCAATTGCCCTATCTCAGAAGATTCAAGATGGTTGCACATCTGTGACTGTGAAAGTGATTGTTCAATGAGTGCTCAACCATATTCTCCTCATTTTTTTGAACATATAAGTGAATTTGTTTGATGAAATAGCCCTAGAAGTGATTTGCAATGGCATTAAACATTGAAGTTATTGTGTGTCTATATATATATATGCCAAGTTGTAACATTGAAATTGTCATTTAGATTTGTCAAGTTGTAACACTATATTTATTTAATTTATATTCTGCTGCACTTGAACTAGGCACTATTTGGTACTTAGCTTCTTTTAGGACTCCTATGTTTCTTAACTATTTTTATTTGTAATTTGTGAGCAAAATAAAAGCCTTTTATGATAATTACTATTTACTCGGCAATGATCAAGGTCCCGTACTAGGTGCTTTGTGCAAGTACAATATTCTCCAAATTTTATACATATATATAAATTAATTTGCAATTAAAACATTAAAAGTTTTTTTAATAGAAGAAGAATTTTTCCGTTGAATTTTAAAAGATAACTCGAACATGCAAAGCTGCTCAAAATCTCAAATAATCACGACGAATATAAAACAAAGAATAAATACTCTATTTAACTTGAATATGTTTATAAAGATAATCTTAAGAGATTATTTTATCATTTTTAAATATTAAAGGATTAAATTATGCTCAAAATTAATCTTAAGACAGTAAATACAATATTCACTTTAAAATAAATTAAGGTTTTATATTTATATATATATTAATTATTTAATTTAATCTTTGTATAGTGACAATATATAAAAATATTAATAGTGTATAAAATTTATTTATTTATTATTTAAAATTCTAAATAATAAAAAAGATGTCAAGTTAAAATAGAACTTTTCAATTATATAGTTGGGTCACTCAAGTCCTTTCTAACTTCAATTCAAATTCAAATTAAGAAAAGAATTAAAATAAAATGAGAAATACTCGTTATAAAAAACCAAAAAAAAAATAAATAAATAAAAATAAAGTGGAGTGGGAGCATGCTTTTTCATACAAAAAATTGTTGTTGTAAATACTAACCATAAGAAAATGGCGGCTGCTTGAGCAGTGAAGAGTGAAGAGTGAGAATTTGACGAAGAAGATGATGATGATGGCTCAAGCTTCAAAATTTGTTCACATATATAGAGGATTCAGATTAACACCAATCTCAATCTCAATCTCTCGATTCAACCATCTCTTATTCTTCTCTTCCACTACCCGCAAATTGAAATTTGAATTTGATGCTGTGAAAACACAACTCAACAAGGCCTTCCTCCAACAACGAGGACTCAATCTCAATCTTCCTGCTAAAATCCTCCGCAATTCCCGCTTTTCTGGTACCTTCTACAAACTACTTCTCTTCCCTTTTTTTTTTCAATTTGTTCTGTTCTGCATTTACACTTTAGAGGAATACTCTGTTTGAGTGTGTGTGAAATATTCAGTTAAAGTTGGTATTTTTTTCAACCTACCATGTGCCCCATTCTGAAATATCAGCAAAAATTTGTAATTTTATAAATTTGTAATTCAATCAGTATTACAAGAGGTAAAGGGTTAGTGCTTGGTGGTTCAGCAATTGTTCCTCTTAAGCTAGTTCTTAACTTCTTATGTTAAAGTCTTGGGTATGAAGAAGAATAAATTAGTGCTAAAAAAGACTGAAACAGATTGTATCAATTGGGTTATATGTTATTGTTGCTATCAAAATTAAGTCTATATGTTATTATTGCTATCAAAATTAAGCCTATATTGTTAACAGAAATTATACCAAATAAAGACTGAAACAGATTGTATCAATTGGGTTGTGCTTACATATGAAACTTCTTATGTTATTGAAGTTTGTTACTCTAAGTTGAAATGTAGGCTTATGTTGGTGTTCACTTTGATAAAGTTTGTATCTCATGCGTGGCAATGTTGCATAGAAATGCTTGGCAACTGAAAATTTATGTGTTAGAATTTGAAGCGATATCAAAAAGAAGTTTACTTGACATAACTCTTTGATTATCTTATCTGTGAGCACTATAGAATTTTATGTCATATGGGATTGATGGTGCTTATTCCAGGAAGGTACTTGAGCAGTGGAAGCATATTAGGTGTATCGATTGCATCTGCATCTGCATCAGCTATAGCTCATGCCATGGATGGTGAGCTGGATATCTAATTCATTGGTATTTATCTTGGTACTAGCCTCCCTCTCCCCTTTTCGGGTCTTTTTCTTTCAATAACTTGAGCATTTTTATTTGCAAGTAGCTGGGGATGCTTTAGTGGATGATGATCGTAATGATTCATCCGATCCGCAGGACAACGAAAATGCGCAACACTTGTGGAAATTGGCTAGGAAGTTTTGGCTGCCTGTTTTTTTCTTTCTCACGGTGTTGACAAACTTGGATGATCCAATTATGATATTATTCATCAAAGTTACCTTATTCCTCCTAAGCACAAAGCCCAATCCTTTCTCTGTCTATGTTCTTGTTGATCAGGTCAGATAACACATCAATGAACATTTTTCTACATGGTTTTTCTCAACATCGAGGAAGATATGAGAGTTAATGGTCTAAACCCTAATATTATTCATGATAGAGCGCAATGATGTCATTTGATCCATGTAGCCGACCCCATATAGTGGGATAAGACTTGTTGTTGTTGTGGTTTTTCTCAACATGTTTCATCAGGGAAATCTTGAACATTTTTTCTATGTGATGAAATCATTCTCATGAGTTTTTGTGACCTTATCCTTAACCTAAGGTCTCTTCTATTTTGAGTGAACTTTTTTGATGAACAATGAAACAGTGTTTTTGTGATTTTATTTGCTTGACAATCTGTTAATTGCATATCCTTATATTGCAGCTGTGTCAACGCTCTATGCGCCAGGATACTCGAATATATAAGGCACAGGTGTGTGACATCCCTTATCTAATTATGTTTTTAGCATGGCAGTGAATATGTTTCTTTGGTAATATGCCTAACTGGTATGATGATTTATTCAGTTATTCATAATTGGTGTCAAAGTCGAGATGTATTTACTAACATCAGTTATCAGGATACATTAAGAATTCTTGTTTGTGCTCTGAGATTCATTGATCTTATTGGCTTGGAACACTTTGCCTAATGCAATTGACATCTGATTGATGATCTTTTCTATCTGCAGCTATACGCTAGCAAAGTTGAAGTTCAGGACTATAAGCTTCTATGCCTGGCTTCTGTAGAAATAAAAGATCAAATCTTCACTTTGGTTGGAATCCTTGGTACTTGGTGGACTCTGCCTCATTTACCATTCAGGGAAGCATTTTCTTTTGTTAGGAGTAGAATTGGAAGCATCTTGGTGAAAACAACTGAGCAAAGAAGTAATCATCTGCTAATTTGAAATTAGCATGTTGAACTGAAGTGCATCTCCATGTCAATTTTGCTTCAGAAATGGCAAATATCTTTCTGCTGAAAGCCATGATAGTTTTCTTCTTTCTGTAAAATGAATGTTTGAAACTAGAGTTCAAATGAGGTCACAAAAGCCAAAATAGTCATTTATATATAAATGGAGATTCATAGTGTTAGTGTGTGTTTGGATTAACTTATATTGGGTTCAAAATCGTTTATAATCAAGAATTTATAAAGTAGTTTCTGAATAGATCCTTTTGTTTTCCCAGAATAGGGGGACTCAAAAGGTTGACAACTCTTGTTGCCATATAACAATCTTTCTGAACTATCAACAAACATGCAACATTTTGCACTTTAAACATGCAAATTAAGAAGACATAGGTGTGCTTAATTGCAAGTAAATGCCAAAATTACATAGATACACAAATTTGAGGTGTTTGATTGAAAGGTAGATACTAAATATAATACCAAATACACAAAATATTATATATTATGTGTTAATTCTAAAAGTGAGGACACAAATACATAAACTTTAATATATGGATTTCGCTAACAAGTGCCCTTTTGTTAAGGAAGTAATATAAGAAAATTTTATTTTGAAAACACTAATTTTTATACTTTCTATGGATCCATCATCATATCTTAAAATTTTTTAAACTTAATATTTATAGTATTCTAAGGGCACTTGTTAGCAAAACCCTGACTTTGTTTGGATTGATAGGAGGGGATGGGATGGAATGGAATGGAAAAGGATGAGATTTTTTAATGTTTCATTGTTTCGATTTATTATAGAGAGATGGGATGAAATGGGAGGGGATGAGATCAATTCCATCCAATTCCATCATTTTTAACATTTCTCATCCCCTCCAAATTGGGAGGTATGGAATGGAATCACTCTCTATTAAGTCAATTTTTTTTTTAAAATGTATCATTCCATTCCATTCCATTTTATTAAATATCCAAACGATCATATGAAATTTATATCTTATTCCGTCCCATACCATTCCTCTATATTCCACTGCATACCATCCCACTCCATCCACCATCAATTATCTTCATTGCATCCGTATTTATGTATTATGCTCTCCTATGACAAGATACATTTATTTTCACTCTTTTTCATCGAAAAGCCACATAATCAATTTTGCTTTCAAAACCCGACATAAATTAATAAAGAATAACTCGTATACATCTATGAAGTCCGTTCCTCAACAAAAATTGAACAGAGCATTGAAGTATCAATCAAAATTACACTTACACATGCATACACCGTTCATTCTTAGCTATGAAAATGGCAATGATGGCAAAATTGCATCAAGCATCTCTAAGACCCATCTCCAACACAAGCTATCTCAAGCTTCATCAGGTTAACCTAAGGAAAGCAATGCAGAAGCAGCCCCCAAATCTGTAAATGCATATTCCCATAAAGTGGAGGTTATATGAAAGCTATGAACTGATTGTTCAGAAACCAGTTTTTCAATAAAATCATTGGCGCAAGATGCTTATGCGGCTGCTGCAATTATTTCTTCCAATCAATGTTAGGCTCTATTCAAAACCAGATTTTCAGTAGAACAATTGGTTTTGCTTCCACTGCACCAAGTATTTCTTAGAAGTCAGAGATCATTTAGCACTATCAAGAGATCTCTCATGAACTAGGAATGGCCACTAGGAATTTTATTTATCATCCACCAAAGACATAACTGGAACTCCTTTGCTAGAAAAGCTCGAGCACTCAACTCTGATCTCCTCACCAATCTGGAAGTCCCTTTTACTATTGTCCTGCACGACAAAACAAGAGAATAGTACAGTTTAATATTTGATAATAGTGTAAACCACGTGGTACGTGTTTTAGGGTTTAAGGTTCTAATTTGAAGTTAATTATTAGTTAAAGAAAGAAATGATTGCAAGTGTCTAAACAAATGCATCATTCTTGACCACTTAAAAGGCATAAGGTATGAGTAACTAAAATGGGCAAAGTGATGGTAATATCTGCCCAACAAGATCTCTTGAGAAAAGGATGTTAAAGCGAAGACATAAAAAGCAATGATTTAGTTATTCTAATAAGAACTATGTTACTTGGGATATTGAGAAGGCAACCCTACCTCAAACCGGTACATTCCTTTAAGTCCTCCACCCAAATCCAATACCAACCCATGTGCACGAATTTGAAAAACTTTAGCAGTAACTTTTCTTCCAAGTTTCAGACCTTTGGTAGTTACTGATGCCTTATCTTCAGCTTCCCCCTCATCACCCTCTGGCTTTAGAAAACCAGAATGTGACTTTTTTTCCGTTGAAAGTTTTGGCTTCTTAGCATTTGTGTATGGGAAGGGACCTAAAGGAGAAGATGAAGAATCACCCACATCTTGAGATCGACGAGATTTTGACTTGGGTGGAGAATCAGTCATATCTTGCGATCGGCGAGGTTTTGACTTGCGATCCAGTTTTCCCCCTTTATCTGTGGAGGGGCCTTTTGAAGTAACATTCAAGCTGGTAGACTTCTCCTCCTCATCACACTCTTCAGCACTGCGTATTAAAAATACTGGTACTTGGGAGGTGGCAGGCTTTGCATCACCCACCTCATGTTTGCCTGTAGGAGACTCAGAAGCAGAATTTTGTTGTTCTTCTGTATTACTCACATTCCAAACTGGTGCCCAAATGTTTGCTGTTTCTTTTGCAGATGCAACAGATTCTTCAACTACATTATCAGTTTCCAATCCTCCAGGACGAGGCTTGGTAGCTTTAAGGGATAATTTGATGTTACCACGAACATCTTGGCCTATGCACATCAAAGAAATCTGCTGACCGACTGAGACAACATCTGAAACTCGGGAAACCTAAGGAAATGGTAGTTATTAGAGATGAATTACATACAAATTTCTACGCCTGTTGATGGCATACACAACAATAATGTAATGATGAGAAATTAAGATCGTTAAAATCATGCGTACCGGCTCATGTGACAACTCAGAAATGTGGAGAAGCCCCTGCTGGCCACCATTAAACTCCACAAAAGCTCCATATTCTTTTATAGAGGTTACAACACCTTTGTAGACACCCCCAACTTCAATTTCACGGCCTACTATGAAATCAATCTGACAAACAAGGGTGCGAATCAAGAATGAGGGCAGATATTTCACCATTCATTATCAATAAGTACGTGAACTTTTAATAGCAGTACATCAACTCCTCACACAGGACTGAGGCATTTGTCTCACTTGGGAATGCTAGCATCCAATTTCAGTTGGAAACTTGGAATAAAAGCAAAGGATCAACCTAATGGAAGAATTACCTTTTCCAGTACTTTGTCCATTACAGCCTGATTCTTAGCAACTATGGTAAGTGTTCCATCACCAACAGACATCCGTGCACCTGATTCAATAGATTATATCATTGTCAATAGGCATAAATGGATACACAGATGTTCTGCTAAACAAAATATATGTAATAGAGCATGGAAAAAATTCAATACCAACAAAGCATATGCATATTCAGATTAAAAAAAATTGCAATCAAATTGACCTGTTTCTTCTTCCATTTTTCTCTTTAGAGCACCCATTGGTCCAATCAGGCGACGAAGAGCATCATTGCTGTACTTCAAGGTGGCTGCATAGATAACCTTCAAGCTTAAAAGGGTGTTGTATGTACATGACCAAGGAACCTAACTGAAATACAAAACAAATAATGGGAAAACAGAAGGTTAAAAATCTATACCTAGTCGTGGAGAAGTCATGTCATCCTTGTTACGAGGTGCATTAATTTCCTGTTCCATGTGATCAAGAATTTGAACACGAGCTCTACGAGCAGGTTCTAAAGATTCACATATGATATCTAGAGGAATTCCAGCTGGTTTTATATCCAACTGAATAGCAGTAACTCCTTTCCGGGTTCCAGCAATCTTGAAGTCCATGTCACCCAAATGATCTTCCAACCCCTAAAATCAAATTTAAAAGTTAAAGCTTTTGAAAGAAAACAATAATTGACTTTTTTGTTCAATATCATCCTCTTTGCTTAGAATAAAAAAAGGAAAACATCAGGATAGCATGTAAAGCAGAGCTCAATCTTGTAACTATACAATTAAGACGTATTTGATAGTCAAAAGTAGCAAAACAGAGTAAGATATCAAAATGCAAAATCTATATAAAGATTTTTTTCTTAGTGAATACAAAAAAAAAACATTTTCTTCAAGGAAATCAGACATATACATATGACCAGGGAAGAAAGAATGGATGTGATATTGTGATTAGGCAATGTTAGTTTGAGAAAAACGCATCTAACACCAACTAGAATTAGGCAAACAACAATTTGTGATATTGTCTAACTTTGGATGTAAAAGGATTGTTGATAGAAAATGTGACTTTCCTTTAAGGTCATCCTCTAATAAAGTAATACATTGTCCTGTCATTATAAATTACAATATAGAAATGATTAAAAAATAGATATTAGATACAAGTTCTTATCTTTCATAAGTAGTGAAACGAGTTTAAATTTTAAATTGGATAATACTCAAACAAACATTGTAAGAAATGAAGCACAATAGGCTCCGAAAAATACCAAAATATCAGTCAATATACGATAATCCGCTATTTCACCAGTGCATGGATCAAGTTCACTGATAAGACCCACAGAAACACCAGCAACATGTTCACGTACAGGAATACCGGCATCCATTAGAGCCATGCTACCTACAAAACAGAACTATTCACGATCAATTATCTTTAACTTTCCAATGGAAATGAAAGTGCAATTTGCTGTTAGTCAAACTACATCAAATTTCATGTCTTCTCCTATTTCCTACTTGCCAAACTTACAAAGTTGTGTTTCTTTTACTTTCTATTCTATAGTAATAACTCTTCTGTGAAAAAAAAAATACTATAGGTCACCTGAGCCATCACTTAAAACTTGATCAGCAAGAAATATAAAGCAATTCATTATTCTGGATATTAAATTAAATGGGAACTAAACCATAAAATTGCCAAACAACTGCTGGTACTCTGGGTTTGAAAGAGCACCTCCACACACGGTTGCCATTGATGTTGAACCATCTGATGCCATGACTTCGGAGTTGACACGAACAGTATATGGAAAATCATCTTCAGGAGGCAGTACAGCAAGAAGTGCTTTCTCAGCAAGAGTTCCTACAAAAGTAGAACAGGAAAGATGCCAACCTCTCGAATTAATCAAATATAGTTTTGGATAGGCTAATCTGCAATGACTTGGAATTCATCAAATAAGAAATATGAATATTAAGAAATCTTTTTTTTTTTCTTCAAAGTTTCACATAGATTATTTTTATCCATTTTTATTTACAGGCCCCTTTCATCATACAATGATAGATCAAGGTTGTATGGGTAGAAAACATAGAGAATTCATATTAAAAGACATCAAATATCTAACAACAAAGATTTCTGGCACTCCTTGCTTTCATTATTTGGTAACTGTAGACAACTAATTTTGACTTTAACTAGGAAATTTAATAGTGAAAATAGTTTACCATGTCCAACTTCACGCCGGTTTAGACCACCACGTTTACCAACTTCATTAATGCAGAAGGGTGGAAAACTATAGTGAAGCATAAACCGCTTTGTTGGAGGGCCAACTAAAGACTCCAACCGTTGAGCATCTGTAGGTGCTCCAAGTGTTACTGTACAAAGGACCTGTCCAAGACGCCAATATATATCACCTCAGATGAAACTGTAAACATTCAGTTAAAACTGGTTCACAACTATCTAGCTTTCAGCAAGCAGTAACAGAAAAGTATAAAATAAAATAAACCTGTGTATCTCCTCGGTTAAACAGTGCAGATCCATGCAATATGGAAAAAATTCCAGCTTCACAACATAAAGGCCTAACTTCATCCAGCTGTCTTCCATCTACTCTAAATCCTTCAGCAATAATCCTTTTACGAACTACCTTCTTCCTCACTGTGTCTACTGCCTTTGGCAAAACTTTTAAGCTTTCTTCATCACCTTCTTCTTCAAGCACTCTCTTTACATCTTGTGTAATCTTGTCTAATGCTTCTCCACGTTCAAACTAGAAGTAATTATACAACAAAATCCACAAATAATGAGAGTTCAACATCTAACTTACTCAACACATAAAACACACCAAGAAAAGAAAGGAAGTAGGGGGAAAACACCTTTCCATAACTAGGATCAGTAAAAACGGCTTCAATAGGTGCTTCTGCCATGTTACCAACTTTCTCCAGTGTTCTTTCTGACATCATAGACAATGTGTATACCTTCTTAGGTTTACCGGCTTTTTCAGCAAGCCTGATCTGGGGTTCAATATACTTAATTGCCTGAATGATTAGAGTACACATCTCAATTATTGAAAAGGAGATAAATAACCTAACATACCAATACTTGAAAGAGAGATAAATAAAAAAAATAACAAGTTTTGAAACGACCTCTGGATGAGCCAATCTTAAGCCAGCTTCTAGATCTTTCTCGGATATCTCACGGGCTTGTACATCAATCATCAAAGTTTTGTCCCTTGTACAAGCATATACCAAATTAAGATCACTAACACTCAACTGCATTGCCACCACAAGAAGCAATAAGATAATGGGAAATGCCATCATTATTCTACCAAGTATAGTCAAAAAGAGAGACACAAGCAATAGTCTTTCCACACAGAAAACATTGCTTGAAAAAAAATGATTCACAAAACTAACACATGTTTCCTGTGCAAAATGTTCGCAGATAGTTGCTTTCTATCAAAGAGAGAAGCATAGGCAATTCAACTCAGACTTAAAATTTCAAAGAACAAGATGAACAAAGAAAACTGAAAAAAGAAGTGTTTCTAGAAAGATTATCAAACAGCTATTAGATTTTGAAGCTTAAAGAAACCTAAAAATGAGAGAATTTTAAGTCAAAATACTCATAAATAGAAATGAAGCAGATCTTGCAATTTGGATAAATTAGAGAAATGTTTGATGCGACAAAGGGGTAGAGGGAGACCTAAAAAGACTAAAAAAGGGGTTATCAAAGAGGATTTAAGAGTTAATGGTCTAAACCTTAACATTATTCACGATATAGCACAATTGCGTCGTTTGATCCATGTAACCGACCCCACTTAGTGGGATAAGGCTTGTTGTTGTTTGATGCAATACTGCCAATAACTGATGTAGCAAAAGATGTTCAAAATTACCTCGTCCATAGTAGGATTTATAATAAACTGTCCGCATATCCTCCCAATACGAATCATTCCTATGGGACCACCCCATGGAATATCTGATAACATAAGAGCAGCTGATGTTGCGTTAGCTGCCAGTACATCTGGATCTTGTTTTCCATCAGAAGAAAGAACACTTGCTGTCACCTAGAAGTAAGGTATTTTTTGTCAAATAAAAAGATTAAAAGTATTTCGAAGAAAAGATAACTTATAGAGTAAATCAATGAATGATTCTCAAGACAATAAAAAATAATAGCCACCTACCTGAACCTCATGGTAAAATCCAGCCGGAAATAATGGCCGAATTGGACGGTCAATGATCCGACCACACAATAGTTCACGTTCCTTTGGGGCACCTTCCCTCCGCATGAATGTTGTTGGAATGACACCCTGGGCAAACTGCTTTTCTTGATAATCGACCTATTTACGACCAACACAATGGTCAACCTGGGTATATGAATGGACTAAGAGTACAGGGATAAAGAAGCAAAGTATATCCCAATACAAATGTCAAAAAGATTTAATGGTCTAGATTCTTATTCATATTAATCAGGAATGAGTCAAGACTCATAGATTATGTATGCGATAATAGAGGATTGGAAACCATATACCATGCCACAAATACCATGTCCTTCTCACAATGATCTTTGCTTAGTATTAAAGTAAGCAACATTTTCATACAGTTTATTTCAATGTCCTAAAACTGAAAGGTAAGAATTGGATCACCAAAATCAATCCATTCATATGCACATACCAGCATATTGTTTATACCATGCACGTCATAACCTCGGAGTGGAACAGAATCAAGCCAAGCCTAGCTCAAGGGAGGCTAAAAAATAGTAAGCCCGCACCGTTAAGAAATGGGAACCATTTTCTTTCCAAGATCATAAGTTACTTGAGTTCATTCAGCCAAGCTCAAACCACAGACTCAACAATTTCTTCCTCTAATATTACATGTTTTACTTGAAAAAAAGTATTTCATAATAGGTTAATAATGTGGAAGTTAATTCAAACACATATAAACACGTATCAAATTAAAGCTCATTCACAATTATATATGAGAGCTCAGACTCAGCTCATTCACAAATACATTTCTTTCTTTCTTTCTTTTTTCTTTTCTCTTTTGTTCTCTTCGACTTTTAAGAACGAATCAGAAATGAGGAACGTACAGTGAGGGGCAAGAAATCGCGAGCGGCGTCGCCTCTGGCGGAGCATACGGTTGAGAGGACCTTAGTGTCGTCCATGCCCAAAACGACAGCGCCGTTTGCGAACCGCGCGAGCCTCCCTGTCTCCAGAGTGATGAGCTTTGAACCCACTTCGAATTCCTCCGTGAATGTTTCGAGGACCTTGGTGGTTGGCGATGAGTGAGGGTGGTCAGGGTCGGGTTGAGACTGGGTGGCGAAGCCGAGAGTGCGGAGGCGGAGGAGGGAGGGGGAGGCGGCGAGGGTGCGGAGGAGAGGGTTGGCCCTCGCCCTGACTCGCAGCATGCTCGCCATTGATGGAGGGAACAAGAGAGTTTTGGGTGGTTGGAGGTTGAAGAAGCTTTACACCCACAATCAAACACTGGGCTCAGTCGGGGTTTATTTAGGGTTTATGGAAGGTCTGAGATTTTGACATTACAACACAAAATAATAATAATAATATAATAATAATAATAAATAAAATAAATAATTGAAACTCTATTGGAGCAATTTTGTGAAAAAGAAAATAAACATGAGAGGAAAAATTAATTTAAACATCATGTGTATTTTTTTTAAAATAATTTTAAGACAATGATTTTACCCGTATTTTAGATATATATATATATATATTAGATATATATATATATATTTTTGAAATGCATGTATATTAATTCAAATTAATTGAGGGTAAAATAGAGTGTTTAAATAAGATTTTTACATGCTTTACCATTAAAAAAAGAATTTTACAAAATTAATTAAATAAATAAAGAAGATTACTATTATGACATTTAAAAACGTTATGTTACATATACACCGAAAGTGATACTAAATCACTTATCTATACAAAAAAGTTAATTGAATAAGTATAAATGTTAGATTGTGTCGGTATAAAAATTGTCATTGTTTCAATATAAAAGTTTGAATATAATTTTGAATTGAGTTAAAATATAAGTTAGATTCACTAATTATAAATGTTAGATTGTATCAGAGTTGAATTGTGAGATTAATTTAGGGCGAGTTTGGTATTGCTTAGGGTGGTCTTGATATTGCTTATTGTAGAGATATTTCATATTTGTGCTTTTCAAAAGTAGAGTATAAATTAATATTTTGTGTTTGGTAAATAAAAAAAATTAGATAGTGTTTGGTAACCGTCTCAGGACAAAAAATACAGAGACTGAGAGAGACTAATGATATTTGGTGTATGAGGACGTAAACACAGATCAGATGGACTAAAATTTATATTCATGGACATAAGAGACACAAAATTTGTGTCCACTCAAATGGTGGTGGATTGAGATCGACACGGAGAGACGGATCCATTTAATGAATTTTTCTTCCAAAGTACCCTCCATCATTTTAAAGGTTTAATCAATAAAAATGAAATAAATATAATTTAAAAAATTAATAAATATATTTAATTTAATAATATGATTAAAAAAACAATTTTTAATCAAATTTAATATAAAAAGGTAATTATGATCATTTTTACATGTCTCTGTATTATGTCCATTGTTATCAAACACAATACTGAGATATTCTCTGTGTCATGTCCATTGCTACCAAACATAATATAAAAACACAGTCCTTTGTGTCTCTGTTCATCATGTCTTGGGACAGCTACCAAACTCAACCTTATATACTTGTGTTTTTTAGTTTAAAAAGTTGGGAGTGCTTTCAATAGCACCTATGAAGATACTTTTTTAAACAAGGTTCTGAAAACCGGACCGGACATTGAACCGGACGAGGGAGGGGTTCAGAGGTTTAGAGGTTTAACCGGTTCGACCGGAGGTTCAACCGGATATAATAAAATATGTATAAAATATATATTTATCTATAAATATATACATATATGAAAAATTATATGCTATAGAAAAATTAAAGTGCATGAAAAATATTAATAAAAATGGAAATTTATAGTATTTGATAAATTTAGAGGTTTAATAGTCCTTAATTTTAATAATTAAAGTGTATTATATATTAAATTTTATTATAAAATAGTTATTAAATTTTAAAAAATTAAAATTTTTATCTTTATATAAGTTGACCGGTTCAACCGATTTTTACCCGATTTTCCCAGTTTTTATCAGTTTTTGACCGATTTTTCTGAATTTTTACCGATTTTTAGAATCCCAATTTTTAAGGCCTACTCGAACCGGACAAGGGTCCGGTTCCCGGTTCAACTGGTCGGGCCGACCGGTCCGGTCCGATTTTTAGAACAGTGCTTTTAAAGTTATCTTGAGCTTTTAAAAATTAAAAAGTCTATTATAACCTTATTTATTTGATGAATATCCCGATCTATCCCTAGATTTTAATATTTCATTTTTTTAACTTTCCATACATTATAATCATTTTAAATTTTATAAGCAATTTTACCAAGCATATTGTTGTAGCTTATGTTTATTGAAAGCTATTTTCATTTTATTTTACCAAAAATATATGTGTTATAATTTTTTAAAAGAAACTTTTAAAAAGATAAAAAAATGAATATTGTTATATGTACAATAAAAGATTAGTCAAATCAATCAATATATAATGCACGAGATATATAATATAATATGCACAATGTATATCACATGTTGTCCATATCATATATTACATTATATGCACAACATGTATCTCATGTTGTAAAGAAAGATTATGTTACAATATGTGATATATGTTGTGCATAACATATCATATATGATGTGTATCATATGTAATATACGTTATGCATATTATATATTATATGTTGTGCACAATCTATTAACTTTTTTGAATAATTTTTTAGTGTGTATCAAGATTTTTTTCTTTCTAAAAGAATAAGTTACTTTTAAAAAATAACATCAATACCAAACTTACTTTTAATGTCAAATTTAGTATAAATAGTATTTTACAAAATTATTTCTCCATATCTTACATTTATTCATCAAAAGGTAGTGCTTGGTAGCTGTCTCAGGATACAAAAGACAGAGACTGAGAGGGACTAATTCTATTTGGTTTATGAGACAGAGACACAGATGGACAAAAATTTATGTCTATGGACAGAAAAGACACAAAATTTGTGTCCACTCCAGAAGTGAAGGACTGAGAGGGAATGAAATGGACTATTTTTTTAATGAAATTTTATGACCAGTATACCCTTTATCACTTAACATAATTCTCATTATGTATATCTAAGGTCATTTTTATATGTTTTTATATCATGTCCACTATTATCAAACACAATACAAAAATATTTTTTATGTTATATCCACTATTACCAAACACCATATAGAGACACTGTCTCTATGCATTTGTGTCTCTGTCTTCAGCGTCTTAGAACAGCTACCAAACGCTAAGGAATCAAATGAAACAATACCAATAGCATTGTTGTAAGAGCATTGCTAGAGGCACAATAAAAAACCAGCCAAAACAGTCAACAAATAGAAATTTGGGCCATAATCATCCAGCTCACTAAAAATATACTCATGATTAAAAGTGCTATTTGGGTCTTGTTAAATAAGCTTCGTTGTTATTTTGGCTAATTTTTTATTGTCAACCAAAACATTTGTGTTGTTGTAAAATAAAATTGTCACTTGTCAATAACAAGGCAGTGTGTGTCGCAGCATTGTAGTTGCAGAAGGTGCTCTCAAGTGAAGTCTCATCAGCTCAAAATTACTATTGGAGTTGGATGCTAAGAGCAGCAGCGCTTCTCCGATTCAATTTGATGACAACGACGATGATGTTTTCGTCTTCTTCGTGTTCCTCCGCTCTCAGAAACCCTACCTTCCTCTTCGCTTCCACTTCACGCCCACGCCTCTTCCATCCTCACTCCCTTTCCTTCTCCTCTCCCTTCAATCGCCTTTCCCTTCGCTGCTACGCTTCCTCCAATGATCGAATCCAAGTCGCCAATCCCATTGTCGAAATGGACGGTAACCATAACTCACCAATTCACCGCTTCACCCATGCTCAATTTTCTGGGTTTTTTTTTTTTACTTTGATGGACTTTTCATTTTTCTTCTTTTTTTTAGGTGATGAGATGACGAGGATTATATGGAAGATGATAAAGGATAAAGTATATGAATGCATTTTTTTCTAGTTTTTCTGTTTTTCTTTTTAACATTTTTTTTTGGATTTGGTTTTGACTTGAAAATTTGGTTTGTTTCATGTTACTGCAGCTTATATTTCCTTATCTGGATTTAAACATAAAGTATTTTGACTTGGGGCTTCTGAATCGGGATGCTACTGATGACAGAGTTACAGTTGAAAGCGCTGAAGCTACTCTCAAGTGAGTAGTAGTAATGTAGTAGTAGTATCCTTGAATCACTTTTAAGTATTACACTTGGATTATGTAAAAGTTTATTGATATGATGGGAATTTGAAAGCTATGTATGTAGTAACAATTATCTGCTTTCAATGGCTTCATACAATTATCTGCCTGATTCTTGGTGGTGCGATGCTAGAGTCTTTCAAGGGAGTTGCCATAAGTTAAACTTGTATAGGGATTGGATTGGTTGCATTGCTCCATCTCTGTTTTTATCTTTCTGCTTCAAGGGATTTCTTATCCTACTTTGACTTGTCATTCCCTCCCTTATTTGTAATACTGCTTTTTAAAAATAAATTAATTAATTAAAGAAAGGTTTTGAATGCCCTCTTCACTTATTAATCGAAGATTTTTTGTGTGCTTCAGGTACAATGTTGCTGTGAAATGTGCGACAATTACTCCGGGTTAGTTGAACTGGGCTTTAAGTAGACCAAGTATTCCGTGTCATGAATTATTGGCTAAACTTGTATTTTTCTTGTGAATTTTGCTGGATTAAGTTGCTGGTTTGTCCCTATTATATATTATATAATATTGAACATAGTGCATTGCAAAGGCCAAAGTGGCACAAGTGGAAACTAGTTCATAATACTGATTCAGCTATCTTTTTTATACAAAATTAAGATTGTCTCAACTCTGCTTTTCGAATTTTCAGATGAGACCCGAGTCAAAGAATTTGGATTGAAGTCTATGTGGAGAAGCCCCAACGGCACAATTAGGAACATTTTAAATGGTTTGTATTTGTACTATGCACATAATATTGAATGCAGGCATCAATATTTAGTGGTTTGATCTATTGACTTTGATGCACAAATGGCATTTTCTCTAGATGTTTATTCATAGGATTTCTTCTTTTCTGAAACATTTTTAAAACTTGATCTCTGACATTCTTCCTTTCTTTCTAGGTACCGTATTCCGTGAACCCATAATATGCCGGAACATACCCAGAATTGTTCCTGGTAATGTCTAAACTCTGGTTTGAACCTTGATGGAATTGAAATACTACTGAGCACCATTTGTAACTTATTCTTCAGTTTACAGGTTGGAAGAAACCCATATGTATCGGTAGACATGCTTTTGGTGATCAGTATCGTGCCACTGATACAATAATTAAAGGACCCGGGAAGCTTAAATTGGTGTTTGGTATGTTGGTTTCCATAGCCCTGCTTGCAGATGGAATTGAAATGTCTATTTTTTAAGGAAAAAAATATTCAAATGTCACTGGTGTAGTTACCAAATTGTATCTATATCTGTTTAGTCCCTGAAGATGGTGATACTCCAACCGAGCTTGATGTTTTCAATTTTAAAGGACCAGGTGTAGCACTTGCTATGTACAATGTTGATGAGGTGTGTTTCATTTTATATTTTATATGTGCACATGGCAGTATGTTTTAATTGAATATTTGGACATTTGCTTCTGCTTTTGTTGTTTTATCAAACACTTGTTTTCCTAATTCTACAGTCCATTCGAGCATTTGCTGAATCATCAATGTCCCTGGCATTTGGAAAGAAATGGCCACTTTACTTGAGCACCAAGAACACAATTCTCAAGAAATACGATGGCAGGTGATTATTATCATATCTCTGGGTTAGTTGATGTTTTCAGGTGTCACATATGTATGCAAGATTTATTTGTTATTCAGACAGCCTTTTAAAAAAAATTATTGGAGATGATTCATAGTTTGATAGTATTACAGATTTAAAGACATCTTCCAGGAGGTGTATGAAGAAAGGTGGAAGCAAAAGTTTGAAGAACACTCAATATGGTATGTTTTCATTTTTATAAGCATATTTTCTTATAACATTAAATATACTTATAGATAGTTGACAGTTGAAATGGCTTCAGGTATGAACATAGACTAATTGATGACATGGTGGCATATGCACTCAAGAGTGAAGGTGGTTATGTCTGGGCATGCAAGAATTATGATGGTGATGTGCAAAGTGATTTACTTGCTCAAGGTGATACAGAGCACTATCTTTCATGTCTTACACGGGAACTACGATGATTATGAATGATGTCAACAAGCACTAATTGTTCCTACATGTTGAGTTATTTTGATTGGATCTTCTTGTTGCTGCTACTTGCTGCTTAATACTATGAAATAAATTAGCAATTGTAATGAAGGAATTGTTGTGAAATATTTGGTTGCTGCAGGCTTACTCAAAATTTATAAAAATAGATATGAGAAAAATATCCTGAAGAAGATACTAATGAGGAAAATAATCAACTAGAAATATTTAAGTGCTCAGATTTGCAAACAAGTTACACCTACCACCTCTTGGTTTACATTCACCAAGGTTGATATTTGTGCATGATAGTTCTGACATGCTAGGAAATATTTGTTGAATCAAGTTTCTTGAAATATTTTTCGTTTGTGCAGGATTTGGGTCACTGGGTCTCATGACTTCTGTCTTGGTATGTATTAGAATATTATTGTTTCAGTATTTCATCATCAACAACGGTATCTCTGTTTTTCTTTTGGATGCCGTGCACAATTTACAATCAAATTTTGCAGATATCTTCTGATGGCAAGACATTAGAAGCTGAGGCAGCTCATGGAACTGTGACTCGACATTTTCGGCTCCATCAAAAAGGACAAGAAACTAGTACAAACAGCATTGCTTCAATATTTGCATGGACGAGAGGACTGGAACATAGGTACTTTATTGCTTGATTCATGAATTTGCAAATTATTGTTTGTGCATTTAGAAGTTCTTTAAACTTCTCCCCTGTTTGTGGGCATTTGCGTGTATTTGAGTGGATATAATTGGATACATTGTAATCTCGACTAATCTAAGAGAGGGCAAACAGTGGTGTTTGCTTTAAGAACCTAATTTACTTGTCTATTCTTCATTTTTCATCTTCAGTGTTCTCCTTTTTTATCTGTTATTTACTTATTTTGTACTAGAGCCAAGCTGGATAATAATGAAAAATTACGAGATTTTACTCGAAAGTTGGAGATTGCATGTGTCGAGACGGTAGAATCAGGAAAGATGACCAAAGATCTTGCAATTCTGACTCACGGACCTAAGTAAGTGGCTCATCTTCTTCCATGCTTTACTCCAATCTGAGCGTTTTATTGTTACAAATATCTAACAGCTTCTTCATTCTTGTCTCATACTTTAGAGCAATTTCTAACTTAGCACCATTCTCTATTATTTGGTGTAATATTTGTATATATATCTGCATGCTATGTGCAGGGTATCAAGGGAATATTACTTGAACACCGAGGAATTTATTGATGCTGTTGCACATAATCTTGAGAACAAGCTCCGAGAACCTGCAGTGATCTAAATATTTTAGACTCACCCAAAACTGTGTCACATAGATAGATGCATACTTTATGACCATTGATTTTGATGATGGTTACAAGTCCTGGGGTCAGAACTACTCCAAAACATTCAATGGTGGGGCCTGAAAATTTGGACCATTGATTTTTTGAGACGTTATATGCTGGTTTCTCCATTCTTACCCCCACTGTCATTACTTGCACAACAAAGGATTAGATGAGGGTATGTGGATTTGTGTATTTCATAGCTTTTTTCTCAGGAACCCTTCATTTGGGCTTCTCTCAATAATAACTGTTTGTGTCGTCGGTATGCACGAAGCTCCTACCATGTAGAAGGATAAAGGTACGTAGTCTTACATCTGCTTTGTGGAGGGACTATTTCTAGAATTTGAATCCGTGACTTCCTGGTTATAACCTTAATTGTTGTATTAAGACTTACCGTCTTTAATCCGCACAAACAACCCATATCCGAATGTTGCTGCTGTTGCATAGAGTGGAACTTAGCAAATCATCAATAAATGCATATGGTCCAGCTCTTAAGAAAGAAGTCATAATTCCCTCCAATGGGTCTTTCTCTGCACCTTGGCTACTTCCGACCACCTGTGAAAAATACAAATTTATAGACAGAAACAGCCTCCAATTTAACCAACAAATATGATTGGTTGTACATGTGGTACCACATATCCAACATGTGTGTATTGTGCTAAAAAAATAGTGTGAATAATATTAAAAGAACACTGAACTAAATTATAATAATTTTGGATTACTATGTAGTGGAATATGTACGTGATTCAAGAGGATTACTCATTGACACTGCTATTGGTGGTAAAAAGTAAAAACCCTTGGTTGATGTAAAATAAGATATCATAGTGTGTCATGCCTTTTTAATGGTAATTACATGTTAATAAAGTTGAAAATTGGAACTCACCAAAAGATTAGACTCGAGTATATATACATAAAATAAAGTAACTCCAATGCACAAATATATGATAGAAATAAGAAAGGGTTATTTTAGGGATACAGCAGGAAGACAGGAACAAGATACAATATTTTTTTTTTGGTCGGTTCGCGAAAACAGGAACAATTCTCTTAAATTATCCATGTATCCACTTGAATTTTCTGTATTTCCATATAGCTAGGATAAAGAAAAGGAGACGGGAGACAGAAACCTTTTTACAATATTACCTTTGTCTGGTGGTGGTCTGGCAGTGGTTTGGTTGTAGTTGGTAGTGACTGATGGTGGTCCGGTGAAAGCCAATAATGTCATTTTATTTTTATGTTTATTGCCTTTATCCATACAAACAAATACAATATGGATACAATCATTTTTTCTATATTATTTTTATTTTCGTCCCTTATCTTTGTCCACTTTTCAATCCAAATGTAACCTTATAGATAATAAGAGATACCAATCACAAATATTCTAATTAGTAGACTAGAATCATGAATATTCGTAGAATTATTTGTCATATGTGTAGTTGTTTGGAAATTCTATGGAATCAACCAATGAAAAAGAAATGTTAGTTTATAGTTTTTTTTTTTAATCTTTTAAGAGTAATTTTCTTAGTTCGTGTAGTTTTGCCAAAAATTGTTCCCTATAAGTTAATGAGTTTGTCTATTTTGATCATCGAATTAAAAATTGATTCACTCTTCCTAACACACTGAGTATCTCATACGCATGGCATGGCCTACCAAATGAAAAAGAAAGGAACTCACCTCATGATCTTTTTTGTGGCTAAAACCTTAGCATCACCTTCTTTGTAGGACATGCACAACACTAAGGTACAAATACAATGTGACTTACTCTTTCTTGGATCTCTTAACTTGTATTGTTATTCAAATCAAATAATTTTGGACCAGCTATTTGCTGTGACAATATCAGCCTCAAAATTTAAGCATTAATGTTCAACCAAGGGTAGCCGTATGGCGAGGGTAACGTGGTCCATTTTATAAAAATATTTTTAATTTTTGTTTTCAATTTCTTTTTTCTAATTTGACCAATTTATGAGGTCCTAAGCTTTTGTGAATACAACCAGATTCTTTGCATGTTTTATTAAACACATTTCTCAAATAAAAATACTTGCTTAATTTATTCCCCTTAAATTCAATTTTGGAATAAAACCATTAAATATAAAATATCATATCAAGACTAGTTGTTGACACTCTTGTTCATTGTCATTTGTCAAACATATTATGGATAATATCATATCATAATCAGTCAGTGAAATCGAAGCATTTGCTTTTCAATCCGGAGGATAAAAAAACTATCTAAAACCAAAATTCATTCATTAAATCAGCCTTTATATATTTATATAGGGATTATAATGATGTTCTTACCGTATCAATTTATCACATAATGATGTTCATAAAAAATACACATCACACTCTATAGAAAGTATATTTTTTATTTAATAAAGAGCACACACAAACTTATATAATTAATATATAATTTTATTTAAAAAAAACGCATATCAATTTATAGGAATTATACACAAATCATATAAATATCTAGTGGATAGTTTGGTGAATGTAATTTGATTATACATGTAGTTTTGCTGCTTTTCATTTCCCGTAAAGATCAGGTACACGATCCAAACCAATTAAATTTAAAAAAAAAAACACAAAATTTACTATAAGAAGGAACATATATTATGAATTAATAATAGTAATAATAAAACATATATTCATAAAAAAATTAAAATATAACGAAGTCACAGTTTGAATTAATATAACCAAATAAAAAAACAATAATTATTAGTAAATAATAAAAAAATAGTCAAATCAATCAATAAATTTATTTGATAAATTTTTTTGTCCAAAAAAATATTCTCTTAAAAAATTAATTTTTAGTACATAATTGTGATAAAAAAAATCACTATATTAACTAACTTTGTCTGATTTTAGTTGAGTTTTTATTATGTAAAATAATAATATAGGTGGTGATACCAAACCTCAGAGAATTGGACCTTTTTTTGTTCTTCATGCAGCAACAACAAGAGTCATGTCTCATTGTTCACTCTTTAGGTTGATCTCTGCAAAACCCAGAACAATGCAGAATACAAGTCCTGTGTCACAGACACTCATGATTTCACACCCTATAGCCATAGCCAAGTTCCATAAACCCTCTCATTCTCACCCCTTTTTCTCTTCTTCTTCTTCTTCACCACTTAGTCTAAGCTTCACCGTTAATGGAGCATTACCCTCATCATGCCCTTCATCTTTTTTTCCCCTACTTGCTCAAAAGTCACCACCTTTACTCATTTCAACTGCAAAAATTTCACCTTTCAGGGTCCTTGCTGCTTCTCTCCCAGACGCTAAAAGTGATGAGCCTGTAAAACCAGCTGGTCTAATTCACACCCTTCAGCTTGGTGCCATGTTTGGAATTTGGTACCTCTTGAACATTTACTTCAACATCTACAACAAGCAGGTATTTCATTTTTATCCTTCATTTTGAGTAAAAAAGAGGGAAAAAGGAAAAAAGGTTTTGCCTTTGGTTTCATTTCGTTTCGTAGCTGCAATTTTAGATATTGGGAAGCTATGCTGCAATATAATGAAATTGTGGGGTGGGAGTGAAAAGGACATTTACATGTAAAAATTTGAAACTTTAAAATCAGGCATGCATTGGTTCATGAATATAATTATGTGATGCTCTTACTTTTTCTTTAGTTTTTTTCTTTTCATTTCATAGCTGCAAAAAATGAAATTTTGGGGTGGAACTGGAAAGTGAAAGGGGCATTTATATGTTAAATTTTAGGAATTTCAAAATCAGGTATGCTTTAGTTCATCAAAAGAATTCTGGGGTGTTCTTACTTTTTGTTTTTAGTTGTTTTTTCATTTATTTTTTCTTTTGCTTTTGGTTGTTCTCAATTGCAATGCACTGGTTGTTTATTAGGTTCTAAAAGTCTATCCATTTCCAGCAACAGTTACAGCATTCCAATTTGGCTTTGCTACAATGATGATTAACTTGATTTGGGCTCTTAATCTCCATCCCAGACCAAACATAAGTCGTTCACAGGTAATTTCGATGAACAATGGATTAGTCCATATAGTTTTCGATGAATCTATGATTTCAATTGCTTACTGGTTGATTTGTGTGTTCTTAGCTTCTATCAATTCTTCCACTGGCTGTGGCTCATACTATGGGGAACTTGCTGACGAACATTAGTCTCGGCAAGGTTGCTGTATCTTTCACTCACACAATCAAAGCTATGGAGCCTTTCTTCACTGTTGTTCTTTCTGCCCTGTTTCTTGCTGAGGTAATGTTTAAGTTTTCACTTTCCTTCATTAATTTCATTATTTCTTCCTTGATTATGAAAGACATAATATGTGATCTCTTATTTTCCTTGGAGATATTCTGATATTTGACTCTGTCATCTACATAGGACCGTGTGGTTGTCATAATGCAAGATAATTATACTTTTCTGGAGTGATGCAAAATAGTAGCTATACATGTTCTTACATATGTTGTGATAGCTATGCTAGTCATTAATGCGAAAATGAAGGAGAATATAGTAGTTGTGTTGAGCTGATCTTCTTTTTTGATCCTTGAATTAACAGAGGCCAACTTTCTGGGTGGTTTCTTCCCTTGTACCAATTGTTGGAGGAGTGGCACTTGCATCAATGACTGAAGTCTCTTTCAATTGGTAAAGATCAAACCAAAGCTGTTTGATTCAGAGTTCCTTCTGATATTTGTTTGAGGGATAATAGTGTTTGACTTGTTCTGTGTCGAAACAGGATCGGGTTCACTACTGCTATGGCATCTAACCTTACTAACCAATCACGGAATGTTTTGAGCAAAAAACTTATGGTCAATGAAGAGGTAAAGAACTTCACAAGTTCTATCTATATATGTATTAATTCTATGATTTTGTCATCATTGGGTAGTTACAGTTTGATTCTTTTCTTGTTTTTTGGTTTGTGAAGCAAAGTAGCACATTACTTGTTGGAACTTGGAAGTACTATTTTACATTATCCTAAAAATATCGCTTATCAATTCAATCTTGTTCCTGACAGGAAACTTTGGACAATATCAATCTCTACTCTGTCATAACCATCATATCCTTTATCATGTTGGTCCCATTTACTATTCTCTTGGAAGGCGTCAAGTTTACACCTTCATACCTGCAATCCGCTGTATGTATACGAGCACTGCATGCTTTTCTTATTACGCGTTTGCTATGACTATTTTTCCGCAATTAAGGGATTGCAGAAAAGAGAAAATCTAAGTTATAGTATGATGTTCTTTTCAATCTAGGCATGCGAAGGATTGAATATCAGAGAGCTATGCGTGAGAGCAGTTTTGGCGGGGTTCTGCTTCCATACATACCAGCAAGTAAGGCGTTTCAAAAGCCGGTTCGATTATGCTTTGCTCATATGAATAACAGGATTTTCTATTTTGAATACAAATTATCGCATGCTGGGCAATAATTACAATTACTCTACGATTCTGCATAGTATACTGTCATATTTCATCATAGTCCCTATAGTAGAATTTAGTTTAATTTTGGTCAATTTTGAAACTAATAACTTTGCGACGTAATTCTATAGGGACTTAACACCAAATTTGTTTAGTCTACGGAGGGCATGTAATTGGACTAAAAGATGCTTTTAATGTCAAAATGAAAATGTAAACTTCTCATTTGATTGACATATGTTTAAACTTCATGAACCAATCAATATAATCTACATGTTAGTGTCTGATAAGACACTGATATGATATGGAGATGAAGTTTCTGTTTTATTGTGCTATCAATGTGATGGAGCTGAATGCATTTTCTGGCAGGTATCTTATGGAATACTACAGATAGTGTCAGCTGTGACCCACTCGGTTGGGAATTGCTTGAAGCGAGTGGTCGTCATCGTCTCTTCGGTCATCTTCTTCCAAACTCCTGTCTCACCTGTTAACACACTTGGTAAGTCCATCATATCTCATGACAAATCATTGGTCTCACCTAAACGAGGCACTCTCAAACACATAAATCCATTAAGAGTTATGTTATTTGTATGAACTTTTCTCGGCATCAGTGTCAATGAACATTTCACCTACAGTTGGAAGTGTCAATGAACATTTCACCTACAGTTGGATGAAGTGTGACACTTACTTGAATGGAGTCCACACGAGAAAAGTTCATACAAATAACATAACTCTATCAATCAATTTTTTTCAGCTATGTTAATTTCTGTCTCTGTTGGTTATGGTATTGCCTCACGTGATTCCAGGAACTGCTATTGCACTTGTTGGAGTTTTCTTGTATTCTAGGGCGAAACGGATAAAGCCAAAGCCAAACACAAAAGCTGCATAACAACACTTTCAAAGGAAGAAGAATAGGGAGAAAGGAAAATTGATCGTAGGCATAGAATAACCAATTCAGCTGTCAATACTGTTTTGTGTGTGAGAATCTCACTATATTTTACAGTTTCTTTTTTCATTGTTGTGTATAGCTATATTGCTTCTGCATTCAAAGTTTCATCAATAAAAAATAAAAAATTTTATGTGCAACCAAAATACATTCGTCAAACCATCCACTCTATATTTATACAGAAGGATTACAATCATATTCTAAGCATATCAATTTAACACATAATGATGTTAATGAAAAATCCACACATCACATTTTCTATAAAACACACCTCTTGTTTAATAAAGTGCACGCATAAAAACATACAATTAACACACAATGTTATTCATAAAAAGCACACATTAGTGTATGAAAATCATACACAAATATATACTAACCTTATAAATATATAGTGACGGTAATGTTTGTTGTACAATAGAAATACATTCGATCAATATTCAACGTGTGTTATGTGTCATACGTGATAGGTGTAATACATAACAAACATTATGTATGATACATAACACACGTTGGATACTAATTAGATGTATAATTGTTGTACATATATTATTACTGATTCGTGAAAACTAGCTAACCCCTTTTTTTAATCAAAACTGAGAATTATTAGATAATTCGCTTACCCAAAAAAAAAAAGAATTATTAGATAGTTCTAACATATCATTAAGATTTTTTTTTTTCTATCAACGTAGAGTCTAAATTAAGACTAATATCTCAATTTGCAATTTCTTTTCAAACTTTTATCAAGGTAGAGAAAATAACAAATTAAAAATGTAGTAATATATATCTGAAATGAATATTTACCACAGAAAACATTTTAGAAGAAATATTTGTGATAAAAGTTGATACGAGGTGCATGGTGTTAAGTAGTGTCCAAAATATAACAATGACACATTGGCACGTATACATTAATGTTTATTGTACACGAAAATACATCTAACTAGTATCCAACGTGTGCTATATACTATACGTAATGTGTGTCATACATAATGTGTTATACATATGACACACATTACGTATGATATATAGCACATGTAGGATACTAGTTGAATGTATTTCTGTTATACATCAAATATTATTGAACTACGAATTCACTATTGACCATGGTTTTTTTCATACTCAAGATGACAAATCATCGATATTTAATTAAAGAATGATGAACTCCTATTACTCACTAACATACCTTGGGTTACAATAATGTCATTTTTGAATTACGAAAACCATAAAGAAATTAATGCTATTTTTCTGTGGTCTTTACAAATCATCTGGGTGGTGTTTGGCTTTATTCATCAAATTGAAAGCATCAAAATTGGAAGAACAACAACACAACACAACTTAACCATAGGACAACACTGACAATTAAAGGCTTTTTCCTATAAGACATTGGGAACGTTTCTCTCATGTGAATGAAAATTTGCTTAATTTTGTAAGCCTCTTTTATTCTTTTTCCCTACGTGAATTTGAATTTTCTAAAATCAAGGAGCGTTTTCTATAATTACTTTTAAAAAATTTATTTGTGTTTGTTTTTTTTTTTCTTTTTTTGTAAATGATTTGTTGTTGGTTTGAGTATATTAAAAGTAAGAGCAATATTTTTTTTTTCAAATAGAGTAAAACAAAATTATTTTCAAAGGTAAAATTATTAAAAAGACTGTAAAGGAGAATTAAGAAAAAACTATTTACCCAAAAAAGGGAGAGTTAAAAAGAAGGAAATGAGGGGGGTATATAAGTAAAAATGTTTTTTAAAATATTTTTTCAACTGAAAATAAAAAGTAATAATGAACATTTTTCAAGTAAAATTATTTCTAAGCTAGTCAAACCTCACCACCCAAAAAGTAGCTAAACAAATTCATCATTATATAATTTCGAATCATGTTTGAGCTTCTCGAATCACAAACCAAGCAAGCATACAATAAACCAAAAGTTGAACATAAAATTCATCTTAAAATTCAAACATAACCAAAATTCAATGATGCTTATAAGCAAACTACACTAAATTCCGCTAAGGTTCAACAAAACTCATCATCTCTAACTTTTCTCAATAGTACATCGAAAAAAGGAGGTCAATGTCAACCAAACAAATAGAGAAAAATTCAGCAAATACCAAAATAAAATGTCAAATAACATTCTAATGTGTATGAAAATTGTACGATACTTATACGACAATCATATCTAAATGAATATGATTATTGTACAAAGTACAGTATCATGTAGCACTAGTACATAACATTAGACATATTTGTATACTTTGTCTAAATCCTTAGTTCTTACAGCAAGAGATTCAAATCAGAATCCATTGGTGAGTTCAATAAATTGAACATCCAATTCTCACTGCTAAAGTCAAACTTGGGGAAGACCGAACGAATCATAAAACTAATGTCATCATCATCACAATGGTCCAATGGCATATTGTTGGCCTCACCAACAAGGTTCAGATTTCCTTTCTCTGGTGCTACTTCCTCTGCTTCTTCTTCTTCCTCTGCTTTTTCTTCTTCTTCTTCTTCTTCTGATTCTTCTTTTTCTTGGGTCATACCATTGATTTCCTTGATATAGGCTTGGAGTTGTGAGCCATCAGGATGATTGGTGGTCCTGCGTCTCTTGACACTATTCCAACGGTTCTTGATGGAGTTTTCGGGCCTTCCATGCAATTTCTTTGCAATCTTGCTCCACTTGTTCCCAACCTCTTTGTGGGCTTCGATTAGCATTGCATCTTCCTCTTCGGTCCATGGCCCATCCTACAATGTTATTAATAATAAAAAAGCAAAAGAAAAATTAACTCTTAAAGGTGCGTTCGATTTTGACTGAGAGGTCAAAATTGTTATACGATTGAGTTTTATGTGTAAAATAACGCATCGGATTTATCTTAGTAAATTTAACTAAATATGACGTGTAAATATGGAAAAAATTATAATGTTTTCTTCCATTTTCGCTTGTGTGGACTTTAATTTTGTTACTCTAAAAATGTAATGATATTTCTTGAACTTTTTAGAATAATGTTTTTTTTATGAAAAATATTTTTCTTTATTGTTTGGATGTATATAAAAATCACCAATTATTTCAAATTTTGACCAAAAAATTTTGTCAAGTTAATATTACCTTCAAAAAAGTTATTTAATTTATTTAGGTTTATATAAAAATATATTAACTAATTTTAAAATTTTTTCAGTATTCAATAAAATTCATGAGTATCGATATCCGTTAGTCATCATGTGGTTATAAAAAAATTATTCGTACCTTTTTAAAAATTATCATGTATCCGTGATTATGGGTACAAAAAAAAAACCAATAATTTCATATTAATGTGAATTTTTACACACATGATCTTGATTCAATAGAGGGTTTTAATAAAAAAAAAAGTTAATAAAAAGGCATCTAGTGTGTATATATATATAAATTAAATTATGATTTTTAATATACATCATATGTATTAGTTAATACAAAGTTCTATACAACAAGTCGATGAAAGAAAAGTAATAAGAGTTTTTAATGGAACTATGTATGTAAAGAGAAGCAGTGGAAATTAAAGAGGGTAAAAAAATGAACCTTGATATGTGGGGAGAGATGGTTGAGCCATCTTTCACGACACTGTTTGCCAACTCTTCCTTTAATTGATTTTGCAATTTTTTTCCACTGATTATCTCCAAGCTCAGCCACCTTGTCCTTGAGAATACTATCAAATCATAAATTGAAATACAAATATTTCAACACTTTTTTCAGCACACAAACAATAAGGTTATTCATATGAATTGAAGAGCAAAAATAAAATTAAAAACTTTATTATCCAAGAATTAATTAATTAACAAATATAAAAAAATCGAAAAAGTCCCAAAAAGAAAAAAACTATCATGACGTAAAAAAATGTTACTTGAAATATTTTTATTTTTCGATCGATCTTCTCCATACCGATTCACACTCCGTCTACCGGTTAGAAAGATGTTGTTATGTAAATCAATACAGATTCGCACTTCGTCTACCAGTAGAAAATACGTCATTGTGTAAATCAGCACAAACATAAAAAAAAATAGTTAATATAATATAACATAGCTAGAAGGTTATTCATATGAATTGAAGAGCAAAAATAAAATTAAAAACTTTATTATCCAAAAGTAATTAACAAATATAAAAAAGGTCGAAAAAGTCCAAAAAGAAAAAACTATCATGACGTAAAAAAATGTTACTTGAAATATTTTTATTTTCCGATCGATCTTCTCCATATCGATTCACACTCCGTCTACCGATAAAAAAGATGTCATTATGTAAATCAATACAAATCCGCACTTCGTCTACCAGTAGAAAATACATCATTGTGTAAATTAGCACAAACATAAAAAAAAAATAGTTGATATAATACAACATAGCTAGAAGGTTATTCATATGAATTGAAGAGCAAAAGTAAAATTAAAAACTTTCTCATCCAAGAATTAATTAATTAACAAATATAAAAAAAATCGAAAAAGTCCAAAAGGAAAAAACTATCAAGACGTAAAAAAATTTACTTGAAATGTTTTTTTTTCCGATCGATCTTTTTCGTACCGATTCACACTCTATCTACCGGTAAAAAGGATGTCGTTGTGTAAATCAATACAGATTCGCACTTCGTCTACCAGTAGAAAATATGTCATTGTGTAAATCAGCACAAAGTTAAAAAAAAATAGTTGATATAATATAACATAGCTAGATCATAAAATTAGGTGCAAAAAACCTGTCCTCATCCAAACTCCATTGCAATTTCGTCATTTTTTTGGGTGCTTCTTTTGTCATTTGAAGCAGACAGTGAGAGAGTGAAAGATAATTTTGTTGGTTCTGTGGGAAATGGTGTAAGGATTTACTGAAAAGGATCATATATATAGGGCTTATTGGTGGGCTGCCAAAAAATGAATGGGGTCCATTTACCTACCACCGTTGATATAAAATAAATCTACGTCTGTGATTTATTTGACTATTTGACTATTTTTTATTTTTTTATTAATATTTTGCTATTCAAAAATTCTAGATAATATCAATTAATTTTTTTCCTTTAATATTTTAATAAGAGAGAAAATTAAGATATAAAATTAAATATAAGAGATAGAATTAACAAGGATAATGATGTAAAATATCTAAATATTACCAATTTCTAAAATTATTCCATCATTTTTTTAGTATGTATGAAAAGTGAAAAGTTGACGCTTATTAGAGAAAGGAAAAAGTATCCACTTTAATAATAATTATTATTTTTAATATGTAATTATCGAAAAGTCACTACTAGAAAATGAAACATTTTTAATATTGAATGTGTCAATAACAATATTGTCAATAAAAGTAATATTGACAATTAGTGGCCGTCGAAAATGCTTAAAACTAGTTTATGAGTATTTTTAACAGCCATTAATTGTCAAAGAATAGTTTATGACTATTTTCAACGGGTAACAAATGTCAAAATATCTTTTTGTGACAATACTTTTATCAACACTTTTCGACAATTGCATGTTGAAAATGATCATTATTGTTGTAGTGAATGTTGATAAAAGTATTATAAAAAATATATATATTGACATTTGTTGCTATTGAAAATAGTCATAAATTATTCGTTGACAATTAACGACCGTTGAAAATACTCATAAACTAATTTTAAGTATTTTCGACGACAGCTAATTAATTGTCAATATTATTTTTATTGACAAGACTTTTATTGACATATTTAATATTAAAAATACTCAAATTTCTAGTAATGATCGGAGAATAAATAATTTGCTAAGTTTGTCTCCTAATTACTTTGGTCTTTGTAATAATATAAAACCATGCTTAATTGTTATTTTTTTAAATTGTTTACTACTTTTATGCATGTGGGGGATGGAAATGCCCTGGTTTTGATAAAGGGAAACAACTTGATATATAGTTTTGTGATTGTCTCTAATGGCAAATTATAAAGTGAAATATTATGTTAAATTTTAAAAATCTATTTTTTTTCTAATACCTTTAAAATGGTCATTCATGAAAAGTTAATGCTAGATAATATTATTATTATTTTTATTACAGTTAGTCAAAGTGGAGAGAGGTTAGTTGTATTTGTTGAAATTAAGAATATGATCATTTATGTCATGGAAATTTTGTTTTCTTATTTTAAAAATATAAAAAATATTTTCATATTTGACTGAGTATATATTAATACTGTTGTAACTGATTATTAGGCAATAAGGTTTCATTCATGAAGTTTAACAAATACAATGAATGTATAATGTATAACTACCAATTAAATAACTTTCTATATAATGTATTTAATTAAATCCAATTTTTAATTATAAGTTCCTACTATAGAAAATTAAGTATATATCATGATATATATTATTATCATGTGAGTCTCTAATTTTTTTCTATCTTTGGAAGGTGAGCAAGTAGAATATAGTTTTTATCTCTTGACTTGATATTATTTCGATCCTTAAAAAATAAGAGTTTTAATTTTAGTCCTTATTTTCTTGTTTTTAGCCTTAGTCCAAATATTTTGAAAAATAATTATTACTAAAGATTAGAATCAAAATTAACTTATTTTTCAGGAATAAAAAAATATTTGCACCTTATTTTTTTTAATAAATAAAACCTTAGCCTAGCTTTATATATACACGAATTCGTATATATATGCAATGCATAAGTAAAATTAATAAAGAAAAATTGTATAAAAAATATTTAAGTTTTAATGAGAAATAAATTATCAGTATATTTAGTTTTATAAATTATTAAATTGATATTTTCTATTTATTGTATTTATTTTAGAAATATATATTGTAATTATCACAATAGTTATTTGATATTATTTTTTATTATATTTTTATAATAATAAAGCAGTCAAAAGAAAAAGTAGAGAATTTTATTTAACGATAAATTTAAAGAGGATTATCATCATGTCCGTTTATATTTAAATTATAATATAATATATTTACTTTTAAAGTGATTATCACTACTAAAAAAGTGAGTATTTTAAAAAATTTAAATATTAAATATGTTAATAAAAATATTGTCAATAAAAATATTATTGACAATTAGTGACTATCAATAATACTTAAAAGTAATTTATAAGTATTTTTAGCGGTCATTAATTATTAAAAAATAGTTTATAACTATTTTCAATGGTCAATAATAATGTCAACACAACTTTATTTAGAAATACTTTTATTAACATTTTTCAATAATTATATGTTAAAAATAATTATTATTGTTAATTGTATTTAATGGTTCAATCTATTATATTATACTTAACCCTCTATTAATCTATTTCTAGATTTGTCTCTAACTGATGAGTTGAATTCAAATGACTGATCTTGTCAAAGTCAAAGTCAAATGAATTAATTATTTTGATTGTACAATAATTTTATTTATTATGTTTCTTTGTTAATTAATATCTTTATTCTAAAATAATGGTCATTTTGACTTTTTTGATACATTAAAAATTTAATGTACCTATATATAATTTATGTCTTGATACATTAGTTTTTCAATGAATCAAAAAAGTCAAAATCAACATTATTTTGAAATGGAAGGAGTATAAATTTATTCATTTATGATTTGATTCCGTCAATTCTCACTGACTTATTTAGCAATTTATTCAAAATTTGCATCTCCTTTTACCTCTATGAATATCGTTTGATATACTTAACTGTATTTTTTTTTATCATACCCTCTATTTTAGTTGGATTAATTAACCAAACAACATTAATATTATATATATATATATATATATATATATATATATATATATATATGAGATATCCATTCATTTGTGATAATTTTGTTCAACGGTTCATGTATTTATTATTGGATATATGGTAATTAATCTATTGTTAACTTATAGAGATCTCAATAGGAGATAACAAACCCAAGATTTTACATTTGTAATTTTTAGATTCGTATGTTACACAAAATACCTTTTTAGGCTAAAAATAAAATCAACTAACATTTTTCAATATTTTAAAAGTAAATATTTTTCCATAAATAATAATTCAAGTCCAAAAAAATATCCAAAGGTAAGGAACATAACCAACATACAAAGTCACAGTCAGTCACCATATGCAAAAATCTATCTTATTAAAATTATTAATTCAACTTTTTATATTATATATTAATCTAATATTTTTAAAAGTTGGGATTAACAATTTAAAAAGATTAAATTATTATATATGATAACTGATTATGACTGATTTTATAGTGTACATGTAACATTAGTCATAAATAACACCAAAACAAACATAACTATATAACAACTAAAAATATCATGCCTGCCCCAAAGACAAAAACCAAAACAAATAATCTAAACCACTAATATTATGTGTATAATTAATAAAAATTGTACAATAATACTTGTACAACAATAATATCTACCATTTAATTATATTAATTTGTAATTTCTTATTATAATATAAAGATAAATATAATTATTGTACAAGTATTATACAATTTTCATTATACTCATATATCATTCCTCAATCTAAACACCAATCTTAATTCCTAGAAATAATGACACTACCATTAAGGGAAGGAGAGAAAACTTAGGAGCTGATTAATTTTTATTTTAATTTTGTATTTTTTCTATTTTCATAATTTTATAAAAAAATTCTGAAAAAAAATATAAGTTTATTATTCTTTCCGATTTCAATATTTGTTTCACAAATTTTAAAAATAGAGAAAATAAAAACCTCTCATAGAATCGTTAATTTTTCATCTCCTTCATTCCATCCTCTAACCACTAAAAGGGAGCCAAGAAGAAAAGCAGAGAAAAATGAAAGGAATTAATTAATTAAGAGCAATAATGAAAAGGGGATAAACAAAACAAACCCTAATGTCTGGCGAAGATGGTTGCATCATCCCTCTGGCGAAGATGCTTGCATCATCCCTCATTCATTAATCTCACTAACAATTCTACAAATAAATTCAAATCAAATTAAATACTCAATAATTTCATTAGCAGCACTTTATACCAACGTCTTCAAACAAAATGGACCAAACCACTATAGCCGAAGAAAAAAATATTTTGCCGTAAAAATTAATAAATTAAATAATACAAAAGAGATTAATAAAACAAAGAAGTTACAGAGAGAGACAGAAACTTTACATGAAATTGTGCCGTGAAATTGATGTAAAAACATGGCGTCTTCTAGCTGAAGACCATTGCCCTTTAATTTGGTGTAGGTAACTTTTTCCTCTTTTGCCCTTCTGCGCTGTCTCCTCATCACCTTCGCCCATTTGATCATGTTCACCCAAAATTATTGGCAGCAACGGTGGCGGCAACGGCGACTGTGGAGGATGAAATGAAGAGGAAGAAGGCATAGCACAACAGTAGGTATCATGAGTACGTGTGTGAGAGAGTAAGGAGAGTGAAGAGTTTCTGGCATGTGTGGGTGAGAGAGAATGAATGGTTCAACGTTTTGTCTCAAACTGATAGTTTAATATCAATAATATTTCTTTTCTTTTCTCCTCACTATAGTCCAGTATTAAGGAAAATCTTTAATATAATTTTGACTCATATATAGATGACTTGTAATGATATGTTCATCATAGTCATCATCATGCAAAGTTAGGAAACTCTATCAAATTTTCAAACAAGTTTTACTTTTAAGGTTTGGAAATGAATAAAAAAATAATATTTTATGTATAATAATAAATCAATCAATACAAGTATATTTTAATTTTATTTTTTGCTCAAATAATCATTAAGATGGTAATAGACTGAACAATTGTGACTCAAAATCTCATTTATACTAGTTCATTGTACATTTAGTATCACTCTAAAAAAATTATAGTACATATAATGGAAAAACAATAATAATAATAATTCATATATATTTATATATGACATATTTTCTCCTTTACGTACGTTTTTTTTTTTTCACATACATGGTAAAAACAAATGTGGGTAGGTGGAAACAGGGGAGCATTCCCCCTAGGCTATTTGATATTTCGTCAATCTTCATAAATATCTTCCTAAAAAATAAATTAGTGATAAATAATGAAAGAAATTAATTACAACTTCAAATATACATAATATAATATCCGAGTATAACACACATTACAAATAAAAGAAGCGATACATATTACGTATTTTAGCAATGATATATATGTATAATGTATTTTTTATGTATTATTTTTATTTTTGCTCAACTAATTTCACACATGTATGACACACATTACATGTAACACACGTTGAATAATGGTTAAATGATATTACTTTTGTACAACAAAGATTAAGAAAAAGAAATTTATAGTATAGAAATAATTTTAAAATTCTACTTATTTTATTGCTGATGAATACTTCAACAATGGAGACATTCATATATAAAGATGCCGTATATATCCTCTAACTAAGCATCAACGGAAGCATTTGGCTCAGCTCCAAGTTAACAATCTTCCCAAGGTACGTGATTGGCATTTTAATTTTATGTGTATGTTTGTAATATATCTGAGCTTTTAATATATTTATCAACTCAGACACATACTAAACGAAACAGATTAATTATAGCTAGAAACACATATATTTTATTTATATACATGGAGTTCAAATCTACAATAAAAACTTAAGTCCCATCCAGCACACTACAAATTAAAAACAAAAAAAGGCACACAAAGAAAAAACATAGATAGATAATAAAGTCTGATGCATCCAAAAGCAACCGCAAATTAAAGGGGAAATAGAAGGAACAAAGGCAGTAAATGATGATGATACAATGATATAAAGCATAGCCATAGAAATATGCATCATCACCACCACCACCTTAATATTTGTTTTTTGTTTTAAGTTTGCTGAGTCAAAAGTCAAAGTATCCAGCGTTGACGGGTGCATCACCAGCAAGCAACTCGGCAACCCAATCCATGAGATCAATATCATCATCATTCAATGCACCATTATTATGGTTATTTGCTGCTGGTGCTGGTTCGTCTTGCGGCGGAGGCGGAAGCGGAGGAGAAGGAGGAGGAGGAGGAGGAGAAGGAGGAGCTTTTGTTGTTTTTGGTGTAAGGCTTTTGATGTATGCTCGAAGCATAGAGCCATCACAGACGTCGGTACGCATGTTGTTGACCATGTAGATTGGAAGCTTCTTGCTACGGCAGCGTTTGGTGGCGTTCCAATGGTTCTTGACGGAGTTCTCTGGCCTTCCCAGAATTCTCCTGGAAATCTTTGCCCATTTGTTTCCAAGTTGTTGGTGTGCCATTATCAGCAGCATGTCTTCCGTTTCTGACCATGCCCCTTTCTACGTACATTCATTGTATAGTCATCATAATTATTTCATAAATAAAAAAGGAAAGAATTTTGCTAGTGTACAATATTATATCAGTCAAAACAGCTAAAAATAAGATTTTTTGTTTAAATTACTAAGTTCATTAAGAAAAACACATATAATTAAGAATATTTTTTGGCCAAAAATATTAAAAATGGTTTTATTGACTGTTTTGGTTGAAAAATTGTTGTTATCGAGTCATTGTTGCGAAAAGGAAATATAATCATAAATATATACATATATTGAATATATTGATTCCCCAGCACAATTCTACTTGTAATAATTAAGTGATGAATTAATTAAAACCACTCATTCTATATATATATATAGACATATATCCTCTGATGATATAAGGATAATAAAATAAAATGATTCCAAAATCTAGCAGAAAAGAATTGAACATCATCATTTTCATGGTAAATAACATGATTTCAAGGGTTTGAGTTAGTTTTGATTTGTTATGCAACCAACGACATACCATTGTTTTAGAAAATTTATACATTATTTATTCATTTACATAATCTAACAATCAATTAGAATTGAAGAGTCAATAATGAGTAAAAGAAAAAGGGTTTGAATGAATTAATGCATGATGATGATGATGTAAGAGAAATAGGAAATGAAAGCAAAGAAATGAAAGAAAGGAACCTTAATGAAAGGGCAAAGATGGTTGTACCATCTCTCTCGACACTGCTTTGAGCTCCTTCCTTTCATCCTCCTCGCAATGACACTCCATTTCTTCTTCCTACCATTTTCTACCAATCTCGTCATAATACTACAAATTCAAATTATATTTATTAGCACCAAGCCAACCACTATATATATACATATATATATATATCAACATCTTCAAATAATTAAATGGACCAAACTGCAGCAATGAAGTAATTAAGATTAGAGGGAATTAAATAATTAATGAATAAATATTAGATAATACAAGCAAAAGAGAAATTAATAAAACACAAAAAAGTTGCGAAAAAAGAGAGAGATGAAATTGGGGCGAAAAAAAGGGTGTAAGAACCTGTCTTCTTTCAGAGACCATTGGCCTCTGACGCAGGTCATTTCTTCCTCTTCCTCTACCTCTACCTCTACCTCTACCCTTGTGCGTTGTCGTCTACTCACCACACCACGACCCACTCGATCATTTCCATCCAAAACCAGCTCCGGCTGCGGCGGTGGCGGTGGCGGTGGTGGTGGTGGTTGTGGTTATGGGAGGGGAGCTGGTGGTGGATGGCGAAATGAGGATGAAGAGGAGGAAGAAGGGATAGTAGCAAGAAAATCATGATGATGATGAGTTGGCAAAGTAGGTATAGTATATGGAGGAAAAGAGTAATCGAACATGATGTGGTGGCTACTGTTGTTGATGTTGATGTTATAGAGTGCATGCAGAGAAGAAGCACTAGTGTTTTGTGGTGCAATTGCGGTAACAGTTGCTGGGTTGATGGGATCTTGACTGACAAAGGAAGATTGACCCAAATAATTAGGGGTTGATGAGATGTTGTTATAGAAAGGAGGGGTATAGTAATAATTCGGTTGGAATTGTTCTTGTATGGGTAGGTTTGGGGCTATGTATATGCCCTGATCTGCTGCTTCCCACCATCCTGGTTGCTTCTCTAGAACCATGAAATTAGAGGACACACTGGAAGAGGACGCGGAATTAGCGAGATCAAGGGTATAAGGAAAACCAGGGTGGTTGCTTATTTGGAGCATCGGGTAGCTGTTGTTTGCTGCTTGTGTTGATAGCGGCAGCGACGGTGGAGGAGGAATTGGATCTGAAGAAGTGGGGGTGGGGGTGTGGATGGGGATGGGTGGGGGGTTTGGGTGGAGAATGGAGGAAAGGATTGGGAAATCTGGAAAGAAAAAGAAAGGATCCTCAGGCTCCATGCGTGCATGCAGATCAGAGAGAGAGAGAGATTAGAGAGACTGGATGGGTAGTGAAGAGTGAATGGGAGAGTAAATAGAGGTGGAGACTGGATGGGAGACTACTGAGTTGTATATGAGACACAGAGAGAGGGGTTCATCTAACGTGGTTGTTTTTGTCTGAAAGTGATAGTTGGAGGTGGAAGGGGATTCCTGTGGGCCCCACCTCTTTGCTTCCTTAATTATAACCTCTAATGGACTTGATTTGAACACAGAATGAAGAAGAAGAAGAAGAAGAAGAGGACCATGTGTGTGTCTCTCAATATCATTCATGGTTAGTACTTCTTATCATACCCACACGTTTAACATAATTAATAAAATAATTATACTTATTGTACAATATAAATATATACAATGTCTGCTATATATCATATATAATTTGTACTATATATAACATATTATGTATGATACACATTACATGTGAAATATAGTACACGTTGCATATTAGTTAGATGTATTTCTGTTATACATTGAACGTTACTCATTAACTAAATGATTACCAGGAAATAAGATGATAAAAAAGTAATGATAATAGTAAAACATGTTTTATTATGATGTGTAAATAGTACACATATTATGCATAACATATATTACATGTTACAATACAATATTTCTTTACAACATGTGATTGTGCCGTGAAATTGATGTAAAAACATGGCGTCTTCTAGCTGAAGACCATTGCCCTTTAATTTGGTGTAGGTAACTTTTTCCTCTTTTGCCCTTCTGCGCTGTCTCCTCATCACCTTCGCTCATTTGATCATGTTCACCCAAAATTATTGGCAGTAACGGTGGCGGCGACGGCGACTGTGGAGGGTGAAATGAAGAGGAAGAAGGCATAGCACAACAGCAGGTATCATGAGTACGTGTGTGAGAGAATAAGGAGAGTGAAGAGTTTATGGCTTGTGTGGGTGAGAGAGAATAAATGGTTCAACGTTTTGTCTCAAACTGATAGTTTAATATCAATAATATTTCCTTTCTTTTCTCCTCACTATAGTCCAGTATTAAGGAAAATCTTTAATATAATTTTGACTCATATATAGATGACTTGTAATGATATGTTCATCATAGTCATCATAATGCAAAGTTAGGAAACTCTATCAAATTTTCAAACAAGTTTTACTTTTAAGGTTTGGAAATGAATAAAAAAAAAAATAATATTTTATGTATAATAATAAATCAATCAATACAAGTATATTTTAATTTTATTTTTTGCTCAAATAATCATTAAGATGGTAATAGACTGAACAATTGTGACTCAAAATCTCATTTATACTGGTTCATTGTACATTTAGCATCACTCTAGAAAAATTATAGTACATATAATGGAAAAACAATAATAATAATAATTATTATATATATTTATATATGACATATTTTCTCACGTACGTTTTTTTTTTTTTTCACATACATGGTAAAAACAAATGTGGGTAGGTGGGAACACGGGAGCATTCCCCCTAGGCTATTTGATATTTCGTCAATCTCCATAAATATCTTGCTAAAAAATAAATTAGTGATAAATAATGAAAGAAAATAATTACAACTTCAAATATACATAATATAATATCCGAGTATAACACACATTACAAATAAAAGAAACGATACATATTACGTATTTTAGCAATGATATATATGTATAATGTATTTTTTATATATTATTTTTATTTTTGCTCAACTAATTTCACACATGTATGACACACATTACATGTAACACACGTTGAATAATGGTTAAATGGTATTACTTTTGTACAACAAAGATTAAGAAAAAGAAATTTATAGTATAGAAATAATTTTAAAATTCTACTTATTTTACTGTTGATGAATACTTCAACAATGGAGACATTCATAGATAAAGATGCCGTATATATCCTCTAACCAAGCATCAACGGAAGCATTTGGCTCAACTCCAAGTTAACAATCTTCCCAAGGTACGTGATTGGCACTTTAATTTTATGTGTATGTTTGTAATTTATCTGAGCTTTTGATATATTTATCAACTCAGAAACATACTAAACGAAACAAATTAATTAAAGATAAAAACACATATATTTTATTTATATACATGGAGTTTAAATCTACAATAAAAACTTAAGTCCCAACCAACACACTACGAATTAAAAACAAAAAAAGGCACACAAAGAAAAAATATAGATAGATAATAAAGTCTGATGCATCCAAAAGCAACCGCAAATTAAAGGGGAAATAGAAGGAACAAAGGCAATAAATGATGATGATGCAATGAAATAAAGCATAGTCATAGAAATATGCATCATCACCACCACCACCTTAATATTTGTTTTTGTTTTAAGTTTGCTGAGTCAAAAGTCAAAGTATCCAGCGTTGACGGGTTCATCACCAGCAAGCAACTCGGCAACCCAATCCATGAGATCAATATCATCATCATTCTATGCACCATTATTATGGTTATTTGCTGCTGGTGCTGGTTCGTCTTGCGGCGGAGGCGGAGGAGAAGGAGGAGGAGGAGAAGGAGGAGCTTTTGTTGTTTTTGGTGTAAGGCTTTTGATGTATGCTCGAAGCATAGAGCCATCAGAGACGTCGGTACGCATGTTGTTGACCATGTAGATTGGAAGCTTCTTGCTACGGCGGCGTTTGGTGGCGTTCCAATGGTTCTTGACAGAGTTCTCTGACCTTCCCGGAATTCTCCTGGAAATCTTTGCCCATTTGTTCCAAGTTGTTGGTGTGGCCATTATCAGCAGCATGTCTTCCGTTTCTGACGATGCCCCCTTTCTATGTACATTCATTGTATAATCATCATAATTATTTCATAAATAAAAAAGGAAAGAATTTTACTAGGGTACAACATTATATCAGTCAAAACAGCTAAAATAAGATTTTTGGTTAAATTACTAAGTCATTAAGAAAAACACATATAATTAAGAATGTTTTTGGCCAAAAATATTAAAAATTGACTGTTTTGGTAGGAAAATTGTTGTTACCCCAGTCAATTGTTGCGAAAAGGAATTATAATCATAAATATATACATATATTGAATATATTGATTCCCCAGCACAATTCTACTTGTAATAATTAAGTGATGAATTAATTAAAACCACTCATTCTATATATTATATATAGACATATATCCTCTGATGATATAATGATAATAAAATAAAATGATTCAAAATCTAGCTAGCAGAAAAGAATTGAACATCATCATTTCATAGTAAATAACATGATTCCAAGGGTTTGGGTTAGTTTTGATTTGTTAGGCAACCAACACATACCATTTTTATAGAAAATTTATACATTATTTATTCATTTACATAATCTAAACAATCAATTAGAATTGAAGAGTCAATAATGAGTAAAAGAAAAAGGTTTGAATGAATTAATGCATGATGATGAAGATGATGATGTAAGAGAAATAGGAAATGAAATGAAAAATGAAAGCAAAGAAATGATAGAAAGGAACCTTAATGAAAGGGCAAAAATGGTTGTATCATCTCTCTCGACACTGCTTTGAGCTCCTTCCTTTCATCCTCCTCGCAATGACACTCCATTTCTTCTTCCTACCATCTCCTACCAATCTCGTCAGAATACTACAAATTCAAATTAATTTTATTAGCACCAAGCCAACCACTATATAGATACATATATATATATATATATATATATATATATATATATCAACGTCTCCAAATAATTAAATGGACCAAACTGCAACAATGAAGTACTTAAGATTAGAGGGAATTAAATAATTAATGAATAAATATTAGATAATACAAGCAAAAGAGAAATTAATAAAACAAAAAAGAGTTGCGAAAAAAGAGAAAGACGAAATTGGGGCGAAAAAAAGGGTGTAAGAACTTGTCTTCTTGCGGAGACCATTGGCCTCTGACGCAGGTGATTTCTTCGCCTTCCTCTACCTCTACCTCTACCCTCATGCGTTGTCGTCTCCTCACCGCACCACGACCCACTCGATCATTTCCATCCAAAACCGGCTCCGGCTGCGGCGGTGGCGGTGGCGATGGTGGTGGTGGTGGTGGGAAGGGAGCCGGTGGTGGATGGCGAAATGAAGAGGAAGAGGAGGATGAAGAGGAGGAAGAAGGGATAGTAAAAAGAAAATCATGATGATGATGAGTTGGCAGAGTAGGTATAGTATATTAAGGAAAAGAGTAATCGAACATGATATGGTGGCTACTGTTGTTATTGTTGATGTTATAGAGTGCATGCAGAGAAGAAGCACTAGTGTTTTATGGTGCAATTGCGGTAACAGTTGCTGGGTTGATGGGATCTTGACTGACAAAGGAAGATTGGCCCAAATAATTAGGGGTTGATGAGATGTTGTTATAGAAAGGAGGGGTATAGTAATAATTGGGATGGAATTCTTCTTGTATGGGTAGGTTTGCGGCTTATGTATATGCCCTGATCTGCTGCTTCCCACCATCCTGGTTGAGTCTCTGGAACCATGAAATTAGAGGACACACTGGAAGAGGACGCGGAATTAGCGAGATCAAGGGTATAAGCAAAACCAGGGTGGTTGCTTATTTGGAGCATCGGGTAGCTGCTGTTTGCTGCTTGTGTTGATAGCGGCAGCGGCAGCGACGGTGGAGGAGGAATTGGATCTGAAGAAGTCGGGGTGGGGGTGGGGGTGGGGATGGGGATGGGTGGGGGGTTTGGGTGGAGAATGGAGGAAAGGATTGGGAAATCTGGAAAGAAAAAGAAAGGATCCTCAGGCTCCATGCGTGCATGCAGATTAGAGAGAGAGAGAGATCAGAGAGACTGGATGGGTAGTGAAGAGTGAAGAGTGAATGGGAGAGTAAATAGAGGTGGAGACTGGATGGGAGACTGATGAGTTGTATATGAGACAGAGAGAGAGAGAGGTTCATCCAACGTGGTTGTTTTTGTCTGAAAGTGATAGTTGGAGGTGGAAGGGGATTCCTGTGGGCCCCACCTCTCTGCTTCCTTAATTATAACCTCTAATGGACTTGATTTGAACACAGAATGAAGAAGAAGAAGAAGAAGAAGAAGAGGATCATGTGTGTGTCTCTCAATATCATTCATGGTTAGTACTTCCTATCATACCCACACGTTTAACATAATTAATAAAATAATTATACTTATTGTACAATATAAATATATACAACGTCTGCTATATATCATATATAATTTGTACTATATATACCATATTATGTATGATACACATTACATGTGACATATAATACACGTTGCATATTAGTTAGATGTATTTCTATTATACATCGAACGTTACTCATTAACTAAATGATTACCAAGAAATAAGATGATAAAAAAGTAATGATAATAGTGAAACATGTTTTATTATGATGTGTAAATAGTACACATATTATGCATAACATATATTACATGTTACAATAAAGTATTTCTTTAAAACATGTGATTGTGCCGTGAAATTGATGTAAAAACATGGCGTCTTCTAGCTGAAGACCATTGCCCTTTATTTTTGTGTAGGTAACTTTTTCCTCTTTTGCCCTTCTACGCTGTCTCCTCATCATCTTCGCCCATTTGATCATGTTCACCCAAAATTATTGGCAGTAACGGTGGCGGCGACGGCGACTGTGGAGGGTGAAATGAAGAGGAAGAAGGCATAGCTCAGCAGTAGGTATCATGAGTACGTGTGTGATAGAGTAAGGAGAGTGAAGAGTTTTTGGCTTGTGTGGGTGAGAGAGAATGAATGGTTCAACGTTTTGTCTCAAACTGATAATTTAATATTAATAATATTTCCTTTCTTTTCTCCTCACTATAGTCCAGTATTAAGGAAAATCTTTACTATAATTTTGACTCATATATAGATGACTTGTAATGATATGTTTATCATAGTCATCATCATGCAAAGTTAGGAAGCTCTATCAAATTTTTAAACAATTTTTACTTTTAAGGTTTGGAAATGAATAAAATAATAATAATATTTTATGTATAACAATAAATCAATCAATACAAGTATATTTTAATTTTATTTTCTGCTCAAATAATCATTAAGATGGTAATAGACTGAACAATTGTGACTCAAAATCTCATTTACACTGGTTCATTGTACATTTAGCATCACTCTAAAAAATTTTAGTACATATAATGGAAAAACAATAAAATAATAATTATTATTCATATATATTTATATATGACATATTTTCTCCCTCACGTACGTTTTTTTTTTCTTTTTCACATACATGGTAAAAACAAATGTGGGTAGGTGGGAACAGGGGAGCATTACCCCTAGGCTATTTGATATTTCGTCAATCTCCATAAATATCTTGCTAAAAAATAAATTAGTGATAAATAATGAAAGAAATTAATTACAACTTCAAATATACATAATATAATATCCGAGTATAACACACATTACAAATAAAAGAAGCGATACATATTACGTATTTTAGCAATGATATATATGTATAATCTATTTTTTATATATTATATTTATTTTTGCTCAACTAATTTCACACATGTATGACACACATTACATGTAACACACGTTGAATAATGGTTAAATGGTATTACTTTTGTACAACAAAGATTAAGAAAAAGAAATTTATAGTCTAGAAATAATTTTAAAATTCTGCTTATTTTATTGTTGATGAATACTTCAACAATGGAGACATTCATAGATAAAGATGTCGTATATATCCTCTAACCAAGCATCAACGGAAGCATTTGGCTCAGCTCCAAGTTAACAATCTTCCCAAGGTACGTGATTGGCATTTTAATTTTATGTGTATGTTTGTAATTTATCTGAGCTTTTGATATATTTATCAACTCAGACACATACTAAACGAAAGAGATTAATTATAGATAAAAATACATATATTTTATTTATATACATGGAGTTCAAATCTACAATAAAAACTTAAGTCCCAACCAACACACTACAAATTAAAAACAAAAAAAGGCACACAAAGAAAAAACATAGATAGATAATAAAGTCTGATGCATCCAAAAGCAACCGCAAATTAAAGGGGAAATAGAAGGAACAAAGGCAGTAAATGATGATGATGCAAGGAAATAAAGCATAGCCATAAAAATATGCATCATCACCACCACCAGCTTAATATTTGTTTTTGTTTTAAGTTTGCTGAGTCAAAAGTCAAAGTATCCAGCGTTGACGGATGCATCACCAGCAAGCAACTCGGCAACCTAATCCATGAGATCAATATCGTCATCATTCAAGTCACCATTATTATGGTTATTTGCTGCTGCTGGTGGTGCTGGTGCTGCTTCGTCTTGCAGCGGAAGCGGAGGCGGAGGAGAAGGAGGAGGAGGAGGAGGAGCTTTTGTTGTTTTTGGTGTAAGGCTTTTGATGTATGCTCGAAGCATAGAGCCATCAGAGACGTCGGTACGCATGTTGTTGACCATGTAGATTGGAAGCTTCTTACTACGGCGGCGTTTGGTGGCGTTCCAATGGTTCTTGACGGAGTTCTCTGGCCTTCCCGGAATTCTCCTGGAAATCTTTGCCCATTTGTTTCCAAGTTGTTGGTGTGCCATTATCAGCAGCATGTCTTCCGTTTCTGACCATGCCCCTTTTTACGTACATTCATTGTATAATCATCATAATTATTTCATAAATAAAAAAGGAAAGAATTTTACTAGGGTACAACATTATATCAGTCAAAACAGCTAAAAATAAGATTTTTGGTTTAAATTACTAAGTTCATTAAGAAAAACACGTATAATTAAGAATGTTTTTTGGCCAAAAATATTAAAATTGGCTTTATTGACTGTTTTGGTTGGAAAATTGTTGTTACCCAGTCATTGTTGCGAAAAGGAAATATAATCATAAATATATACATATATTGAATATATTGATTCCCCAGCACAATTCTACTTGTAATAATTAAGTGATGAATTAATTAAAACCACTCATTCTATATATATATATAGACATATATCCTCTGATGATATAAGGATAATAAAATAAAATGATTCCAAAATCTAGCTAGCAGAAAAGAATTGAACATCATCATTTTCATAGTAAATAACATGATTCCAAGGGTTTGAGTTAGTTTTGATTTGTTATGCAACCAACGACATACCATTTTTATAGAAAATTTATACATTATTTATTCATTTACATAATCTAACAATCAATTAGAATTGAAGAGTCAATAATGAGTAAAAGAAAAAGGGTTTGAATGAATTAATGCATGATGATGATGATGTAAGAGAAATAGGAAATGAAATGAAAAATGAAAGCAAAGAAATGAAAGAAAGGAACCTTAATGAAAGGGCAAAGATGATTGTACCATCTCTCTCGATACTGCTTTGAGCTCCTTCCTTTCATCCTCCTCGCAATGACACTCCATTTCTTCTTCCTACCATCTCCTACCAATCTCGTCAGAATACTACAAATTCAAATTAATTTTATTAGCACCAAGCCAACCACTATATATATACATATATATATATATACCAACGTCTTCAAATAATTAAATGGACCAAACTGCAGCAATGGAGTAATTAAGATTAGAGGGAATTAAATGTTTAATGAATAAATATTAGATAATACAAGCAATAGAGAAATTAATAAAACAAAAAAGAGTTGCGAAAAAAGAGAGAGATGAAATTGGGGCGGAAAAAAGGGTGTAAGGACCTGTCTTCTTGCGGAGACCATTGGCCTCTGACGCAGGTGATTTCTTTGCCTTCCTCAACCTCTACCTCTACCCTTGTGCGTTGTCGTCTCCTCACCGCACCACGACCCACTCGATCATTTCCATCCAAAACCGGCTCCGGCTGCGACTGCGGCGGTGGCGGTGGCGGTGGTGGTGGTGGTGGTGGGAGGGGAGCTGGTGGTGGATGGCGAAATGAAGATGAAGAGGAGGATAAAGAGGAGGAAGAAGGGATAGTAGCAAGAAAATCATGATGATGATGAGTTGGCAGAGTAGGTATAGTATATGGAGGAAAAGAGTAATCGAACATGATGTGGTGGCTACTGTTGTTGTTGTTGATGTTATAGAGTGCATGGAGAGAAGAAGCACTAGTGTTTTGTGGTGCAATTGCGGTAACAATTGCTGGGTTGATGGGATCTTGACTGACAAAGGAAGATTGGCCCAAATAATTAGGGGTTGATGAGATGTTGTTATAGAAAGGAGGGGTATAGTAATAATTCGGTTTGAATTGTTCTTGTATGGGTAGGTTTGGGACTATGTATATGCCCTGATCTGCTGCTTCCCACCATCCTGGTTGCGTCTCTGGAACCATGAAATTAGAGGACACACTGGAAGAGGACGCAGAATTAGCGAGATCAAGGGTATAAGCAAAACCAGGGTGGTTGCTTATTTGGAGCATCGGGTAGCTGCTGTTTGCTGCTTGTGTTGATAGCGGCAGCGGCAGCGGTGGCGGCGGTGGAAGATGAATTGGATCTAAAGAAGTGAGGGTGGGGATGGGGATGGGTGGGGGGTTTGGGTGGAGAATGGAGGAAAGGATTGGGAAATCTGGAAAGAAAAAGAAAGGATCCTCAGGCTCCATGCGTGCATGCAGATCAGAGAGAAAGAGAGAGATCAGAGAGACTGGATGGGTAGTGAAGAGTGAATGGGAGAGTAAATAGAGGTGGAGACTGGATGGGAGACTGCTGAGTTGTATATGAGACACACAGAGAGGGGTTCATCCAACGTGGTTGTTTTTGTCTAAAAGTGATAGTTGGAGGTGGAAGGGGATTCCTGTGGGCCCCACCTCTCTGCTTCCTTAATTATAACCTCTAATGGACTTGATTTGAACACAGAATGAAGAAAAAGAAGAAGAAGAGGATCATGTGTGTGTCTCTCAATATCATTCATGGTTAGTACTTCCTATCATACCCACACGTTTAACATAATTAATAAAATAATTATACTTATTGTACAATATAAATATATACAACGTCTGCTATATATCATATATAATTTGTACTATATATAACATATTATGTATGATACACATTACATGTGACATATAGTACACGTTGCATATTAGTTAGATGTATTTCTATTATACATCGAACGTTACTCATTAACTAAATGATTACCAGGAAATAAGATGATAAAAAAGTAATGATAATAGTGAAACATGTTTTATTATGATGTGTAAATAGTACACATATTATGCATAACATATATTACATGTTACAATACAATATTTTTTTACAACATGTGATTGTGCCGTGAAATTGATGTAAAAACATGGCGTCTTCTAGCTGAAGACCATTGCCCTTTAATTTGGTGTAGGTAACTTTTTCCTCTTTTGCCCTTCTACGTTGTCTCCTCATCACCTTCGCCCATTTGATCATGTTCACCCAAAATTATTGGCAGCAACGGTGGCGGCGACGGCGACTGTGGAGGGTGAAATGAAGAGGAAGAAGGCATAGCACAGCAGTAGGTATCATGAGTACGTGTGTGAGAGAGTAAGGAGAGTGAAGAGTTTCTGGCTTGTGTAGGTGAGAGAGAATGAATGGTTCAACGTTTTGTCTCAAACTGATAGTTTAATATTAATAATATTTCCTTTCTTTTCTCCTCACTATAGTCCAGTATTAAGGAAAATCTTTAATATAATTTTGACTCATATATAGATGACTTGTAATGATATGTTCATCATAGTCATCATTATGCAAAGCCAGGAAACTCTATCAAATTTTCAAACAAGTTTTACTTTTAAGGTTTGGAAATGAATAAAATAATAATAATATTTTATGTATAATAATAAATCAATCAATACAAGTATATTTTAATTTTATTTTCTGCTCAAATAATCATTATGATGGTAATAGACTGAACAATTGTGACTCAAAATCTCATTTATACTGGTTCATTGTACATTTAGCATCACTCTAAAAAAATTTTAGTACATATAATGGAAAAAAATTAATAATAATTATTATTATTCATATATATTTATATATGACATATTTTTCCTCACGTACGTTTTTTTTCACATGGTAAAAACAAATGTGGGTAGGTGGGAACACGGGAGCATTCCCCCTAGGCTATTTGATATTTCGTCAATCTCCATAAATATCTTGCTAAAAAATAAATTAGTGATAAATAATGAAAGAAATTAATTACAACTTCAAATATACATAATATAATATCCGAGTATAACACACATTACAAATAAAGAAGCGATACATATTACGTATTTTAGCAATGATATATATGTATAATGTATTTTTTATATATTATTTTTATTTTTGCTCAACTAATTTCACACATGTATGACACACATTACATGTAACACACGTTGAATAATGGTTAAATGGTATTACTTTTGTACAACAAAGATTAAGAAAAAGAAATTTATAGTATAGAAATAATTTTAAAATTCTACTTATTTTATTGTTGATGAATACTTCAACAATGGAGACATTCATAGATAAAGATGCCGTATATATCCTCTAACCAAGCATCAACGGAAGCATTTGGCTCAACTCCAAGTTAACAATCTTCCCAAGGTACGTGATTGGCATTTTAATTTTATGTGTATGTTTGTAATTTATCTGAGCTTTTGATATATTTATCAACTCAGACACATACTAAACGAAACAGATTAATTATAGATAAAAACACATATATTTTATTTATATACATGGAGTTCAAATCTACAATAAAAACTTAAGTCCCAACCAACACACTAAAAATTACATACAAAAAAAGGCACACAAAGAAAAAACATAGATAGATAATAAAGTCTGATGAATCCAAAAGCAACCGCAAATTAAAGGGGAAATAGAAGGAACAAAGGCAGTAAATGATGATGATGCAAGGAAATAAAGCATAGCCATAGAAATATGCATCATCACCACCACCAGCTTAATATTTGTTTTTGTTTTAAGTTTGCTGAGTCAAAAGTCAAAGTATCCAGCGTTGACGGATGCATCACCAGCAAGCAACTCGGCAACCCAATCCATGAGATCAATATCGTCATCATTCAATGCACCATTATTATGGTTATTTGCTGCTGGTGCTGCTTCGTCTTGCAGCGGAGGCGGAGGCGGAGGAGAAGGAGGAGGACGAGGAGGAGGAGGAGAAGGAGGAGCTTTTGTTGTTTTTGGTGTAAGGCTTTTGATGTATGCTCGAAGCATAGAGCCATCAGAGACGTCGGTACACATGTTGTTGACCATGTAGATTGGAAGCTTCTTGCTACGGCGGCGTTTGGTGGCGTTCCAATGGTTCTTGACGGAGTTCTCTGGCCTTCCCGGAATTCTCCTGGAAATCTTTGCCCATTTGTTTCCAAGTTGTTGGTGTGCCATTATCAGCAGCATGTCTTCTGTTTCTGACCATGCCCCTTTCTACGTACATTCATTGTATAATCATCATAATTATTTCATAAATAAAAAAGGAAAGAATTTTACTAGGGTACAACATTATATCAGTCAAAACAGCTAAAAATAATATTTTTGGTTTAAATTACTAAGTTCATTAAGAAAAACACATATAATTAAGAATGTTTTTTGGCCAAAAATATTAAAATTGACTGTTTTGGTAGGAAAATTGTTGTTACCCAGTCATTGTTGCGAAAAGGAATTATAATCATAAATATATACATATATTGAATATATTGATTCCCCAGCACAATTCTACTTGTAATAATTAAGTGATGAATTAATTAAAACCACTCATTCTATATATATATATATATAGACATATATCCTCTGATGATATAATGATAATAAAATAAAATGATTCCAAAATCTAGCTAGCAGAAAAGAATTGAACATCATCATTTTCATAGTAAATAACATGATTCCAAGGGTTTGGGTTAGTTTTTATTTGTTAGGCAACCAACGACATACCATTTTTATAGAAAATTTATACATTATTTATTCATTTACATAATCTAACAATCAATTAGAATTGAAGAGTCAATAATGAGTAAAAGAAAAAGGGTTTGAATGAATTAATGCATGATGATGAAGATGATGATGTAAGAGAAATAGGAAATGAAATGAAAAATGAAAGCAAAGAAATGATAGAAAGGAACCTTAATGAAAGGGCAAAAATGGTTGTATCATCTCTCTCGACACTGCTTTGAGCTCCTTCCTTTCATCATTCTCGCAATGACACTCCATTTCTTCTTCCTACCATCTCCTACCAATCTCGTCAGAATACTACAAATTCAAATTAATTTTATTAGCACCAAGCCAACCACTATATATATACATATATATATATATATACCAACGTCTTCAAATAATTAAATGGACCAAACTGCAGCAATGCAGTAATTAAGATTAGAGGGAATTAAATGTTTAATGAATAAATATTAGATAATACAAGCAAAAGAGAAATTAATAAAACAAAAAAGAGTTGCGAAAAAAGAGAGAGATGAAATTGGGGCGGAAAAAAGGGTGTAAGGACCTGTCTTCTTGCGGAGACCATTGGCCTCTGACGCAGGTGATTTCTTCGCCTTCCTCTACCTCTACCTCTACCCTTGTGCGTTGTCGTCTCCTCACCGCACCACGACCCACTCGATCATTTCCATCCAAAACCGGCTCCGGCTCCGGCTGCGGCGGTGGCGGTGGCGGTGGTGGTGGTGGTGGTGGTGGTGGTGGTGGGAGGGGAGCTGGTGGTGGATGGCGAAATGAAGATGAAGAGGAGGATAAAGAGGAGGAAAAAGGGATAGTAGCAAGAAAATCATGATGATGATGAGTTGGCAGAGTAGGTATAGTATATGGAGGAAAAGAGTAATCGAACATGATGTGGTGGCTACTGTTGTTGTTGTTGATGTTATAGAGTGCATGCAGAGAAGAAGCACTAGTGTTTTGTGGTGCAATTGCGGTAACAATTGCTGGGTTGATGGGATCTTGACTGACAAAGGAAGATTGGCCCAAATAATTAGGGGTTGATGAGATGTTGTTATAGAAAGGAGGGGTATAGTAATAATTCGGTTGGAATTGTTCTTGTATGGGTAGGTTTGGGGCTATGTATATGCCCTGATCTGCTCCTTCCCACCATCCTGGTTGCGTCTCTGGAACCATGAAATTAGAGGACACACTGGAAGAGGACGCAGAATTAGCGAGATCAAGGGTATAAGCAAAACCAGGGTGGTTGCTTATTTGGAGCATCGGGTAGCTGCTGTTTGCTGCTTGTGTTGATAGCGGCAGCGGCGGCGGCGGTGGAAGAGGAATTGGATCTAAGAAGTGGGGGTGGGGATGGGGATGGGTGGGGGGTTTGGGTGGAGAATGGAGGAAAGGATTGGGAAATCTGGAAAGAAAAGAAAGGATCCTCAGGCTCCATGCGTGCATGCAGATCAGAGAGAAAGAGAGAGATCAGAGAGACTGGATGGGTAGTGAGAGTGAATGGGAGGTAATAGAGGTGGAGACTGGATGGGAGACTGCTGAGTTGTATATGAGACACACAGAGAGGGTTCATCCAACGTGGTTGTTTTTGTCTAAAATGATAGTTGGAGGTGGAAGGGATTCCTGTGGGCCCCACCTCTCTGCTTCCTTAATTATAACCTCTAATGGACTTGATTTGAACACAGAATGAAGAAGAAGAAGAAGAAGAGGATCATTGTGTGTGTCTCTCAATATCATTTCATGGTTAGTACTTCCTATCATACCCACACGTTTAACATAATTAATAAAATAATTATACTTATTATACATATAAATATATACAACGTCTGCTATATATCATATATAATTTGTACTATATATAACATATTATGTATGATACACATTACATGTGACAAATAGTACACGTTGCATATTAGTTAGATGTATTTCTATTATACATCGAACGTACTCATTAACTAAATGATTACCAGGAAATAAGATGATAAAAAAGTAATGATAATAGTGAAACATGTTTTATTATGATGTGTAAATAGTACACATATTATGCATAACATTTATTACATGTTACCAATACATATTTCTTTACAACATGTGATTGTGCCGTGAAATTGATGTAAAACATGGCGTCTTCTAGCTGAAGACCATTGCCTTTTAATTTGGTGTAGGTAACTTTTTCCTCTTTTGCCCTTCTACGCTGTCTCCTCATCACCTTCGCCCATTTGATCATGTTCACCCAAATTATTGGCAGTAACGGTGGCGGCGACGGCGACTGTGGAGGGTGAAATGAAGAGGAAGAAGGCATAGCACAACAGTAGGTATCATGAGTACGTGTGTGAGAGAGTAAGGAGAGTGAAGAGTTTCTGACTTGTGTGGGTGAGAGAGAATGAATGGTTCAACGTTTTGTCTCAACTGATAGTTTAATATTAATATATTTCCTTTCTTTTCTCCTCACTATAGTCCAGTATTAAGGAAAATCTTTAATATAATTTTGACTCATATATAGATAAGTTGTAATGATATGTTACTCATAGTCATCATCATGCAAAGCCAGGAAACTCTATCAAATTTTCAAACAAGTTTTACTTTTAAGGTTTGGAAATGAATAAAATAATAATAATATTTTATGTATAATAATAATCAATCAATACAAGTATATTTTAATTTTATTTTCTGCTCAAATAATCATTAAGATGGTAATAGACTGAACAATTGTGACTCAAAATCTCATTTATACTGGTTCATTGTACATTTAGCATCAGTCTAAAAAAATTTTAGTACATATAATGGAAAAACAATAAATAATTATTATTATTCATAATATTTATATATGACATATTTTCTCCCTCACGTACGTTTTTTTTTTCAACATACATGGTAAAAACAAATGTGGGTAGGTGGGAACAGGGGAGCATTCCCCCTAGGCTATTTGATATTTTCGTCAATCTCCTAAATATCTTGCTAAAAAATAAATTAGTGATAAATAATGAAGAAATTAATTACAACTTCAAATATACATAATATATATCCGAGTATAACCACAGTACAAATAAAAGAAGCGATACATATTACGTATTTTAGCAATGATATATATGTATAATGTATTTTTTATATATTATTTGTTATTTTTGCTCAACTAATTTCACACATGTATGACACACATTACATGTAACACACGTTGAATAATGGTTAAATGGTATTACTTTTGTACAACAAAGATTAGAAAAAGAAATTTATAGTATAGAAATAATTTAAAATTCTACTTATTTTATTGTTGATGAATACTTCAACAATGGAGACATTCATAGATAAAGATGCCGTATATATCCTTTAACCAAGCATCAACGGAAGCATTTGGCTCAGCTCCAAGTTAACAATCTTCCCAAGGTACGTGATTGGCATTTGAATTTTATGTGTATGTTTGTAATTTATCTGAGCTTTTGATATATTTATCAACTCAGACACATACTAAACGAAACAGATTAATTATAGATAAAAACATATATATTTTATTTATATACATGGAGTTCAAATCTACAATAAAAACTTAAGTCCCAACCAACACACTACAAATTAAAAACAAAAAAAGGCACACAAAGAAAAACCATAGATAGATAATAAAGTCTGATGAATCCAAAAGCAACCGCAAATTAAAGGGGAAATAGAAGGAACAAAGGCAGTAAATGATGATGATGCAAGGAAATAAAGCATAGCCATAGAAATATGCATCATCACCACCACCAGCTTAATATTTGTTTTTGTTTTAAGTTTGCTGAGTCAAAAGTCAAAGTATCCAGCGTTGACGGATGCATCACCAGCAAGCAACTCGGCAACCCAATCCATGAGATCAATATCGTCATCATTCAATGCACCATTATTATGGTTATTTGCTGTTGCTGGTAGTGCTTCGTCTTGCAGCGGAGGCGGAGGCGGAGGAGAAGGAGGAGCTTTTTGTTGTTTTTGGTGTAAGGCTTTTGATGTATGCTCGAAGCATAGAGCCATCAGAGACGTCGGTACACATGTTGTTGACCATGTAGATTGGAAGCTTCTTGCTACGGCGGCGTTTTGGTGCGTTCCAATGGTTCTTGACGGAGTTCTCTGGCCTTCCCGGAATTCTCCTGAAATCTTTGCCCATTTGTTTCCAAGTTGTTGGTGTGCCATTATCAGCAGCATGTCTTCCGTTTCTGACCATGCCCCTTTCTACGTACATTCATTGTATAATCATCATAATTATTTCATAAATAAAAAAGGAAAGAATTTTACTAGGGTACAACATTATATCAGTCAAAACAGCTAAAAATAAGATTTTTGGTTTAAATTACTAAGTTCATTAAGAAAAACACATATAATTAAGAATGTTTTTTTGGCCAAAAATATTAAAATTAGCTTTATTGACTGTTTTGGTTGGAAATTGTTGTTACCCAGTCATTGTTGCGAAAAGGAAATATAATCATAAATATATACATATATTGAATATATTGATTCCCCAGCACAATTCTACTTGTAATAATTAAGTGATGAATTAATTAAAATCACTCATTCTATATATATATATAGACATATATCCTCTGATGATATAATGATAATAAAATAAAATGATTCCAAAATCTAGCTAGCAGAAAAGAATTGAACATCATCATTTTCATAGTAAATAACATGATTCCAAGGGTTTGAGTTAGTTTTGATTTGTTATGCAACCAACGACATACCATTTTTATAGAAAATTTATACATTATTTATTCATTTACATAATCTAACAATCAATTAGAATTGAAGAGTCAATAAAGAGTAAAAGAAAAAGGGTTTGAATGAATTAATGCATGATGATGATGATGTAAGAGAAATAGGAAATGAAATGAAAAATGAAAGCAAAGAAATGAAAGAAAGGAACCTTAATGAAAGGGCAAAGATGGTTGTACCATCTCTCTCGACATTGCTTTGAGCTCCTTCCTTTCATCCTCCTCGCAATGACACTCCATTTCTTCTTCCTACCATCTCCTACCAATCTCGTCAGAATACTACAAATTCAAATTAATTTTATTAGCACCAAGCCAACCACTATATATATACATATATATATATATATACCAACGTCTTCAAATAATTAAATGGACCAAACTGCAGCAATGCAGTAATTAAGATTAGAGGGAATTAAATGTTTAATGAATAAATATTAGATAATACAAGCAAAAGAGAAATTAATAAAACAAAAAAGAGTTGCGAAAAAAGAGAGAGATGAAATTGGGGCGGAAAAAAGGGTGTAAGGACCTGTCTTCTTGCGGAGACCATTGGCCTCTGACGCAGGTGATTTCTTCGCCTTCCTCTACCTCTACCTCTACCCTTGTGTGTTGTCGTCTCCTCACCGCACCACGACCCACTCGATCGTTTCCATCCAAAACCGGCTGCGGCTGCGGCGGTGGCGGTGGTGATGGTGGTGGTGGGAGGGGAGCTGGTGGTGGATGGCGAAATGAAGATGAAGAGGAGGATAAAGAGGAGGAAGAAGGGATAGTAGCAAGAAAATCATGATGATGATGAGTTGGCAGAGTAGGTATAGTATATGGAGGAAAAGAGTAATCGAACATGATGTGGTGGCTACTGTTGTTGTTGTTGATGTTATAGAGTGCATGGAGAGAAGAAGCACTAGTGTTTTGTGGTGCAATTGCGGTAACAATTGCTGGGTTGATGGGATCTTGACTGACAAAGGAAGATTGGCCCAAATAATTAGGGGTTGATGAGATGTTGTTATAGAAAGGAGGGGTATAGTAATAATTCGGTTGGAATTGTTCTTGTATGGGTAGGTTTGGGCTATGTATATGCCCTGATCTGCTGCTTCCACCATCCTGGTTGCGTCTCTGGAACCATGAAATTAGAGGACACACTGGAAGAGGACGCAGAATTAGCGAGATCAAGGGTATAAGCAAAAACCAGGGTGGTTGCTTATTTGGAGCATCGGGTAGCTGCTGTTTGCTGCTTGTGTTGATAGCGGCAGCGCGGCGGCGGTGGAAGAGGAATTGGATCTAAGAAGTGGGGGTGGGGATGGGGATGGGTGGGGGGTTTGGGTGGAGAATGGAGGAAAGGATTGGGAAATCTGGAAAGAAAAAAGAAAGGATCCTCAGGCTCCATGCGTGCATGCAGATCAGAGGAAAGAGAGAGATCAGAGAGACTGGATGGGTAGTGAAGAGTGAAGAGTGAATGGGAGAGTAAATAGAGGTGGAGACTGGATGGGAGACTGCTGAGTTGTATATGAGACACACAGAGAGGGGTCATCCAACGTGGTTGTTTTTGTCTAAAAGTGATAGTTGGAGGTGGAAGGGGATTCCTGTGGGCCCCACCTCTCTGCTTCCTTAATTATAACCTCTAATGGACTTGATTTGAACACAGAATGAAAGAAGAAGAGAAGAAGAAGAGGATCATGTGTGTGTCTCTCAATATCATTCATGGTTAGTACTTCCTATCATACCCACACGTTTAACATAATTAATAAAATAATTATACTTATTATACAATATAAATATATACAACGTCTGCTATATATCATATATAATTTGTACTATATATAACATATTATGTATGATACACATTACATGTGACAAATAGTACACGTTGCATATTAGTTAGATGTATTTCTATTATACATCGAACGTTACTCATTAACTAAATGATTACCAGGAAATAAGATGATAAAAAAGTAATGATAATAGTGAAACATGTTTTATTATGATGTGTAAATAGTACACATATTATGCATAACATTTTATTACATGTTACAATACAATATTTCTTTACAACATGTGATTGTGCTGTTGAAATTGATGTAAAAAACATGGCGTCTTCTAGCTGAAGACCATTGCCTTTTAATTTGGTGTAGGTAACTTTTTCCTCTTTTGCCCTTCTACGCTGTCTCCTCATCACCTTCGCCCATTTGATCATGTTCAACGCCAAAATTAATTCGGCAGTAAACCGGTGGCGGCGACGGCGACTGTGGAGGGTGAAATGAAGAGGAAGAAGGCATAGCACAGCAGTAGGTATCATGAGTACGTGTGTGAGAGAGTAAGGAGAGTGAAGAGTTTCTGACTTGTGTGGGTGAGAGAGAATGAATGGTTCAACGTTTTGTCTCAAACTGATAGTTTAATATTAATAATATTTCCTTTCTTTTCTCCTCACTATAGTCCAGTATTAAGGAAAATCTTTAATATAATTTTGACTCATATATAGATGACTTGTAATGATATGTTACTCATAGTCATCATCATGCAAAGCCAGGAAACTCTATCAAATTTTCAAACAAGTTTTACTTTTAAGGTTTGGAAATGAATAAAATAATAATAATATTTTATGTATAATAATAAATCAATCAATACAAGTATATTTTAATTTATTTTCTGCTCAAATAATCATTAAGATGGTAATAGACTGAACAATTGTTGACTCAAAATCTCATTTATACTGGTTCATTGTACATTTAGCATCACTCTAAAAAAATTTTAGTACATATAATGGAAAAACAATAATAATAATTATTATTATTCATATATATTTATATATGACATATTTTCTCCCTCATGTACGTTTTTTTTTTCACATACATGGTAAAAAACAAATGTGGGTAGGTGGGAACATGGAGCATTCCCCTAGGCTATTTGATATTTCGTCAATCTCCATAAATATCTTTCTAAAAAAATAAATTATGATAAATAATGAAAGAAATTAATTACAACTTCAAATATACATAATATAATATCCGAGTATAACACACAGTACAAATAAAAGAAGCGATACATATTACGTATTTTAGCAATGATATATATGTATAATGTATTTTTTATATATTATTTTTATTTTTGCTCAACTAATTTCACACATGTATGACACACATTACATGTAACACACGTTGAATAATGGTTAAATGGTATTACTTTTGTACAACAAAGATTAAGAAAAAGAAATTTATAGTATAGAAATAATTTTAAAATTCTACTTATTTTATTGTTGATGAATACTTCAACAATGGAGACATTCATAGATAAAGATGCCGTATATATCCTTTAACCAAGCATCAACGGAAGCATTTGGCTCAGCTCCAAGTTAACAATCTTCCCAAGGTACGTGATTGGCATTTGAATTTTATGTGTATGTTTGTAATTTATCTGAGCTTTTGATATATTTATCAACTCAGACACATACTAAACGAAACAGATTAATTATAGATAAAAACATATATATTTTATTTATATACATGGAGTTCAAATCTACAATAAAAACTTAAGTCCCAACCAACACACTACAAATTAAAAACAAAAAAAGGCACACAAAGAAAAACCATAGATAGATAATAAAGTCTGATGAATCCAAAAGCAACCGCAAATTAAAGGGGAAATAGAAGGAACAAAGGCAGTAAATGATGATGATGCAAGGAAATAAAGCATAGCCATAGAAATATGCATCATCACCACCACCAGCTTAATATTTGTTTTTGTTTTAAGTTTGCTGAGTCAAAAGTCAAAGTATCCAGCGTTGACGGATGCATCACCAGCAAGCAACTCGGCAACCCAATCCATGAGATCAATATCGTCATCATTCAATGCACCATTATTATGGTTATTTGCTGCTGCTGGTGCTGCTTCGTCTTGCAGCGGAGGCGGAGGCGGAGGAGAAGGAGGAGCTTTTGTTGTTTTTGGTGTAAGGCTTTTGATGTATGCTCGAAGCATAGAGCCATCAGAGACGTCGGTACACATGTTGTTGACCATGTAGATTGGAAGCTTCTTGCTACGGCGGCGTTTGGTGGCGTTCCAATGGTTCTTGACGGAGTTCTCTGGCCTTCCCGGAATTCTCCTGGAAATCTTTGCCCATTTGTTTCCAAGTTGTTGGTGTGCCATTATCAGCAGCATGTCTTCTGTTTCTGACCATGCCCCTTTCTACGTACATTCATTGTATAATCATCATAATTATTTCATAAATAAAAAAGGAAAGAATTTTACTAGGGTACAACATTATATCAGTCAAAACAGCTAAAAATAATATTTTTGGTTTAAATTACTAAGTTCATTAAGAAAAACACATATAATTAAGAATGTTTTTTGGCCAAAAATATTAAAATTGGCTTTATTGACTGTTTTGGTTGGAAAATTGTTGTTACCCAGTCATTGTTGCGAAAAGGAAATATAATCATAAATATATACATATATTGAATATATTGATTCCCCAGCACAATTCTACTTGTAATAATTAAGTGATGAATTAATTAAAACCACTCATTCTATATATATATATATATAGACATATATCCTCTGATGATATAATGATAATAAAATAAAATGATTCCAAAATCTAGCTAGCAGAAAAGAATTGAACATCATCATTTTCATAGTAAATAACATGATTCCAAGGGTTTGAGTTAGTTTTTATTTGTTATGCAACCAACGACATACCATTTTTATAGAAAATTTATACATTATTTATTCATTTACATAATCTAACAATCAATTAGAATTGAAGAGTCAATAAAGAGTAAAAGAAAAAGGGTTTGAATGAATTAATGCATGATGATGATGTAAGAGAAATAGGAAATGAAATGAAAAATGAAAGCAAAGAAATGAAAGAAAGGAACCTTAATGAAAGGGCAAAGATGGTTGTACCATCTCTCTCGACACTACTTTGAGCTCCTTCCTTTCATCCTCCTCGCAATGACACTCCATTACTTCTTCCTACCATCTCCTACCAATCTCATCAAAATACTACAAATTCAAATTAATTTTATTAGCACCAAGCCAACCACTATATATATAGATATATATATATATATATATATATATATATCAACGTGTTCAAATAATTAAATGGACCAAACTGCAGCAATGAAGTAATTAAGATTAGAGGGAATTAAATAATTAATGAATAAATATTAGATAATACAAGCAAAAGAGAAATTAATAAAACAAAAAAGAGTTGCGAAAAAAAATAGAGATGAAATTTGGGCGGAAAAAAGGGTGTAAGAACCTGTCTTCTTGCGGAGACCATTGGCCTCTGACGCAGGTGATTTCTTCCTCTTCCTCTTCCTCTACCTCTACCTCTACCTCTACCTCTACCCTTGTGCGTTGTCGTCTCCTCACCGCACCACGACCCACTCGATCATTTCCATCCAAAACCGGCTCCGGCTGCGGCTGTGGTTGGAGGGAGCTGGTGGTGGATGTCGAAATGAAGAGGAAGAGGAGGATGAAGAGGAGGAAGAAGGGATAGTAGCAAGAAAATCATGATGATGATTAGTTGGCAGAGTAGGTATAGTATATGGAGGAAAAGAGTAATCGAACATGATGTGGTGGCTACTGTTGTTGTTGTTGATGTTATAGAGTGCATGCAGAGAAGAAGCACTAGTGTTTTGTGGTGCAATTGCGGTAACAATTGCTGGGTTGATGGATCTTGACTGACAAAGAAGATTGGCCCAAATAATTAGGGTTGATGAGATGTTGTTATAGAAAGGAGGGGTATAGTAATAATTCGGTTGGAATTGTTCTTGTATGGGTAGGTTTGGGGCTATGTATATGCCCTGATCTGCTGCTTCCCACCATCCTGGTTGCGTCTCTGGAACCATGAAATTAGAGGACACACTGGAAGAGGACGCAGAATTAGCGAGATCAAGGGTATAAGCAAAACCAGGTGAAAGTGTATGTGTGCACGAGAAGGGGGGGTTGAATCGTGCAAGTTTTTAAAAATTGCTTGTTAAAACTTTTACTTAGAAAGCTGTTTTTACTCAGAAGGTATGATTAAGAGTTTGCAGCGGAAAATGCTTTCTGAGAAGATTAAGTTTCTGAGAACTTAGTCTTTCTAAGAAAGTTCCTTTCTGAGAGATTTGTAAGAAAACGACTTAAGATTTGAGTTTCTTAAAAGCTTTCTGATTTTGATCAATAAGGTTTTCAAAAGACCTCTTGATTAAAGTTGTGATAGAGTTTTCTCAAAGATTTGGACACGTAATGAGTTAGGGAGAAAAGCTTTACACAAGGGATTTTATACTGGTTCGGTTATAACCAACCTACTCCAGTCATCAACCTTTAATTGAGAGTTCTTAGATATTCTTCTTAATGTGCCTTCCCAGACAACACTGCCTTTACCACGTAAAGGACTTCCACCACTTCACAACCCGAAGTGGATTTCCTTGCCTCACACTAGAGGACTTCCTTGCCTCTCAACAGAGGACTTCGTTGCCTTAAACAATTAAGGACTTCCTTGCCTCACAACAGAGGACTTCCTTGCCTCACAACAGAGGACTTCCTTGCCTCAAACACTAGAGGACTTAAAACTGCCTTCAAACAACGAAGGACTTAGCGTTTTTCAGAAAGTTTGTTTTGATCGAAAACAACTACCAAGACTAAGTTACAAACCTAGTTTTACACTTAGTAGACTTCTAGGATTAACTTACAAATGTAAGAATTTACACCAATTCAGAACTAGAAGATTTTGCAAAGTTAGAAAAACAATTTCGTAAAAATTGTCTTTCTGAGAAAGTTCTAAGTTTTCGCAAAATGATTTTCAATTCAACAGAGTTTTGGCACGTTTAATCAAGAGTTTAGTGCAAGAGTTTCGTCACTTTGCTCTGGAATTGAACTCATATATATAGGCATCAAAGAGCCACGAGATTAGAGGCTTTCACTTTGCTTATGTGGCTGTGTCCTTTTCAGAACGGCTCCCTGCTACAGTCAGCGCAAAATGAGGAACTTTTCAGAACTGCACAGTGCGCGTGTTCCCACTTCCTTGGCTAGTTGTAGCGAGCTTTCTGAGTCTGTTTGCACTTCCTTGAGTCCAGACACTTGGTTGCTTCTGAGTCTAACCTTCTAAGAGTTGTACGGACTTCTGAGGCTAACCTTCTGAGGGAAGACCCTTCTGAGAACTCCTAGTCGCGAGGTCTTCTGAGACCCTTCTGAGGCGACAGTGTTCTTTCCTCATAAACATGTTTTCACCTTCTGCGCTTCTGAGATATCCTTTCTGATATCTTTGGCGCTATGCTTTTATCAATTCATCTCGAGGTTACTGATGTTTTGTCTTTGTCTTTGCTCATGGCATTGCAATAATTTATAGCTTTCTGAGACACTTAGCGCACATATTAGCAAACCTTAAGTAAAATTTTATACTTATGGCTTACCTTGTTATCATTAAAACTTTCATGACTCTAAGAGAATTGTGCTTAATTCTCTCAGAAGGGTTCTGGAGCTTACAATCTCCCCCTTTTTGATGATAACAACTTAAGTCTTAAGATAATAATTTGCTTAAGTTCAGAAGTGTTTCTGAGTAAGTTCATAACTTATTCAGAATTCACTTTTGCTTTCTTAGAAACTAATTTAGCTTTCTGAGAGAAGGCTTCGTTATTTTCTTAGAAGGCTGAGATAATCAACAGTTCAAGTATGCAATGTATGATTACTGTTTGAGATTATCAGTTTCATAGCATGTATTTCATGATAATGTATCTATGAGATTCAGAAATATCAAGCTAAGTAAATCAAGAGATGCCAAAAAATAAATAATAAAAGATAAGCATAAGATAGGTAAAACATGAGATGCCAAAGAAATGATTTTTCATTTATGATTTTGTAAAGATACAAAAGATTTTGGCTCCCCCTAAGTTCTAGCCTAGTGTTTACGATAGCCAAAGTAAAAAATTTTATCAATCATTTATCTACTCCCCCTTTGTTACATCAAAAAGGGTGGCTAAGACATAAACGCCATCATTGACTTAGAACTACTGCCTTCTGGCAATGTAGCGTAGCAGCTGGCATATCTCCATGAGAATCTCGCTCTGAGTCGCATTCTGAGCGCATTCTGGAGGAAGGTCAGAGGCAGTGGAAGGCTGGTGAGAAGATGAGGGTTGAGATGAAGGAGGACGAGAGACTGCAGCCTCAAGTACTTCATCGATTATATCCCTTGTTTGATATTCAGGAGGTTCTTCTTCTTGGACAGCTTTACCTTCAATAGCAGCAAGTTCAATCGAAGGCTGCCTTTGAGTGTCCTCAGCAACTAGAGCAAGGTCTAGATCAGAGGGTTGCCTAGCTGATGGTTGCTCCATAGCACCAGAAGTCTGAGCATCATCGGAGAGGTTGAAGGTTGAGATCTGGCTATGCATGGCTTCAGTGCTCTTCAACTTCTCAATTCGACCAAAGAAAGGCCGAAATTGCACAGAGGGTGGAGTGACTACCATCCTTCCCAGCTGAAAGCCAGAACCGATCATTGAGTCCGTTATGGAGAAGGTGGGACCTTGTTGATCAAAGGATGTAGGAGGAACCTCTGTTATATCTTGAGGGGGAACCTCTGGTTCCTTCTGAGAGTCCTTCTCAGAGAGAGTTCCTTCTAAGGAACTGTGGGCAACAAATGCCTCAACTGCTGCAACTCCGGCAGCCATGGTAGCGTCAGCGCCCACCTCTGAGCTGAGCCCAGTGCTGGTGGTCCCTGGCACTACGTCATGTGTTGAGTCATGAGTGTCCTCATGTTCCAAAGGGATCTCAGAAGAGAGGAGACCAACCTCAGAAGTTGGTGCAATGAAGCGTTCCTCATGCTGTAGTTGTTGTTTTTGTTGCATCGGAGCAGCTTCTGGAGTCTCAGAAGGTAGATCCAGCGCCTTCTGGACGTCGATCATCGTCTGAGCCAAGGACTCAGCATTCACAGTGGCAACTTCAGTTGTGGTTGCCTCAGGAAGTTCCACCATAGAAACCTCAGATGGCTTCTTCTGGGGCTCTTTCTTGGAGCTTCCAGCATCTGGAGTGCGATGCACAATGTGAAAGCGTGCCGCATCTTCTTCCTCGGAAGAGGAATCAGCGACATTTCCTTCATGCCCCTGAATGTCTTCTCTGGTGGGGGAGACATGTCCAGATGGGGAGGAGTGATGAGAAGCTTCTGCTTCTTCTTCAACAGCAGCTGTAGTAGCAGCAGTGGTGGTGGCAGCAGTAGCAGTAACTGCTACAATTTCTTTACCCGTCGGCTTTGGCGGGCTCTGTTTCTTGGTGGTTTTTATCCCCACTCCTTTGTGAGTTTTTCCCTGATATTTCAAGGAATGTAGGAGTTTAGTTTTAAATTTGGTGGGTTTAAAACCATCAACAAAATCAGAAATAGGAATTGAAGTAGAAGAAGAGTGAAGAAATGAAGGTGGAGTGTTAGAGTTAGCTTTTACCAAACGACCACGTTTCTTTTTCCCTTCTGGTGGCACGTCTGGGACTTGGAGAGTGGGAGGTGCTTTCCTTTTTCTGGTCATGGGTTGCTCAGATGTTGTTTCTTCTGAGTCTTCAGCAGCCTCAGCAACTGTAGGTGCCTTCTGAGGAGTTCTTCTGAGCTTCCTCAGAAGCCATACTCCGTGTCACCCTTGTTGGAGAAGGATGAGTCACCTTTTGCTTCTTCTTCTTCTTTTCTGGAGGATCGGAAACCTTTTCCTTTCCTTTCTCAGCCTTAGAGGGCTGGATGGGACCAGCAGTTCCCTTAGAAGGCTTTGCTTCCTCCTTCTTCTTAGGTGCCCCCGTATCTGGTACCTTCTTCTTCTTGATGTTGTTGAAGGTGACCATGGAGAACTTACTGTGGTTGAAGACATATTCATAGTCTTCAAGTGGGAAGGAGAAATGGTTGAGGATTCTGGTCAGAAGGCTTCCGTAAGGTAGACTTGTGAGAGCCCTCTTTGGATGAGCCTGGTGCATCATGTAGTTGAGCACCATCCTCCCAAAATCTACTCTTTCCTTTTTCAGTAGGTGGTACAGCAGGCAGGCGTCCATGGTGGTAACGTTCCCCATGTCTCCAATCCGAGGGAGAAGGGTGTGTTGCACAACGGAGAAGATGATCCGAGCCTCTTGCGTGAGATGAGGCACCTTTACTCCTTTGAGTGGTAGGCTGTTGCTACCAGTCAGAAGAGTCACGACTTCTTCTTCCGAGTCATCTACCTCCTTGACCCATTCTGGGTCGTCGGCGATGACAGCGCCACCATTCAAAGTCTTGAAGACTTTGTTGATGTCAGAGGAGGAGAAGCGGATCTGTTGGTCACCAATCTTGCTCTTGACCCTTTGTTGGTGAACCTTTCTATTTGCGAATAGAAAGCCCTTACCACATTTGGGTAGCATACGTCTTCGGAGCTCATCATGGCTGGCCATCCGGGTTGCTTGAGAAAGGTGAATTGGATTTCGTCCACCTGATTGTAGACATTGAGAGGCAATACCCTTCCCATGGCAAGATTCCTTGGGAGATAAGTCTTGTGGAATAGGGACTGCATTTCCTCATTGTCATAGAGAATATCTTCGGATATCTCATTGACATTGTTTTCTCATTAAGCCCTTGATTTCTCCAAAGACGGCCATTTGAAGGAAAGGTTTTAAGTTTTGAGAAAGGATAGAGAAGAACAAGAGAGAAACAGAGAGAGAGAGAGCAGGTGATGATTGGAAAGCGAGGAGAGGTTTTGGCAGAGTTTTGGTAAGTTTTGGACGTAAAGTGCTCAAATGAAACACTGCTGTAAGTATTTATAGTCATGGTTGATAACTAGCCGTTTTCTGCCACTTATCCAAAAGTTACCGTTGGTAACTTGTTTCTCGGAAGGTACCTTTCTGAGAGAGGTGGTCCTTCTGAGAAATCCTCCTTCTGAGAGATGTTTCAGAAGATCTCCTTTCTGAGAGATGAGTCTTCTGAGACCAAATTTTCTCAGATAGGGTTTTCTTGTGTTTTCCTACTTCAAGCTCAGAGGCTTAGTTCTATTTGTTCGTCTCAGAATCTAAACTAGGACTAAGGGGGGGTTTCTAAGAGAGTTTTTTAAATTTCAAAGCACTTAGAAACATCTTAAATTGAGAAATCCTTTCAGAACATTGAAACGATCCTCGGGTAAAGGCTTTGTAAATATATCTGAGATTTGATCCTCAGTATTTACAAATTTGAGTTCAATGTCGCCTTTTTTGCACATGATCCCTAATAAAATGATGTTTTATATCGATGTGCTTGGATCGAGAATGCTGAATAGGATTCTTAGCTAAGTTGATAGCACTTGTATTATCACAGAGGATAGGAATTTTGGTGTACCTTAATTGATAATCAAGTAGCTGATTCTTAATCCAGAGCATCTGAGAACAGCAGTTCGCAGCAGGACACATATTCAGCTTCAGCAGTTGATAGGGCGATCGTATTTTGCTTCTTGCAAGACCAAGTGATCAAGCATTTTCCAAAGAAGCAGCAGCACCCACTTGTGCTTTTGCGATCTATCCTATCCTCCAGCCGTAGTCGGCCATCGCAGTAACCTACAACATTAGAAGAACAACTTTTCTCGTACCAAAGACCAAGATTAGTAGTTCCACTTAAATATCGTAAAATTCGTTTAACTGCAGTCAAGTGTGATTGCTTGGGCTTAGACTGGAATCTAGCACAGATCCCAACACTGAGTTGGATATTTGGTCTGGAGGCGGTTAAGTAGAGAAGTGAGCCAATTATCCCTCGATAGTTGCTTTCTGAGACTTTCTCACCATCTTCATCCAAGTCAATTACTTGAGAGGGATGCATGGGAGTGCTCATGGGTTTGGCCTTATCCATCAGAAACTTCCTCAGAAGTTCCTTGGTATACTTCTCTTGATGAATGACTGTCCCTTCCGACTCTTGCTTGATTTGCAATCCTAGGAAGAATTTTAATTCTCCCATCATGCTCATCTCGAATTCACCTTGCATAAGCTTGGAGAATTCTTTGCAAAGGCATTCATTGGTTGCGCCAAATATTATGTCATCAAACATAAATCTGGACAATCAAGAAGCCAGAGTCTTCTGAGAGCGTAAAAAGAGTTGTGTCCACTTTCCCTCTTGAGAATCCGTTTTTAAGCAAGAAAGAGCTCAATCTATCGTACCAAGCTCTTGGAGCTTGTTTCAAACCATAGAGAGCCTTTGTAAGCTTGAATACATGATTCGGGAATGCATCATTCACAAAACCAGGAGGTTGTTTTTACATAACTTCCTCAGAAAGGTATCCATTCAAGAAGGCGGACTTAACGTCCATCTGATAGAGTTTGAAACCTTTATGTGCAGCAAAAGCTAGCAACATTCTGATAGCTTCCAATCTTGCGACTGGGGCAAAAGTTTCATCATAATCTATCCCTTCTTGTTGGTTGTACCCTTGAGCAACCAATCTTGCCTTGTTTCTCACGACTTGACCGTTTTCGTCAAGTTGTTTCGAAACACCCATTTAGTCCCAATGACACTCTTGCCTTTGGGTTTCTGAGTCAGTTTCCAAACTTGATTTCTCTCAAATTGGTCAAGTTCATCCTGCATGGCATTTACCCAGCTAGGATCATCTAACGCCTCTTCTATGGAATTTGGTTCAAGTTCAGAGACCATAGCAAGATTTGTATAGTTCCTTCTGGTTCTCACGCCACTTTCTGGATTGCCCAAGACTTCATTCTGAGAGATGTTCTTCAAGTCTCTTGAACCTCTGATCCCTTTAGGGGTAGGGTTCTGAGAATGAGACACAGAAGGTTCTCTTTCTGAGTCATCAGAAGCTTGTCCTTCTGAGAATCTAGGTTCCATTGAATTTGGAGAAGTAAATTCTCTAGGTTCTGGAGCTTTGATGATGTTACTGGATTTCTCTTTAGATGAAGATGATTGTTCCATGGGTTGGAAGTCAGTCTCATCATCTATAAGAATTTTCTTTTTGGCTTTCTCAGAAGTGATGTTGAGTTTCTCAAATTCATCTTCTAAGTTAGCATCTTTCTGAGACAGGTCCTTACTAAGTTCTTTGAATTTAATATGGATTGTCTCTTCAACACATTTACTCCTTTTGTTATATACTCTGTAAGCTTTAGAGACTGAGGAGTATCCTAGGAAGTATCCATCATCGGATTTAGGATCAAACTTAGAGAGTTTGTCCTTGGTGTTGAGAATAAAACAAGAGAAACCAAATGTATGGAATAAGAGATGTTTGGTATTTATTTTTCCATAGCTCGTAAGGTGTCTTTTTCAGAATTGGTCTTAGAAAGACTCGATTCTGAATGTAGCATGAAGTATTTACTGCTTCAGCCCAGAACCTTTTGAAAGTCCACTTTCTAAGAGCATTGTTCTAGCCATCTCTTGAAGGCTTCGATTCTTTCTCTCAGCTACTCCATTTTGTTGAGGAGTTCTGGGAGATGAGAATTCGTGAGCTATGCCCAGATTTTCACAAAGCTTTTCAAAAGCATGATTCTCAAATTCACCACCATGACTGATCTAATGGCATGAATGTGCGAATCTTTTTCAGTTGAAACTCTTTTCGCAAATGCTTTGAACTTCTCAAAAGTTTCTTCCTTAGAAGAAAAGAAAAACCCAAGTGAATCTGGAGTAATCATCCACTATGACAAGACCATAGCGTTTTCCAGAAAGGGAAGCTGTTCTGGTTGGTCCGAAGAGATCCATGTGGAGCAGTTCCAGTGGTTTCTGAGTAGAATACCACTTT